>JAPMOR010096895.1:156467-179950 GCA_026543865.1 Argiope aurantia | reverse complement strand
AAAAATAATAGATATCAAACAGACCATTTCGAAGAAACGATTGGAGGTGTAAATAATGTCAGGAAAATATCACAGTTTCATAGAAAGAGCAGGTGTCTAGAAAAGGACGGGAAAATGCGGGGGTGGGGGGGGGGGGGAGGCGCTGAGTGTTGATCCTAAAACTAACGACATACGACACGAGCGAAGGTGGCTCCCCCTATGGCAGATAGCAGCAAACTTTTCAAGTGGATAGAAAGAATATTTCGTCTGATGACACTTTAATGGCCCGTGTTCTTCGAAAAGTTTTAAAAGAAGGATAACAGCTTGATCAATCATATCTCGAAAAATTGTCACGGAGACATCTCGAGCAAGGAAAAAAATAAATAATAATAATAAAAAAACTCAGAATTTATTTTGTTTCACTAGTTTATTTTATTTTTTATTTTTATTTATTTATTTTTTTCATCTACTTGAAATACGGTAAAAACAAAAATCGTCTGCCATCTACACAATTTATCAAACTTTTTTTTTTTTTTTTTTTGAATTTCGCGAACAGATTCAAAATACATTTCAGTCTAACGCCATTCGACAAAAATTTTGGAATATCGTCTATTTTCTTCAAAGCTCTTTAAAATACAAACTTTATATTTATGTGACATTAAAAATAGCTCCAAAAGTATTTTTTTTATTTTTTTTTTTTATTTTTCTCTCTCTTTTTGAACTATTTAGAATCACTCAAAAAGTGGCGCTTATAATAATTCAATTCATTTAAATAAACGAATTATTATAAGCGTTTCTGGTACTGAAACTCATCAAAATAGATATGTATTAGCGCAAAACAGATAAATTGTCCTGCATTTTTACCAATAATGAACAAAAGATGAAATTCTACTTCAGAGATATATTACCGAATGCCAAGATAGTAAATCTGTCTTTCAATAATACCTCCCAGTGTTATCACTAAAATTTTAAAGTAGTGTTATCATTATTAAAGAAGTGTTAAGAAAGTGTTATCATTAAAATTTAAGCAAAAAAAAAAATCTTTTTTTTTTTTTTTTTTTTTTTTTTTTAACGAATTTTAGGAAGAGATCTATGGATACATTTTTCATTTTTAGAACGAACTCTTTTTTCAAATCACGGAAAGCTCATAATTCATATCTCAAATATCCCCACCAATTTTACAGAAAACTCCATGAGACCTTTTCCCATCCTTTTATTATGATATAGCTTACATTTTTCTAACTGAACTTTTTACTCTGTCTCCTTTATTTTCTGAGTTATTCTTTTTAATTCCTCATTTTGCCACTAAGGACGCCTTAACGGAACTCAAAAAATTCAGCAAAGGCGCTTTACTATAGGTAACATTGATTCCCCGGCTGTACGAGACGCTATTTTGCATTTAAAGTGTACCAATCATCCTGTATATTTTGCTAGGAAACAGTAATTGTCCTCCCCATCTAAAGTATGTCGATATTATAAATAAAATATAAATGATTAAAATTTAAATATTTCATGTAAATAAAGAATATTTATTGCATCTAGGTAATTCCATTTTCATAATATGAAAGATAATCAAATTAATTTATTGCCCAATATTTTAATCTCTTGTTTCTCTTCTACTAGATAAATAGAAGTATAAAGGTTGAATAGCAAGTACAATTTATTAATTTACATCCGAGATCCGCATTAGGAATATGAACGAAACGCTGATTATATTATTAATAATGTGAAATCATGAAACATTTACTTCTATATTCAAAATATTTTTCGGCTACTTAACCCATTCTAGGGCCATGGGAAGTATGCTTCCCAACAAATTTATCAATCTTCATATCACGTTATGTAGATTAGTATTTCTGATTAATTTCTCCATCAGGCAGAAATTTAGATACTTCAGTTCCTTATCTTATACAAAATGGTATGTCTTGATTTGTTATTTAATTATTAATTAACCAAAATAATTAATCAAATTAAATGTATTTAATAAGCTAAATGAAACAATTTTCTTAAGACAATCTGAATTCTAAGCACATTTTAATATATCATGACTAGAAAAAAATGGCCTTTTAAAGGATTAACTAGTTTTTCGCTATTAAAATTGTCCCACTATTTACACCACTTTTCCTCTTAATCACATTCTTGAAAAACGTAAAAGCGGGGTAAAAAAGCATAATTAAATTTGCACATCAGTAGCAAATATTGACGTAACAGATACGCATTTAATTGTAACACTTTTTCGACTAGTTCATTTAAACATTTAAATAAATGACACAGCAGATATCGTACAGCTTTTTAAAGTAAACAAAATAAATTCTATTTCAGCTAAATTGGAAACATTTATCAGTCCATGAAATTCGGAAATGCATCAACTCCTACTATATGTCAACAAGTTCATGTTGGAAAAAAAAAAAAAAAAAAAAAAACAGAAGCAAATAGATATAATTCTTAAATTGTGTTTTCTTTGTCTGTCTACTCAAGTTGATTTACTTCCCTTACACCACCATTTATAAACATTAAAGGGCTTAAATTTTTATGGGCCACATAAATCACATTAAGATAGTAATTTATGGATGCCTAGAGATAAAAAAAAACTAAGTAAACAGACTTACTGTAGAATATCAACAACTTCAGACACCCATAAATTTAGCTTATTTCTGCCAATAAGTTCGACTTGTTCTTTGAGATAAAAATCTACATGTTTTTTTATGCTACGATTGCAATTTATTACTCTTTCAGAATTTCTTTCAGTAAATTAATGTAACCATTTTGAATTCTCATATTATTATAACAAAATACTGATTTCTTTTTCCATAAAATTATTCCTATAATTCTTTAAAGAAAACAAAATTTTACCTTGAAAATATTCCAAACGTACTGCCTTTGTTCTGGCTTAAAAAAATATTTTAAAAGCTTATTCATCAAATTTTTGCCCCTTCTTTCTCAACAGAAGAACTCTTCAATTAAAAAAAAAATAGTTCGCAGCTTAAAAATAGCTATTGTTTTTTCGATTATTAGGTTTTATGTGCATGTAGTTATGTAGCAAATTAAACTGTTCTTAAACATACGAGAATACGTATGAATATAAAATCTCACAGAACTCGACACTTTCGTATATTCTTCCTTCATTAATTTAGTTCCCAATAGCTAATCAAATGATGCCAAATAGGAAATTTTTTTTACGTTCTAGTAAACATAATAAAGAGAAAGTATTGTAATCGCCAAAAAATTCGAACTAGAGATTTTGTAGTATCTTCACGTTTTAGACATGTTTGAGTTCAAAAAACATTTTTTGGAAAATGTCCATGTGTATGCGATAAAGAACTGAAATTTAGTATACGGTCTTTACACTAAAATTGGATATTTCTACCGAATTTTGGTTTGCTTTCAACTTACAAGTTAGATAACCTACGCATAAGGAATCATATTGGGAATTATCCGAATACTTGCAATAGCTTTTTCGGTTTCTCCTTCTTGGATATCATGTTGAAAATTTCTCACGACTTGCATCTCAAACCACCTAAAAACTAGAGGAGTAAATAGTAAAAGGAGTGAAACTTTTTTCCCGTTATATCCTCGGAGAAAAGAAGTCTACCATCACCGCCCTTTTTGAAAGTAACTTGTTTTATTAATAGCAGTTGCAAATGATTTAGTTAACAAAATTGGGCCATATATTCCAAAATATCTATGCAACCAAAATTAACTTTTTCTATACTTCATTGCATTCCGTGTGTTACGTTGAAAGCCCAAAGAGAAAAAAATAGATTGTATTAAATTACAAAGCTGCAGTTGTTCAACTTGCAAGAGCTCACACAACACACAAAGAAACAACACAAAATAGAAAGAAAACTATTGAATATCCATTTGGGTTCTCCTTCGGGGATTGTTGATAGGTACAAAGAGGAGTTATCAAGGGATTGGCAAAATCGTCACTGACAGAGAGAATTAGATCACTTTGGAATACTAAACATTTTGTGATTATCTAAAATTCATACCTGTACGTTAAAAACGAAGACGTTTTCTTTGGGACAAGGAATGATGGCGGCCAATCCTTCGACAAAAAAGTCAAAAAGAGGCGACAGGAATGTTGTCTGCGTCATGTCGTCCAGACGTACCGTTACGCTGTTGAACAGCATGGCCTCAGACACAAGCCGGACACGAAGTTGACATTCCGCTTGCACCTCGTTCACACCATCTGGAAACAGAATAATATCATTAGCATTTGAAGCCGGAATTTTTTTAATACTTAAAACAAAGAACAGGAGATCAGATAGAAGGGATAGTAAAATTCTGTTGTTACACATTGTCGATTTTTTTTAGTTAATATAAGAAAGACAGTAATAAAATAAATATCCATAGTACTAGCAAGACACTATCATTATGCAACCAATTTCATGTGAGCGAATTAAGTTTTAATATATTTATAAATTGCAACAAGAATCAATCTTAACAAGAAGTGAAGTTGTAACTGTTTACAATAAATTTTAACCGATTTTAACTGATTGAATTTAACCGATATTCCCAACACCATCTGAAAAAATGACATTTTTTAAATTACTAAGAAATAATAAATATTTAAAAAAAGGCATTTTAAATTTTTTTAAAGATTTTATTCTTTGTGAGTTGTATTCTTAATTTTTCGACAATATGTCCTTTTTCTTCATAATATTGGAATAAAATACTACTAAACAATTTTTCCTCCAATCGAGGCGTATTTTTAATTTTTTAACTGTTAAAGATAAGTATATACTTCCAATTAGAAAAATGCTTAAAAGAACGTAAAAAGTAATAATGTATTTAGAAACTTCATTCGATAAATATGCTGCGGAAAATATTACGAAATCTAAATTTTTATATTATTTACGGTTTGAAAGTCGCTTTTGTTAAATATTCTTGACATAATAGCATTTTAAATTTAAAAAATTGAGTTTCTTTAGCTGAAAAATAAAATTTTGAATAACACAATTTTTAAATTATTTCAACAGCTTTCTCAAGAAAAATCCGCAAAACAATGCATGACGCCATCTTAATAAAGAACTTTAAAATGAATTATAACGGTATAAAATTGAAAAAGTCTTTAATTTTGATGGCAAAAAAGTACGTTAGTATGTCCTTTTTTTAAATAATATGTAAAAAATGTATTAAATGTGATTAATACGACCAGAGACAGCATTAAAAAATTTGAGGAATCCAAAGTTTTTCAGAAATGCACTTATTTACTCAAACAAAATAAGCTATAATTCTTTCCCAAATTTAAATTACTTGTATGATTGAAAGTATAAAGCTATCTTTAGCATCACAGACATCAGCTATTGGGCATTTAAATGCTATAAAGAATAGAGTCTTTGTGTATTGTTGTTAATATATGTTAGAATATGTTAGTACGTAAATTAAATGTTAGTATAAAAGTAGTATAAAAATTAGTTAGTATAAAAATTATTAAATATGATTCATACAATATAAAATATTACTATATACAATTATAAAAACATAACTTTATAAAATAACTATGATTGTCTATAACGACTAGAGACAATATAAAAAAGATTGAGACATCGGAAGTTCTTCAGAAATGCATTTATTTATTCAAACAAAATAAAATATGTTCCTCTCATAGATTTAAATCATTTGTATGATTGAAAGTATAAAGCTATATCGAGAGTTTCAGACATTAGTTATTGGGCATTTAGACGCAATAAGAATGGAGTCCCTGTATATTGTTGTTAATATACATTAGTATGCAAATTGTTTAATGTTAGTATATAAAAAAATATTAAATTTGTCTAATACAATATATAATATAACTATATAAAATTATAAAAATATAACTTTATAAAATAACTATAATTGTCTATAACAACTAGAGACAATATAAAAAAATGAGGCATCGAAAGTTCTTCAGAAATGCTTTTATATACTAAAATAAAATAAACTATATATATATATATATATATATATATATATATATATATATGCCAGATTTAAATCATTTGTATGATTGAAAGCATAAAGCTATCCTTAGCGTTTCAGACATTAGCTATTGGGCATTTAGACGCTATAAGAATGAAGATTCTGTATATTCTGATGATAATGTTTGCTTATGGAACTATTTTTCTCTCAAAAGATATATCTTCAAAACTAAATTTGATGCCAGAGGAATTGGAGTCCAAAAGAAATTCAAATCTAAAATAATTGATATTTATGATATCCGATAAGTAAACTATCTTTTGCTTAGCAAAATCCCCGCAAATTATTCTGTCACAAAGAATGGAAGAAAACAAAAATATCTTATTCGTTTCAGAAAACAAGACGATAAATGTCAACGAATATCTCCATGTTGTATGTTTATTGAATCTTTTCAAACACCTCACTTTACAGCAATCCTCTTTCCATAATTCCCTGCGTCTTTACTCCTGTGCAAAACTACATAAAGAAACTTTCATTTCGCGAATACAAAACAGACTTCGATAACGAAAAAGCATAAAAACGAACCCCTTCCACACAAAATCCATCTAAAAATCACATTTTCATCAAGCGAAAGGCGAAGTAATAGTTGCACTGTTATTGAAAAGCGCCCTCGGCAACATAAAGTTTGAACGCGGGAACGCTAAGCAACAAATTTATGCTCCCAACATTTCACCGAGAAAGAAACACCAAACAATTCCGTAAACAAACTTCTAGTTGCCATAAAAAAGAAATTTCATTCTAAAGTTCTCTATTTTATATTAAGTTTTTATTTCCCTCCAAAACCCAAAGCATTCGCTGTAAAAGATGAAATATGCTTCCCTTTTAAGCTACGAAATAAATCTTGCTTTATTAATTCCGCCCAGAGAGATTTTTTGGATGGTTTTTGAATTTTTTCTTTGAAGAATGTTTGGCGAGCCTAATTTTTGGATTTACTTTTATTCCTTTATTCACTTCGTTCGTTTTCCATACTGAGCTTGCTCTTTTATAGCTGATGTGGTGGCAACCATTATTTGAGGAAATCTCACACGGCTTTATGTTTGGAACATTTTCTAGTCATTTAAAAATAAAAATGGCGCAAATTTCAAAATGGTTACTCGGCGACAAGAATTTGTCGATACTTATGAGATTATTCGTCGTGAAAGTTCTTTTCTTAGAGTGAGAAAGCTAAAGCTATTTTCTCGAGAAAAGGAAGGAGAAAAGTTAAAGAAAAATACCTGTGCCTCATTTCTCAAATAAGCAAGATTTTCAATCAAGCAACTTCTTACTAAATCACAGGTTTTTTTCTTTTATTTGAAAAGCCATTCAGAACTTTTTTAAGCATAAAAAACGAAAAAAACATCTCGGCGCAAGCATTCTTATACTAAATGAGTGAAACAATCATTGCAGTCAAACATTCATTAATTATTAATAGATTCAATCACTTTTCAAAGAAAATTTTTTTTTATAAATAACGCAAAAGCAGCAAAATATACACTATGTAAAAAAATAAAAACCAAAAGTATTATATTTTAATAAATCTTTTTAACACCATGCTTATTTAATTTTAAATATATAAATTTCTTTCATCATTCTTTCCACGTTTTATAAAATTTTTATAGTTAGTTGGGGCGATGGGGAATCTGAACGCTTATCGAGTTTTAAAATCATAAATTGTATTCTAATGATACATGTTTTAAATTGTTGTTAAAAATGGTGCAAATAATGACACACATTTTAAAATAGTTGCCTGGCCACAAGAATTTGTCGATATACATAAGGGTATTCGTCTTTAAACTGCTTTTCTTAAATAAGAAAGCAAAATAAGTTCTTTTTAAAAAGTGAGACAGAAAAATTAAAGAAAAAAAAATTATGCAACATTTTTTTCCAATAATTAATGTTTTCAATCAAGTTCTTGCAAAGTTTTTTTTTTTTTTAAAGAGATTCACAAATTTATTTTAAAAGCGATTCACATTTTTTATAGATGAAGCAAACGGAACACCTGGAAACAAATATTCTTAAGTTAAATGAACAACAGCATAAAATCTATTGATATTGAATACTTGTAAATAGTTGTAAATAGATCCGTATATTCATGCATCGAGGTTAATTGTATTTTATATGCTTTTTTTCATCTTAAGGCATATTATCAAACGATTTTTACATTGTTAACACTCTACAATCTAAATTATTATAAACAAAGGTTTTTGCCACATTATTTTGTTTGTGTTCCGTTTTCGATAAAACTGGAATAAATTATTTGCTAAAAAAGAGTTCAATGCACAAAATTACGAATAATGTTTTGAAAATCGAGAAAAATCTAAGCGTCAAAGCATACAGAGTAACACAGCTAATTCGGAAGTTTTAAAATCAAATTCATTCAAGTTTCTTATTTTTAAGAATTTTTTACTAGTATAATCACAAAATGTTGCCAATAAAATAAATTCATTTTGGTTAATTCAAATTCAAAATGAAAATTCATAATTATTTTTTATTTCTTAAATATTTGCATGCATAATATGCATCGATACTTTATACCCTCCGTTATTATAAGTAAATTAATGAGTCAGTAAAGGCCTTTAATTCTTTGATAGCTTCATTATTTTATTATGTACTA
This sequence comes from Argiope aurantia, assembly GCA_026543865.1. Lineage (NCBI taxonomy): Eukaryota > Metazoa > Arthropoda > Arachnida > Araneae > Araneidae > Argiope > Argiope aurantia. The sequence continues at coordinate 171,414 of JAPMOR010096895.1, read as the reverse complement.
GCCGCCTTTGGCGACCAGCCGGTTCGCCAGTATTACCGCTCGCTACAATTTTCAATTAAATATTTTAAGTAACTGGTCTCTTAAAGGATTCTCAAACAAAACATTTTTAATCTTCAAATTTTGATAGTCATACCAAACTTATACTGTTTAGATCGTTTCGTTCAATTTAGTATTTATATTTTGCTAATTTGTTGTCATTTTCGGCAAAACTTCAACCTTAATTAAAAATGTAAATGACGAAATTGCAATTAATATTAAGATATTTTTTAATAAAACCAAGCGTTTTATTTTATTAATCATCTTTATTGTTATTTATTAATTATTATTATTATTGAATATGAGTATTGCAAACAGAATCGCTCGGTATTTAAGTCTTATGTTAACTACAAAATATTTTTCATAGTTTATGTAATATCTCAAACAATAATTGAACAAAAAATTCTGAGATTCAGTATAAAATTCAGTTTTTAGTTTTGCTTTTAAAAGGATTGAAATGAAATCAATAATAATATTTTGTTCCGGCCTATAAATATATTTTAAAAATTATGAAGTCTAAATTTAATGCAGTAAGGTATCATATTCTGATAAATATTCTGGACACACATAATTATAAATAAATGAATGAATGTTTCTATTTTCCAAGATCAACTAAGACTTATTTATGAAGTTTTAAATGTTAAAAATTTAGAAAAACTCACCATTTTCATAATCTTAGGCCAATTAATCTTCAGAAACCTGCGCGCTTATTGGCGTATTTTCTTTGAAACGATCGATGAAAAATCTAAAATTATCCTTTTTTTATTGAATAGTGATATTCAAATCTCCATAAATCAGTCAGTTTAAATGATTTGAAATTAACTCTTAAAAGTCAGTGATTTAGTTGATTGGAAATTAACTCTATGACCACCATAAAATCTGTGCTTTCTCTTGTGGTGTATGCATTCTCCTTAATATCCGATCGAATAAAACATCACATACAAAAGTACTACATAGAAGAAACACATCAAAAGTAAACATAACATTTCAATAGTTGCCAAAAAACAAAAGAGAGAAAAATGCAATTAATAAGCAGACGATATTTAGAAAAGTACAAATATTTAGACTGGAAAATGAAATTATCTGAAATTAAAAACACGCGCAGACGATATTTACAAAAGTAAAAATATTCAAACCTGAAAAGGAAAATATATGAGTTATTCCATGAATAAATGCCATAAGTTTGTTTACATCTTTATTAGTTTATGAGTCATTAAATATCAAAATGGATCCGGGACTGAATAAACACCCTGTATAGAGAGTGTAAAAGATCATAAAATAATTTTTCTTGAATTTATTTTTTAGAAAAAATAATATTTCATATTTGTTTCATTTCTTACAGACACTTGCCAAAAATTATAATTTTGCAGATTTCATTTCCAAAAAGATTTAATTTATTTTCAATTAGAGCTTTAATCAATGTGATGGCAACACTTTGAAAAAAGCTATTTTTTTCTCATGAATGCGAAACGTGCTTAATCCTCATTTTTATTTTTGACGAAAAAAATTATTGAAAAACATAGTTAAAATATTTATTTAAAAATTCATTAAAAATAGAAATTTAATTTTAAGATTAAAACAGTAGTATCATTTAAAAGATAAATTTTTTATCTTTAACTTCATGTAAAAATCTTTTTTGTGTGGTAATATTTTCGGCAGTTATAGCAGAAACATGTCAAAATGTCGCTTAATTTTTAAATAAATAAAATTCTAGTTAAAAATTCGAAAAAATAACCCCCAGGTGCACATTCCCGGCCTCCAAGGTATACACGTGCCAAATTTGGTAGCTGTAGGTTGAATGGTCTGGCCTGTAGAGCGCCAACACACACACACACACACACACACATTGAGCTTTATTATAAGTATAGATTTAATCATAATTTTTTAAAAAAATCTGATCATTTCTTTTAAAAATCTTTGATTTCATTATATATGAATTGAATTGTGTGAAATTTTGTTATTGAATTATTACTTATTTTTTGCTTACTGGAACTAATTTTTCTTTAATTTCAGTCACCATTAAAAAAATTATTAAACATTTTAAAATTATAATTAATTTTACGTAATACTTAATTAAAGTACCATAAATTGGGTGTTATTCATCAAAATGCAAAATATTAAATATAAATCTTTGCAGCAATTTACTACGCTTCTATTCCTTATCAAGACCATTTTTTTTAAAATTCGAATCTCTGAATACCCGGTAGTGAATCATTATCGTAGTCACCCCTTCTATTTATACAAACGCCACTATATTTTAGAAATGCGAATTTCAAGATGACAAAACTTAATTAAAAAAATCCAAAATAAACTAAATTTTTAAGCCAATAAAAAAAGACTCGTTCAATCATACATTAATAATCCTAGATTTCCATTTGTCACAATTTCTTTCCTCTAAAAGCAATGATTTCAACTCCTTATGTTGCAGCCTTATTCATCTCCCCACCCTTCTATCATCACATTTTTCTGCACCAACTTATTTAAATATTTATAAGTAGAGGGTGTTTAGTAATGTTTTTTAAAGGCTCGGGGCCCACTTTGCAAGTAATCAATAGGCTTAGCAATGATAACACATGGACGGAGAGAAGTTCTAACGGCACACGTGACGTCATTCCCTCCCGCCTCATCAACAACAGGATGGGAAAGCTCGTCAACCCCAACCACATGAGGTGCACAACTCCACCTTCGCTCTTGGGATGCAAATTGCAAAACGAAATTTCAGTGATCACTTGACGCTAGTGGTGTCGTTTCGTAATTCTAAATTGCTCTTTCGTGCCATTGCTGATTCGCAATTTATTTGAAGAACCCAAACTGAAAATGATTTCGGGTGAAATCATCTCTTGAACTACACGGCGACCACTTGTTATATAACTGTACATGTATTAAAAGATACTTGTATTGAGTTGTTTCGACAGAAAAGTTATTTTGTATTGAATTAAGTAACGAGTCAGTAATTCATAAAATGAAGAGTATTTTTTGCTTCGTCATTATTAAAAAGTTGATGCCATTTCCAAAGCTCCAACTTTTAAATAGAAAATCTAATGAAGAGAAAATAATTTATTTCATTTAATTTGATTTAAAATTTTCTAGAAAAGATATGGTGATTGCAAGTTCAAAAAATCATCGTACAACAATATAAAAGTGTTTAAATACTGAAATTCAAATTTAATCAAGTGTTTAAATACTGCAATTCAAATTTAACAGTAAAAAGAATACATTTCAATACATTTTTATGTTAGATTAAGTTTGTTTTACCCGTACGCAATTAAACTATTTAAAAATCATTTTATAGACAAAGGAGAGAATTCTTAGAAGAATTTCATGGAAGAGAAAAATTATTTAATTCATTAAATTAGATTTAAAATTGTCTAGAAAGGATATGATGTTTGTAAATTTAAAAACATCGTACAATAATGTAAAAGAGTTTAAATACTGAAATTTAAACTCAACAAAAAGAATACATTTTTAAGCAAGATTAAGTGTGGCACCAGTATGCAATTTGTAAAGAAAAAAACTATATAAAAAAATTTTATGTAGAAAAAACGAATGGCGATTTCAATTATTTATTAAATGAATTTCATAGAATAGAGAAACTTATTTGTTTCATTTAATTTAATTTAAAATTCTGTAGAAAGAAAATGATGATTGTAAATTAAAAAAATGATCTTACAATAATGTAAAAGAGTTTAAATATTGAAATTCAAATTCAGCAACAAAACATACGAATACATTTCAATATAATTTAAGCAAAATTAAATTTGGCTTACCAGTACACAATCTGTAAACAGAAAAACTGTTTAAAAATTATTAATTAATTTCAAAAAATGATTTTAATTATTTATTAGAGGAATCTCATAGAAGAGAGAGACTTATTTATTTATTTCATTTAAAATTGTCTAGAAAGGATATGATGAATGTAATTTTAAAAAAAAATTTATCGTACAATAATGTAAAAGATTTTACCGAAATTCAAATTCAACAGGAAAAAAAAATTCGAATACATTTTAATATATTTTTAAGCAAGATTAAGTTCCATTTATTAGTGCAAAGTTTGTAAACAGGAAAAACTGTTTAAAAATTATTTTATGGTCAAAAAACGAATAGGGATTTGAATTATTTATTAGAGAAATTTCATAGAAGTGAGAGAATTGTTTCTCAAAATAAGCTTATTTATTCCGTCCTTCTTTTAAAAACATGCCATCCAAACTGTTTTAATGCAAAAATTTGAAATTAAAACAAGATTTTTCATGACCATCTTAAACTTAATACCCATGCTTATACTTCACTTTAGTATAGTATATATATGTATGATTTTATATTGTTAAAATATATGTAATTAAAGTACATGTTAAATGTATATAATTTCTTAAAGTATTTAAATTTTGTAGTTATTTTGTTCACTTGTACTCGGGCAGCCGGACAGACAGACTTCCACTGTATTAATTACGCTAAAAATTTTGATAAATAACTACATCAAATTTCATCCATTTAGTTTAAAGCATTTTTGTGTTCTTATGTTCCAATATCCTAAAAATATGTTTTACTGACTCAGAAATATCAGAAACATGGAGATTCTTCAAATTCTTGAAGATGTTTTTTTATACCATTACAATACTTTTTCTTTGTACATTTCACATACGAGAGAAAGAAAATCACCAAAGAAATGCATCGTCTTTTCCCTTTTTACTGAAATAAAAAGGAAAATTATGTATCTCGAAGATCTTGGTTATTGAAAGAAAAAAAAAAATATTTCCTCCAGCAACAATTCACATAAATATAACTCAGACCCGACAATTTTGAATTCCGTTTCAACACTGATAAAAACAGAAACAAAAACGTGAAGAAAATCTTCTTCGAGACTCCCTCCCTTTTGGAACTTAAAGTGTGCTCCGCATGTAAACTTCCACCTTCAATCGTAACTTTAAACCGTAAAAGCTGTGCAGAGACTTGTTTTATTGAGGTGGGAACGCGAATTTTCAATGAAAAACGACCCTCGGAACAAATTTTAAAACCGGCCTGCTCCCAGGACGTGACGCGAAAACAGCAAACGACAATCTTAGATTCTTGGTGCGTGGAAAGTCACAACTTCGAATATAGAGGCGGTTAAAAAAAATAGGAAACAGCACCTAACAATTCGAGATATTTTTGTTCAGCGATTCTTCTCCATCTCATCCTCCACCCCCCAGGAATTATTTTAAATATGCGTGAGAGGAATGATCCTTATGTGAAAATATTCAGGTAATAAATTGAAACCCAAAGAGATTCGATAACATCGTAAATGGAATCTAAAGAAATCCATGGTTTCTTCAGGCGATCTTTAAAAAAATGTAAATTATAGCGACATTCTCTATCATACATTCTTGTCTCCCGAGATTACTGATGGAATTTATGAAAAATAGAAGGAAAAGCAAAAGATCAAAGCAATAATATCTCATTCGTTTCTTTCCTTTTTTTTTTTTTTCCTCGCAAAAAAATTTTATGTCGTAAAGAATTAAGAAGAGAGCAGACGATATAAAAGTTTTTGCAGAAAAAAGAAAGAAAGGAAGAAAACTTAAATTTATTTTTTAGGTAACATTCAGCAAAATTATTTATTCAATGCTTCAATGTCTTTGAATGGAAAATATTCTTTCTTTAAATAAATATAATAATAAATTATATTTTATATAATTATTATTTTAAATTTAGATAATTATTATAAAACTAATATATAATTATTATTATATTTATAATAATTATTATAAAACAGAATTATTTTGCATCATTATAAAAGCAAAATAGTTTATGTCATCAAAAATATCTACTGTTAAATAAGATTTATCTAAAGCAAATATCAAATTAAGTAAAATTTTTACTATCAGCATTGATGTACGAACAGTTTTTTTACCACAGAAACTTTATTCAAAGATTTTAAATGAAATATATCTAAAATAATTAACATACCAGCGGATAGCCCTAATTTCCCACTCTGTAATCAACATATTTTTGATTTAAAGTTGATATTGAGGATTATTTTAAAAAAATTAATACAGATATTTAATAAAACGATAATATGTTACTCTAATGAATAAAGTAATATTTTATTTTTAAATATAAGGAAGTTGCTTCTGTTTAATAATATTATATTCTTCCAATTAAACAAAGAGATTAAGACGGGAAAGATATAGCTTTTCGAAAATTCTCAGAATAAACCTTATCTATTTAATCATTTTTTTTATGATTGAAGAGATATAACAAGTCTGCTTTTATGAATATTATTTATTAGTGAAACGTAGATTGCGTAAAATCTGCATTTACTTGCGATTCAGATATTTGAATATTTATTACTGAATGACCATGAAATATTCTGAATGTGACATAAGCACAAAATGATATTTGTGTTTTAGTCATAATCTTGTACGACTGGCCATACCCTGCCAAGATATATAGGATAATTTGAATGATAACTATCATACCGTTATTATAGGAACCGAAGGGATAGATATTTAATCAGTGGATCATCAGCGAACAAGATCCAGCTCCTCGCACAAAAGGCTTCGTTTCTATCATCGTACTGAAATAACTTGAAGTCCCTCAAACGGAAAAATAATTCGAGAAGCGAGAAGCCGCTTACTTGTCCAGCGACTCGCATCCACATACTCGTGACATCTTCATTAGGAAATAGCTTAAATATATAAGATGTCTCAGAATTCATGGAATAAATTGTAAGAAATAAGTGATAATTTAACACACATTTTTTTGCACAAGAATATAAAGACACAAGTGGCGAGCGATGGCTTAAAAAATATTCATGAAAAGAATTGTCTATATAAATATCGTTTACAAATCTACAATGTTTATAGTAATTGCTCAATGCTTCATTCTCCAGCTGAAACTTATGCTTACCATTATTGTTTATGTGATTGGTGTTGATTTTTAAAGTTTATTTTAATGGTATATCCATTTTGAAGGCTTTTATTTGTGACTGACTTCGTAACTTTAGACCATTTTCATAAGACAGGATAACACCTTATTTGATATCCCGTCTTCAAACTTCCATACCTCATGAGTGGGAGAAAGTTTGCCCTACGACAATCGTTTAGTGTTCATTAGATCTGCATACGCGAAGAATTTTTAGTAGAATCGGTTTCAAATCTGAAATGAAGTCGAGACTATCACGGTGATTAGCTTTAACTCCATGCACAAAATTTTAATTATTTCTTTTTCTAATTAAAAATGTTTTTCAGTTCAGTTTTTAAGAATGAAGTTAATAATTTTCAAATAATACAAATTCTCTGTTTGGGATTATTTTTCCCAACAGTTTTAATACCACAGACTAAAGCTACAACCAACCTCTTTTCTTTTTTTCTGTTACTAGTCATAGTCTTTTTTGGGGGTGAGGGGGGTATGAGGAATGATAATCCCATGACTAAAACATTATTTTTCTACGTATAATTGATTAAAATTGATTAAAAATTGATTAAAATTAAATATTATAAAAGCTTATTTATATATTTGCAATATCAAATCAATAGTTACAAAAAAAAAAACTGTAATGTTTGCCAATCGATGAAAACGATAAAAAGATCAATCGATAAATATTTATCCTAGTAACAATTTTAAAATGTGATTGGGGCACATAACCCATTAGTAATAAAAAGTATACGGAGAATTTATTGCAAGCGTGGTTTCCCAACACCATTAGCAAGGACAAGGTTCAAGGCAGAATTCATCCAAAAATATAAATAATCAGCGAATTGAAAATCTCCCACACAAACAAATGCCAATTCAGCAAATTTTCATCTCTCCTCTAAATATTTCAAGCCATGTCAGCATCAAGGCATAAAGATTAATAATTTGTAAACAATCGTAAACGTCAAAAGATAAAATTTACGATCCCTTGGTTAAGAGGCAATCCATTTAGATTACAACTCACCAACTATGGAAAGTTGAGAAATCGGCAGATACTATGTTACAAATGAATAAAGAAAATCCTATCCTTAAATATCTTGGAATTAAATAAAGTCATAACATAAATTGGCCAAAATCCAATCACAAATGTTGAGATTTGGACGGAATGTCGCATTTCGGAAGCGAAACGTCCTCTTGTAATTTCGAAGACTGTTCTCCTATTTCGCTAAGTATCGAAACTTTGCTAAATCTGACAGAATATCCCCTCCGGATCCGACCGGAAAATAAGCTTCATTTCCTTCTGAACGAGAATGGCCGGAGAAATCTGGAGATTTGAGCGAGTCCATTTCGCCAAATCCGAACCTCCTTCAGACTGCTGATGTCACTGATTAGGATGTTGGAATGACAAGCTTTTACGAGACTTTTTCGGGATTCATTTTTTTCTATCAGTTGGACAAAGAATAAGGCGGCGAAATCGTCAAATATGTTGTAAAAATGTGATAAGTATAGGTTATGGGAGAAACCTGGAAAATAAAAATAAAATTGATTCTTTGGAAAGAAAGAAAAATGTAGAATTGGAGGTCAGATGAAAATATTGTTTGCAATTTTTTTTAGCGATATCACACAACGCATATGTGAATGTTAACACAAAAAGAAAATAGTAATTAAAATTTTATTTTCTGAAATGTTTTAAGATGTGTATAATCTAATATATAAAAAAGAAATTTTTGTTTGTTCGTACCATCCAACCGATTGCGATGAAGCTTAGCCAACTTATTGCTTGCATTTGCGCGAAGGTTATATTTTAAAATTGACAACTGACAGAAAACAAACAGGAAAAGGCAAACGGCATGTGTCATTCGGAGTTAATCACGCATATATCAAACAAAATAAAATTATTACAATTAATATCAATCTATGCGAGTGAAATGAAATCAGAAATATTTATTGCAAGCACTAATTTTTTTTCTTCTCATGAATGAATAGTCATCTACTCAGGATGTTGTCATTTAGCGCGCACAATATTTGATCTGCGGCAAACGGTGCATATTATTCAGAATTATCGCATATATACAAAATATAATTATTATTATCGATGCCGATCAAGTTAAATGATATATAAAGGAAATTGTCCAGTACAAATAATTTTTCTATTTATTCAGTGAATCGACAAATGGTATTTCGGTTATACAAATGTATATTGTGTTGATTGCTTCGACAAAAAATATGCTCACAAACGTTCGTTACTTAATTGATCTACCAGCACAGTACGTAGAAATAAGCCAATTTGAGCTTCTCAAACAAATGAGGAACGACAAGCGAGCAATGAAGTAGATTTACGAATTGCAAATTCACGTGTTTCAAAATCTCAAGAACAACATACGGTAAGAATCGAAAGACAACGTTTTTGTGCCAATTGAGGCAGCGTATCATAATCAGAAGACCAACATTAAGGAAGAATCGAGGCAACTATTCTTAATGGAAAAGATGTGTTCATTCCATGCCGACATGGTTTTTGATTTCAAATTTTTAAGAATGCAAATCGAAAGGAAACTGCAATGACCATCAGCAAGGCTCAAGGTCAATCGCTTCAAGTGTGCGGATTGAACCTAGAAAATCCGTGTTTTTCACATGGCCAGTTTTATGCTGGATGCTTACGAGTCAGGCAGCCAAGAAATTTGTTTCTGCTGAGGACAGAGAAACAAAAAAAAAATATTGTCTATCCTAAAGTAATTGAATAATAAAGTAAAAAAAAATATATTATTTGTATTTCTCCTTTATAAATCATTTGATTTAAATGAGTATATTTATTGTCGGTAAGAAAATAAATATTCTTTTTATCATTCCTCATTAAACAAGAAGGGTATTTTAAATTTCAAATGATATTTCCAAAGTTATTTCTTCTGCGACAACAATGCCCCGGGTACTAGCTAATATTTAATAACAATTGTGATGTAATACATTACAGAGATAACAATACAGTCAATGCTCAAAGGAAAATTTATTAGCAGATACGTCATGAGAAATTGTAAAATATTTTAGCCATTTATTATTAGCCTTCGATGAACGTCAAATCATATAGAGAGAGGGCTTTAACCCTTTAAAGGGCTATTTTTTTCTAGTCATGATATATTAAAATATTTTTAAGATTGTGATTGACTTAAGAAAAATGACTCAGTTAGCTTATTAGATAAATTTCTTTAGATTAATTAATTAATTGGGTTAATTAATAATTAAGTAACAAATCAAGACACACCATTTTGTGTGAGATAAGGAAATGAAGCATCTAAGTGTGCGTCTGATTGAAAAATTGTCAGAACTTACGCAAAACTGCATAATTCCATACATGATTGATGAATTTGGTGGGAAGCATACTTCCCATGGCCCTAGAAAGAGTTAATTTAGCAACGAGACTTTTTATCTTCTCGTCTATGTAGTATAGAGAAAGTACAGTAATCGCCAAAAAATTCGAATTCTAGATTTTTACGAATCTCCACGTTTTAGACCTCCCTGAGTTCGTAATAAATCATTTTTGGAAAATGTCTGTCTCTCTGTGACAAAGCTAACTCAAACACGATTTTTGGCTGGATGGTTGAAATATAGTGCACGGTCTTTACACCAAATTTGTAGATTTCTATCAAATTTTGAGTAAAATCTGTTCAGAGGAAGTCTGTCTGTCCAGCTGTTCGATTATAAGCATGATAATTAAATAGATAAAATTTGGTACAGAGATTTAAACTCTATACCGTAGATGCCTCTCAAATTTTAAGCCAAATCCAACAACGGATTGAGTGTCTATACATCCTTCTGTACTTTCAGAATGATGTAAACGCGATAATTCATATGCTATAATTCGCGTAATGACTTAAATATATCAAATTCGGTATGGGTACAAGTGCAGTTTTGCTCCAAATTTTTGTATCAATTGTAAAATACAAATTCGATTTTTGGATACTATTAATGTCTGTCAAGGAATAATCGCCAGATAACTCTCCAAGGGTGACATATCAGATTCAGTAAAAACGCTAAATTCACGCCAAAAGTTAATATTTCGTAACTATTGTATGCCAATGCCATGTGAGATGTTCTCTGGCACGGCACATTTATTAGAGATTATGGGATAACGTTTTGGAGAGACCATTCCCTCTTTTTATCGATTACAATGAACTTATCGATTACTTCGATTACAATTAACAAGAAATCGCTATCTCAACATCTATGGAGGAACCAGAAATCTTTCCAACAGACGACCAAGCTAAGACAACTGAAGTTTCAGCAGTTTAACTTCAACAAGTCCATTTTGAAAGAGGATAATTATATTATATTCTTCATTAAGTTGTCCTTCCTTATTCACGGATAAAGGTATTTTCTAGAACAATAAATTTTTCGGTAATTTATATAAACTTTAAACAAAGTCCATTAGATTTATCAACCAAAATGAAAAGATGACTGAAATCTGAGTCACAATTTTTGAGAACAGATATTTCTACAGCAACAACTATAGGCTTTGCAGAAGAAAATAAATAAGCTCTTTAACTAGCTTCTCCAATCTTTTTAAAAAAGAATTCATCAAAATATCATTATCTCAACTTTTCAATAAGAAAGAAACTAACAAGTTTAAGTTTCTCTGAAAGTAGATCCGAAATTAGCCTTGATATCATGTTTCAGGTGCTTGCAACAGAAGACTTGTTGCCGAAATAATCCATAATTACGATGGATGGAGGATGTAATTACTGCCGAATGACAAATCGAAATGCAGATGCAATACACATTTCACATTTGATAAATAACAGAAGTCCTGCAACTAATTAGAATTTTCATTTAAGGGAATAAGATTCTGAATTAATTAGAATTTTCAGTAAACTTAAAGGGAATATGATTTTGATTCTCATTCTGATAAGAAGAAGCGAAAAGAACAAACTATTCTGTCAAACAAGATTAATAAATTGTGGAAGATTCCAAGAAAAAAAGAAGAAGAAAATTCATTCTACAGGGATATGAAGTCGGACCATCAAAAACTCGATCTTTAAACTGGTAATTCTCAATCAAGATGTAAAGAAGGTATATGTTAAAAAGTAATTTTGGACCAAGGTGGAGAAAACTTGTTTTCTGAATTCGCAAACATTGGATCAACGAATGGATTATCAACAATGCGAATAGAATATCAACAGAACATCAAAGTTTTTTGTCGTTTCTGGGCTTCAAGCCTCTCTGCAATAACTGTACAATTAGACATATTGCATGGTGAATACAAAACATTTTCACATTGTTAGGAAGACTTCATTCAGCGATATAAATTATATGATTCTTTTACACGAATAAATGCAAAATCTGCATGAAAAAATATGACAACTCCAGAAAATAAGCCCTAAAGTATTTTTAGAAGAAAAATTAATACAAAACTTGGACTTTTTTCCAAGGAAGTGTAGCACATATCGGAAGATAATCATAGTCACAATATTCCAACAATCGAACTTTTTACTGTAATGTACAAGAAATATCAATAATAATATGAGAGAAGTAATAAGATGAATATATTTATTATATAAGTTCCATGATTCATGAAAAACAGGAATAAGAAATACATATAGTTATATCTTATAATAAATGAAATTCAAAGTTTTCAATGAAAGTCATCAAAATCATGTGACATAACTGAATAAGAGTTCATTTGAGATTATGAGTATTTACAATAAATCTGAATTACACAAATTTTGCTGAGTCAAATTTTTATTTCTAAATAGTGTGATTTCATTAGTCACCAAACAGATTTTTTTTCTCATTGCTACCCCTCCTTTTTTTCTTCAAGCAGCATAAAAAAATATTTTTTTAAATATTCAATGCAATGTATTGTTAAATCTTGTCATATAAACAATAACCCGCTTAGTTGCAAAAGACTTGAACTTATTTAAAAATGTATCATGTAATTAGTAATTAAAAAGCACGATTTTCGTAAAAAAATCATCTGCATAGGATAATTAAATCTTCACTAAACAACGAACTCAAAAGCAAAATTCGGTATTAACTCAGCTACCAACTATTTTATCAAAAGTCAGTCCAAGCTAAATTGAAATTTGTTTCAAGTTAAGGATGAAAAGGAGTTATCAATGTTTCAAAAAAGGAAATCAGAATGAAGCTGTGAAATTGTCAGAGACTTATATTCTAACTTGGAGGGAAAATTGAGATGACATAATGTTTCAAAATGAATTATCTTTGAGTTAGGATAATCAATAGCGAGACAGATGAAAAGGAAGATTATGCTACTGTCAGATGTTGGTGTTCCAGTTGTAAGAATGGAATTGACACCTTTCATAAACGCATGTTCAGAATTTTCCAGTAAGACCAATGCTTCCAAAGAATGGCGGAACGTTGGAATTAATCTTGGGATTGTCTGTAAAGTTTAATTAACTTCTTTTTGCACTTTTATCATTAGAATTTCAAGAAAATTTGTCCTGGTTAAAAGATGAAAACTTGAAAAAACCAATAATTAAGTTCCAAATACATAATAAAAGGTAAATAAATATCAGTCATTGTGATTTTCGAAGTAAGTTATAAAAAAAGAGGTGGATAAGAACGAAAACCTTTTAAACAATTTATCAAAATGGTATATGCATATAAATGATAAGATGTAAAATTGCACTCTCTAAAAAAAACTAATTTTATTTCTAAAATTATAAAATGAAAAAAAAAACGTGTTGAACTATAGGCAAAAATATACTAAGTTAACGTTAAATACGTTAAAATATACTAAATTAACAAGCTGTTTTTGTAAAGCGGTCATTTTTCTAGAAAACGAAACAACGAAATTTTACATTTTTATCTATAAATATATGGAAAAGTATGATTTATAGTACTCTTGAATGCTGATGGTCTTAGCGAGATATCTATGTATTCTTGTCTATCAGTTTCTCTAGATTATAAAAGTGCGGGAACTTTAATTCATACTTTTATTAATTACGTATCGAATTCAAGAAAATTATTTGCCAATACAAGTAAAATATGATAAAAAATTAAAAATTCCATTTCTACCAGACAATGACAAATAAAGTAGTACAACCTCGGATTACGCATTTGATTTAGTTTGCGTACAGTTTTTTAATGTAATGGCCATTTTTTACCATATTGCGCCAATCTAAGAGTTAAATTGCCATTTCTTTAAACAATTAGCTGCCAAAATCTTCATTTAGGGATTTAGGAATTTTACGTACAACTGGCAACTTCATTTCAGATCTATCAGTTAATATTGTGTGTAACAGAAAGTGTGTAGAATGTGCTTCTTTACAATAAGCGAACGAATTTGAAATTCGCTGTAAGTTGAACGAAACAGAGTTGTCATATTTGAAGTATTATATTATATTATATATATATATATATGTGTGTGTATGTGCTTGTGTGTGTGTAATGATATTTTAAAATCTAATTTAAACTTAATTTCCTAATTTTTTGCTCAATTCAGCACATATTAAATTCATTCAAAAATATTCTCTTATTTTCTGATCCCATTCCACTTTTTCTACTTAATTAATTCAACTGAAGCTTTACGAAAATGCTTTCGTCAGAGGTTCCCATGATCCGAGTGAAGGGACAAGAAATTGCTGATCTAAACAAATTCTTCTAAAAGATCCCTGTGCATTCCTTGTCTAAATCGGCGCGTGTAGAGAAATCCCTATCAAAATCTCATGGTATATATGACCAGGGATAGATTGTTTTCCTCTCTTTTACCTTCTTTTAATTTTGTGCCGCACTTTGAACGGACGTGCTTTGTCCGCTCTGCTTATGCCTCCCGGGTTGGATGCAATAAATGCGATCTTAAAAATTCAAAGTCTTCTTCTCTGTCTTCGGTCATGACGCTGTTTCTATATAAATATTATGCTGAAATTTCTCTGAAAATATTGTGTTTACATTTAGTCGACTGGATTTATCTGTACCAAAATTGTAAAAAAGGGATTGAAATAAAGAAGGTTAAAAATTCAGTGTCATTTCTGTCTTCTCGGCCACGACTCTGCTTTCAAACATTTTTGTC
>JAPMOR010096895.1:124075-153961 GCA_026543865.1 Argiope aurantia | reverse complement strand
ATATATATATATATATATATATATATATATATATATATATATATATATATAACGCGAATATAAAAACTATAAGATTCGGCAATTCACAATATCTGTTATCTGTATCATTCCTCAAAATAATTAAGTATATTTTTTCGATATAAAAGTTCCAATAATGCTATTTCTTAACAATATTTTTCTAAAAATTTATGCAACTGAATATTTACATAATTTTATATGCTATTGATCAGATAATTTATGAGAGCAAATCTTATTACATATATATTCGATTGATTAAATTGGTATTTCGAGGGTCAATGAAAAACTCCTGTCAGATTCAGGCGCATTTCCGGCTAGCAAAAATATTTACTATACAATTGCTTTCTCAAAACATCAATGACAGCTTATTGCTGCATTTTTCTAAAAATAGTAGTTGCATGATTTGATTTATGATACAACTGTTATTTTTATAATGATTGGATTTTGTTCTATTTTTAATGGCAATCTATGTACATAAATTAATGTGTCGTTTGCAGTAATATGTATAGAATGTAAAGAAATAAATACGTACTACCAGATATTTGTATTCAGAACGACAATTGAAGTGGGTTAAGTTCGTTTTAGGACATTGCTTTCGGCTTTCTTATGTTCTCACTCCAGCAACAAAGCAATATTGTTGTCTATACAACAATGTCATATTGTTGGCATATCTCGCTATATTAAATTCAATTTGAAAATGACAGAGACTTTTTTTTCTCAACCTTTCTATTTTTTTTATTACATCTAGTATCGGTGTTTTCGGAAAATAAGCAGTGCCCGAAAAATCTGATCTGGTGATATTGTTGGAAGGGGTACAGAACAGGCACATCATAAGAGGGAAAAGCAGGAGATCATTACTTTTTATTATTAAATGCACAGTAAAATATCTTTTGCATTTAAACTATTATTTTATTATAACTATTATATTATTATATCTATAAACTATTATTACAATTTTTTAAAGGCGTTGAAATCATAAAATAAAAAAAGGCCAGCAATGAAACGATGAATATTTTTAATTTGTTATTTTATTTCTGATTAAGCCTTAACATAATGCCTATAGTAGCCCAAAATTTGAATGTAAAGAAAATGTTAAAGGATATTTTTTTAATTTTATGTTAATTTCAAGATATATATATACTAATACATACATAATACATACTAATTTCAAAACAAAATCATGTCATGGGTAAGTTGCATAAGAAATGTCTTCAGTTTCCAAAATCAAAACATAAAATACATTTAAATTTTTGCAGCTTTAATGCGTTTAAATCATTTTCCACCCCCATTTGTCAGCGATTTATAGATTTATTAATTTGAAATACCAATCTTATTTTCCAGGATAAGGACTCAACAATAATCGCATTGTTTAAAGGAGATAGTCTGTGACATTTTTATTTATCGTAAAAAGATAATAAGAAGACTAGGGACTTTGTCCTCTGCTGAATTCGAGAAATTTTTACTTAAGAAAATCATTGGTATTGTTTATTTATCTACGAACTTTTAGGAATAACAAAAGCCATACATTCATCTACAAATGCTCATTCGTTTGAGAATCTACTTTTCTTATTTATGATCCCTGATGTACTATATATTTCGTAAAACCGACTAAATTATTGATATCTTGAATTTTGTAATATCTTGTTTTCGACGTTAAGTTTCATTTGTTATCATAGCTTTCAAAAATAAATTTAAAATTAGAAAAAAAAATCCTCCTTTCTTTTATCAGAATATTCCTCGCTTCATATATCTCTGATAATTCTGACTTATTTAAAATATAATATAAAATTCAAACAAAAAGCACACACACAAAAAATAATTTAAGAAAGAATGACTTCTAAATTCAATCTTAATAAAAACCGATTGTAATTAACTTTCCAAATAACCAAGGAAAGAAATCTAGACTTTTTATCATGCAATCGCTTACAATAAATAATTTATTTTCAAAAGAAAATTGGATCCTTCTTGAATAGGTAGCTTTATTCTGAAATATCTTGCGAAGTATAAAGAATAAAAAAAAGAAAGAAAAATTTCGCATAGAATTGAACTTTTTTCATTTTTTATTCTTTCAAATATAACATGGATAAAGAACCTTTCTTTCCTTCTAAGAATGCTGAAAGACGTTAAAAGTTTTACGCCGCAACTGACTGTTCTCGGCTCACTGTTTTATTTTATTTACCATCTCTTGGAGTCGCAGTCGTTTAAGTCGCTACGACTCACAAATGCGTATTAATGTAACGGAAAAATCTGTGCGACTCAGCATACAATGGCAAAGAATAAAAGAGTCGATTCAGTTTTTAGAAGGTTAAAAAAATAAAGACATTTATTTCGCGGATATCTTTTTGCGGGGGAGGAAAAAGTGAGAAACTGATCTGGTATACAATAAATGTTCTCAGTTTCCAGTAGGGGAAATTTTATTATTATTCGACAGAAAGTATTTTCTACGAATTTATTATTATTATTCTACGAATTTATTTTGTTATTATTAGACAAATATCTTATTTATTATTATTATTAGACATTATTAGACAATTATTATTATTATTAGACAATTATCTTATTACGAATTTTTGTAATTTCTAGAATTGATATTTCAAATTTTTACTTTCTTGCATAAGAAGAATACCGAGTACCCAGTATATGAAAGCAGTGAACTATACAAATAAAGAGTTCTAGATGTATATGAATCTCAAAGTATTTTATCTTCCGAAGTACAAAATAAATAAATTAAATAATAATAATAATTGTATCCGTATACCTGTGAACATAATTAAAAAATATAACGAGTTAGATTAACAGAATTAGGCAAGCGGTTTATATGCCAAAATAGTAGGACATGATAATTTAATAGATGCAAAATATGTTTAAGGAAATTCTTTCTAACAATGCAAGCCTTACATGCGGAGGGGGGGGGGTAAGAAGTATATATTACGTAACATTATATTATATAATATTATACTGCTACACATATATATCTCCTGGATTTCATTATTAGAGAGCACTCTACAGAAAACATTATTGCATTATATTACAATTTAAAATCAAATATGATGAAAGGACGAATAGTATATTCTGGACATGAATATTCCTTGTTATAATATAGATGATAAAGGTGAAATAATGGTAGTACGCCTAATATCACTATTATTTACCAATATTATCATGAATAATGGTAATATGCCCAAAATCACCATTATTTACCAATATTATCATGAATAATGTTAATATACCTAATATTACCATTATTTAACTATATTATCATGAATAATGGAATAGGCCTACTAATACCATTATTTACCAATATTATCATGAATAATGGTAATATGCCTAATATCATCATTATTTACCTGTATTATCATGAATAATGGTAATATGCCTAATATCACCATTTTTTACCTATATTATCATGAATAATGTTAATATGCCTAAAATTATCATTATTTACCAATATTATCACGAATAACGTTAATATGCCTAATATTACCATCATTGACCAATATTACCATTTACCAATATTATCACGAATAATGGTAATATGCCTACTATTACCATTATTTACCAATATTATCATGAATAATGATAATATGCAGATGCTACTTCTCGCTATGACACTGTGTCAAACTGTCCGTCTGTGCTCATATAAATACAATCGCTCAAAACTTAGAAGAATGAAATTTACCATATGATTTTAGAGCAGCATAGAAAGCAAACAAAAATTAAACCAAATTCCTCAATTGGCTTTGAATTATGAACTATGCATACATATAAACGCGATTGCCGAATAAATTAATTTTGAATTAAATAACACCATATTATCTTTCATTCAAAATCTTTTCAGGGTTTTCTTAGTCTTATTATTTACTATAAGAAATATTGTAATCTTCACATTACTTTAGACCTTCAGATTATAATGACTGTTGATTTTTATGAATCTTCTGAGTTTTAATTTTCTCCGAATCCGCAAAGATCATTTATAGGAATATATAAGCTTAATGAATTAAAAAGATGAAAAATGGTTTGAATACATTTTATCACCAAATTGCAGATGTGTGTCAAATTTCGGTTCAAATCTATTAAAGGATTGATTGTCTATCGATCTACGAATATTTGAACGCAACATTTGATAAGTAAGCGTTACCTCAAAATCGATAATGCACATGGACGAAACAATGAGATCTTAATGAATATTCCATTCTATTTACTGTACTGAGAGGCCTGATTAAAATTCGCCTTGTTTGGGAGCACTACTGTCGTTCATGGTCGTTTTATTTTTAATTTTTTGATTATTTGGTTCCTTAAGGTACCAAAAAGGGCAAATATTAAGATTTCTGAACGTCTTGAAACAACATAAGCTCTTCACTCTTTCTTTTCACTCTCTCTCTCTTTTCACTCTCTAGATATTTATTATTGATTTTAATTTAGTATATCTTTATGTAAGTTTTAAATCAATTTATATTAACTGAAATAACAAAGCTTTTAATAGAAGATCATACTCAAGAATATTCAATACTGTTATGTATTGCGTAAAAGAAATTGAATTCAGTTGAAATTTAAAAACTTACTGAACTTTATAAACTTATTATTAAAAAAATTATCGAATGGAAGGGAAATTTAAAAGTATTTTTAAATGGTAAAAATGCAAAACGTTTTAACGGAATGTTCATATTGAAATAAACAGTTTGTGAGCAAATGTGGTTTATGAACCAATTCCAATCAACCTATTTCAAAAACGTTGATCTCCAAGTGAATATGAAAACTCAATAAAATTCTAAGAATAATATTCTGAATTTCAAACATTAATTAATGATTCTTGAACATATGCGAATAATGGATGCATAAACTTCAAAATCAAAACTAAATCAAATGGAAGCATAAACTTATAAATAGCTTGAAAATATCACGGAAATAATCTCCACCCCTAGGTAGTTACCTACTTTGCTTATTTGATAATCTGACCTTGGTACTGAGTAATAGACCTTCCACATTTAAAATAATATATAGAAACAAGAAAGGCTCACTTCTCTCCCTAACTTAATATTAATTGTCTGGAAACCGTAATTTAAATTCTAAGCCAATAAAGAACAGGATATTTGAAAATAGTAAACAACAATACAGCATTTATCTTTAAAATCGAAATCAATCAAATGAATGTGGAATATTATTATTAAAACATTACTAGATTAACCTTGAATTCAATTACTAATTATACTCATTTTAAAAGACCATACTATGATATTCTTTTTACTCCTTACTCTTCACAATGGCAATTAAATGCAATTCTACCAACTTCAAAGTTGCCAGCTCTGTCCAGAAAAAAAAAAAATTAACTCCACTTTTGGATACTGGGGCCGATTGAAGGAAATAATGCAAATTTAATCATGGGTAAAAATGAAAACCAGAGTAATACAGAGCAAGGCGAATTATTTTAATCCAAAACCACGAGCAGATGATCTCGCTCGAGACAACAAAAGCACGAGACCATTCCCACCCTAATTTGCATCTTCAGACCCGGATGTGAGACAGCTGAATTGAAATGGAAATAAACAAGAAAGAGAATCCCTGCGGCACAAAGGAACCTGGGCGGAGTTCCTGATAACAGGACAGCAGGGCTGAATCAGGGCTGCTTATATTCATTTAAGCCATGGACATCGAAGCGTGTGTCTAAATTCCTGCTCTCTGCAGAAGAAACTTTTTCCAATGGAATCGCAGCAGAACAACGGAACGAAAAGTTAATTTTTATTTACGAAGAAGAAAGAGGTAATAATGGAATGTTTTGTGGAAAGATTCGGATCGTCCAGAAAGAAAATTGAATTGCATGTTCCAAGCGATACGGATATGTAATGGCTCATTAAAAAAAGTGCTTTTTTCCCTATTTAGGAATGGTAATGATCGTTTTGATGTTGCTCGGCAGTAAGCGATGCACGAATATGATATTTTATTTTAAGATTTCAAGTTATCTAGAATCTTAAAAATATATGTCGTTTGTAAAAGAAAAATATTAACGGCGTATCCGCCTGGAGTGTTATCATAGTTTCTGCTAATTTTGTGAAATTTCCCATTTTCTCAAATTAAAATAAGTTTAATTATTATACTAGCTCTCATCAAAAAATTTGGATTTGCTCATGTAAACACCGATTTATCAATATTGATGTTCGTTGTTGACGTTGAATTCGATATTTTCCGATTTTATATCGATTTTTTCATAATGAACGGAAGAATACTAAATTTCCTAAGCGTACTTTACTTTCTTCACTTCTTTGGAGACTGTGACAATGCGAAAAATTGTAATTTTACAAGAAAAGTGTTTGAAGCTTTTCTATATAGGGAAATGAGGAAAAAATGTGTCTTATTTGATGATATTATTACTGTTCTCGAATGTAGTAAATATCGACACGGAAATTTTTACATCATGTCCCGACAAACATTCATGATGTTAAGTTTTCCATAAAAAACTCGAATTTCGTCACTTTTCGAAATTTAGGGATTAAACTAAAAGTTAACAAAAGAATAGATCTTCAAAATGTAGTTGATAACCTAAAAAAATCATTGCTTTACTTTTATCATTGCTATACCTTTATGTGCATTTTGTATCTATACGAGATAAAATAAATTACTTAAAGCATTATTTATTTTCAAGTCCGTTTAAATTTTAAATAGACTTCAAAAAATAATTAACTAAATTTCGGAATGAAAGAATGTAAAGATAAAATTACTATACCGCAGAACTTCCTTTCTTTTAGTAAAATGTCAACAAGCAAGTTTTATAATAGAAAAGTCTTAACTTGTTAACAAAGGAGTTAAAGTGTAAGATAATAATGTTTATAAAATTTACCTTGAGTGTCTTTCTTTTATTAATTTAAAAATAAAAGAGTTGCTTCAAATAACAAATTAATTTAATACTTATTCATTTTTTAAATAAAAAATGAGATTGTTGTCCCATTACCATCATATCTAAAAATCGATATTATTTCTTGAAGAGATTGGCATAATGATCAAGTTAAAAAAATAATAATCAATAAACACATCATTTTTTTTTTCTGAACATTGTAATGCCACCTTGAATCTGGTAATAAATCGTTTTATTCGAATAACAATGTTCAAAGTAGGGCAAAAAATAATTTCAAAATGTTTTCTTTAGTACAACAGCTTAGCAACCCAACAAAAAACAACAAAAAAGTTTTCAAATAAATTTATATTTAAAAGTATTAATACAAATAAAAACTTTTTTTTGTTAACTAACCCTTATTTTCACATAAATCTGAATTTCACTGATTTTTTCTTATCCAAATCAGTAGAATAATCCCCTAGTGATCCGAATTTTTGAGAGGATTTATCTCGAATCGAGAGGCTATTTTTAAATTTGGGATTCAAAGCTCACTTTAACAATATGAAAACCAGCGCGCTAAGTAATCTTAATTTAATAAAAATAAAACACTCTACTAAATGATGAATGAATGCTATTTAAATGATGAATGAATCCATATTTAGCTTCTTCCCTTTATTGGTAGAAATAATGCTTATCTTAATAAAATGCTAAATAAATAAATATATGGACAACAGTTTCAGAAATCTTAATTTAACAAAAAATTAAGGACATTAATTGATGAATGGATCATTACTAACACTTGGTATTACCCTCTTGAAACACTGATAGAGTTATTTAAATAAAACGCTAAAATAAATATATTTACAACATACTTCAAGCCAACACGAAGCAGTTACTTGGAAAGAAATCCGACAAGATACAATTTATTACCACCCACTCCAGAAATCACTTTGTTTTTAACTGAAGTTTTAGTAACTAATCATTTATTTCAAAATTTAATGGTTCAGTTCGTGCAGATATTCCCAAAAGTAATTATTCCTCCATTTAATAAGGAAATGAAGTCAAAAGATGATGGCTTCCTTATCTAGCAGTCGGGACTTATTACACGAAGAATGACGTTGCGCGAAGAAGATTCTTAAGAAAACTCTCAGAAAACTTCCATAAAACGAGATTGTTATCATCAATTAATTGAATTAACTTTCAGCTTCATCTTGACTCTTTAATCGAGATAAAATGACGCCCTGGGCACATTTTACTGAAAAGAGTGGATGGAATTATCTGGAACAATTGCTTCCAAAAGCAATTATGCGATGAAGACGATCACAGAAATTGATAAGCCCTTTTTACGAAATTAAAATTAGCCTAATGATAATATTAATACATTATTTTTTTTCTTCTAAAACGGAACTCCATGCTTTTGACTTTATACAAAGCAAAAAATGATAGAAAGAGGAATTTAGGAACTAAAAGGTAAGTTGCAAATTGCTGATTATCAAATCATGCAAGGTTAACGCCGTATTGACGTTTCTCTATGTATTCAAAAACATGATTAATGATTGCCAGGGGCGAAATTTGCTTGGAAATTTGAGTAACTTATCTTTTCAAACAGCTAAGCGATAACATAAAATATATTGAGCACTATGCGTGTATATAGTGTTCTGTTATCCGTATATTCATGGTTTATGTCTAAGTCGATACTCTATGAATGTGACTTCTACAGCATTTTGTTGCTTATAAATAAGTATATTAATAGAAACTTGTTATAATTGGTCTTAATGTAAGCATTTACGAATAAATTTTTTAATTAATATCATTCTTAATAATTCTTGTTTATTTGTGGCTTATATTTTTACAGATAGAAAGCTTTCTATTCCTTTGCAATGACTGACGGTAATCCTGGAGAGTTCCTGGAACGGCAATCCTGGATGATTTTCCTTAAAATTTCTCAGCAAAAGAAAAATTTACAAAATATCATGCTAATTATATTTAAATAGACATAAAATCTAACAAGAATTAATATTTTAAATTTAAGCTTAAATCTCTATCTAAAAATGTTTTTCTTTTGATTATTATTTTAAGAAATTAATTCCAAATTCTTTTATTTCTGTTACATATCACTGAATACACTGCCTTTTTTCTTCATGCAAAAGAAAAACTCCCGCACAGATAACTATGAACCTACATATCAAATAACACTGGTTTTAACAATAATTAATAACTATATAAAGAGTAGGCAATTTTACACGACATTTTAGTTCCAATTAAAATTTAATTACCTTAAAAATAATAATAATTAAAATACAGAATAATGATGAATATCAACATAATGACCAAAAGAATTAAAAATATAAAATTTTAGTAATAGTTAGGATTTTTATATAGATGGTTAAAAATAACTTTTCAGATAGTTGACTTCAACTTTGAATATTTCACTAGCGATCTCCTAGTGTGCGTGAACTTTCCTAATGGAGACCAGTCCCAAGACATCATAAAGCTATAAAAAACAAATGTACATTTTTTTTTCTAAATTTCGCGGCATGTAACAATGTCCGTCTCAACAATGGAGGAAAATCGCCTGCATTAATATTTGACAAAATAATGAAAACGTTTTGAATTTCAAGTCAATAATGTAATGTATTGTAAGAAATTAAGCAAAATTTATATTATATATGTAAGGGTAACTCTTAATCTAATTTAAATCCCAATTAATTTCCGAATTTTTCTATTTTAATTTAACCTATATTAACTTCATTCTAATTTCCTAATCCAATTTTAATTTTAATTTTATTACTTTTAACACACGCTCTACAAAACTGCAAGTCTTAGCATTTTCCCACGCTCCGAGTGAAGGAATAAAAATCCTTATTGCCTAGCACATTCTTTTAAAGATACCTAAATTTCCCTTTCCTAAGACAATACGCGTTAAAGAAATCCCTATCAAAATCTCATAGTAAAATCAGTGAATGGATATATTTTGCTCTCTTCTGCTCTGTATCGCGATGTGAACGAACGTCAGTTTCATTATCGCTTCTTGTACATAATATTCCTCCAGGATGAAATAAATCGAAATTCTAAAATTTCGAAAGTTTCTTTTATTCGGCCACACAACTGCTGAAATATGTTTACATTTTGTATATATATATTTAAAAGATTGTCAAATTTCAGGAAAAAAAATTGCACTACTATTGAATTGGTATCATTAAGCAGACATTTTTCGGAATAGTGTAAAGCTTAATTTTTTTGCAGAAATATCTTTAAAAAAATTTCTTGGGAAAAGGCGAAATTCAACTTAATTTTTAATTAATTAAAATTTTAAAAAAATCATTCGAGGAACACGTATCTACCCTTCAAATTATAGACACGCACTAAATTTGGTAACTGTAGGTCAAACGATCTGGCCTGTAGAGCGCTAACAGATCCACATTAATTTTTATTATTACTAGAGATAGAGATATACTCTTATACTTTGTTTACACTTTGCTTATGAAATTATCACAAGGATTACTATAATGGAAAGAAAGCAGAAAATATATTCTAGTAATGAATATAGTAATAGGGATAATACCAGCGACGAAACAATCTTTTTAATACGGCTGCAAGCAGTCGCATGTTTAACCCAAAGTATTGACAAAAAACAAATACTGTAAAGTGCAACATTTTTATTATTATTATTTGCATTACATTCATGAAATGTTTCAATTCAGCACAACTCTACTTATAGAGCAATAGAAATCTTTTCACTTAAACCCTCCGAATATCAACAAATCCTAAACGGTTTGCTGCATTTATGCTCAAGATTTCTCCTCTAAGACAGTGGAGTGGTGTGCAAACAAGGGGGTGCACCCAGTGCAAGGGGTTGCAGCTGCTCCTTTGTTTGTGTTAGGCCCAAAGAGGGGCCTTCCGTCAAACAGAGTTAAAGAACACGCAAGTGATGTACATTGCAGCAGCTGGGGCTTGGACGCCAAATGAATTCGAAAGCTGTTCAGAATATCTTTATGATATGGAGGAAACGGGTGCGGGTAACTTGATCTGCATAAGAACATTTTTTTTCTTCTTTTTGTTATTATTATTGCTATTGAGAAATTGTTTGAATGCCATCATGAGAAGGAAAAAAAAAAAAAAAATAGAAACGCTTTTCAAAATTCTAGATTACTGAAAGAAAAAAATATAACAGAATAAAACAAAGTGTGTTAATATGCATAATATTTACACAGCTGGAGAATACACGCGAGTATAATTTTGAAGCGCAAAATGGAAGCGTTTTACGAAGTAAAATATATTTAAAGATAAATACGGATTTGGACAAATTTTGGGGATGAATTGAGAAATGTAAAATTCTTACACAGGCAAATGAAATACTTTTTTTAGAATACACGGGAATAAATTATTTTTTACGAAAATTATAATAAAAATTTTATATTTTTTTCTGTATTAACACATAATTGAAATTTAGTCATTAAAAAACTTGAGTTGCAAATAAACTATCTTAACTGAGACAGCAACATAAAAGGAAATGGCCATAAAATTTTGTCTTTTTCATACAAAAAACTTTTTAGTTAGGGAAAACAAAAATGTTTTTTTAGGGATTAAAATATTAAAATTATTTCATATCATACTAATATGTGTTTACAGCAAAGTAATAAGAGTTGGGATATCGTATTCTTATTTATCTAAAAAAGTTATTAAATTAAAAATTATCCTTAATTTGACAGTAAATTTGTAAATCAGACAGTGCATAATTAATGTTTTGTTTGCCTATCAAATATAAAAATATTATCAATATCAATAATCAACCGATTTTATAAATTAAAGTGTAAAATTATTATTTTTACACTTTAATTTATAAAATTTTACCCAGTGTAAAAATATTATTTTTACACTGTAATAATCTAGATTCACTTTAATCATTCTAAATCTTGCAGACAATAAATTAAATGCAAAATTAAAATAATGGAATTTTTTTTTTCAAGTGAAAAATCTTTTTTATATACATAATGAATTCCTGGATGAGAAAAATAGCTTTCTAGACTCATTCGTGTTTAGTTGCTTATTAAAACAAACTTCTTCGGAAAATTATTTTTTTTAAAAATCATGTGTTATTCTAATTTTAATCAAAAAATCAATTAAATACAGAATTAAGATGTTTAAGTTCTTCAAAAAATGTTTTGATTATATTTACAAAAATCGTTTCGAAAAAATTGCTGACGTGCATCAAAATACAATTCAACCAAACTTATTTATGCATTATTAATCAGACACAGTGGCGTACATTAAAGCCATTCTTTTTGAAAGACCATTTACGACGTTATAATTTTTAAATAATGAAATGTTCACGATATCAAGTCCTCGGCAATCATCAAATTTTATTATTTAAATAAATAAAAAAAAATCGTCTGACATTTTTTTCTTAAAATAAAAGCTATAAATAACTATTAATAGCATAAATAATAAACATAATTCCCATTCTATTTATCAGAATCTTAATTAAAGTCACCAAGGAGAAATAATTGTCTTTGAGAAAAAAAGAATTCCTTCCTTAACATTAAATCAGTCAGAATTACGAGATATGCAATCTTAAAATTCCAAACTAACAAAAATTAACCTCGAGTAGAAGATATGAAACTGACAGTTATTATAAGGCTAACAAGGCATCCTAAAATTCATAAATAAATTATGGAAAATGCTTAACTTCATTAAAAGTAGAGAGTGCTGAAGCGTTAACTTATTTAAGATGTAAACTAACAACAAATTAGCAAGCGTAAGATATTACATGTCAGATCATAAGAAAAGAAAAGGACGTGGACTACATTTAAGACGTGTTCTTATTAATAAATAAATGGAAGTGCTCGGCATAGTGGAAAAAGTCCTGCATTCCTTTATTTAAATTTGGAAAACTTAATCTAAAAACTAAATTAGAACCAGAATAAGAGCGAATATACTTAATGCTTTTTCTTTCCTCTGACAAGCAATGAAATTTACCGAATCGGACAGATGAGAATTTAAATTATAATCATTTCTGCATCTCAGTTTTTTTTTTTTTTTTTACCTGCAGAATTTGTCGTATTCTTTAATTCAAGAAGATCATAAAAAAGATAAGGCCGGGTTTCTTTGCCCGAAATTAAATTTAGGAATTTGATATATGCTAATTTTCTGTTACCTTTTTATTATATTATGAAAGCTGTTTGTCAAAATGGATAGTAGCAATAAAAAATTCTTGTCATAAAATACCTTCAGGCAAAAAGTCATTATTTCCTCTTTTATTGCCTTATATATTAATTTTGCTAAAATTCTTTCGACGCAAAACAATCAGACATTGAATACAAATAATTCCATCACAGAAAATGCAGACTTCCTATTTTTAATAAATAACATTGTCCCAATTCATGTCAGATAGTTTGAGAAGTACATTAGTGCAGAGTAACAACAAGAATACGATTATATTAGGTGCTTTCATGCATTTTGATCATTTTTTCACTTTAAAAAAGCATTTATTGACAAAAATTGGCACACTATATATCAATCAAAATATTTTCCATCATTTTCTACAACCGTTTCCCATTTTTGTCCAATAAGTCTTGCAACTGATTGTCTTTTACCGTTTTTTGTTACTGATATCGAAATCACCACTCTTAAATCGTTGAAATCAAAACAGACAATTGGGATATGACGGAGTAGCATCACCATAAGGTTCTAAAAGTGCCTTGTGGGCTTCGGCAGCAGATTTCTTCAACTCAAACAAAAAAAGCAATGAATGTTGAATATGAAATTTGGAGCGTTCCATGATCGGTGTCTTTATACACTGAATAACTCAATAATACTAAAAGGAAAAATTTCAAAATGATAACAATAAAGTAAAAGTAAATTGCTAAATCCAAAACTAACGTCGTTTATACAGATACTTCGCATGTTTACCAACGGATGTCGCTGATTAAAATACATGTAAGCACTTAATATAATATTTTACCCTATATCATACATATTGCCAAGTGCAATTTGTAATCTATAAGCTTTAAACCGATGAGTTAATATTGATCTAATTTACTTGAATAAAACCACGTCATCCTCAGGCTCTGATACCAATTGTTACAGAAAAGAAGATTCCACAATCTTCGGTCTTTCAATTTTCAAAGTGTCTCTAAGAATTATTTGAACTACGGATACCAAAATAAACGATTTGTTGCCATCAGTAAGAGAGTAATAAGTCATTAAACAAATACTTCTCTTCAATTCAAGAAACAGTAGCAGAATTATTCTTCCACCAATTCTGGCAACGTGGATGAACCCATCTGGTGGTAAATTCATGACAATACATATAACATGATGGAAAAGTAACAACAACTACACACATGCAATTGACTGGCCATAACTTTAGCTTGATGGACCTAATCAAATAGATGAAACCTAATAAATATTGAGTGGATCGATAAATCCATAACTTTTGTTTCAGGAATAAAGGAAGTAAGGACATGCTTTTCGTTCAGAACATGTTTTATCATTTTGACTGGAGTCGGTGAACTTCCGACATTAAGATCATCGGTAAAGTCAAACTATAATTGATCGGATAACGACAAAATGATTCGATAAAGTTTTTAACTATGAGGCAGCAGATGTGAAAATTGATATTAAGTCATTCTTTTAAAAATAATGAACAGACAAGTAAGGCATCAAATATAAATTAATTACGTCCCAAGATGTTACTGAAAATTTCATCGGATCGAAGCATTTTGCAAATTTTGATACTGAGTTTTATAAGGCAAGCTGTATTTCACAGCCCATTTACCTAAGGTCCATTTTGAATTATATGTTTAAAACATTAAATATTAAAGATCATTTTTGCATTTTAATAAACCATTCTAACCAGTTATGTAAAAATTTGATGACAAATTTGATAATTTTTTCTATATTTTGCTATGTAAAATTTCTTATAGATTAATTAGATTATTCTTGCGAAGTGATTTATTTTATAAATATTATTCTGTTTTGACTCCTATGGATCCAAACTTTCAAAAAATTTAACATTCTGACAACAAGAAGGTAATATGAATGAAATAAAATTCTTACAGCAGTACTTTTATTGTAAAGCAATACAATACAAAAGTATTGTATTGATTTGATTTGATTGCTGTATTATATTGCATTGTTTTAATTTCGTTTTATAAGGAAAATTCCTCAAATTTCAAACCTGTAGTCAAGAGTATCAAAACACGATAATGCTTTATTCGATATTCATTCATATGTCTTTTTTCATCTTTCATTATTGCATGAGTCATTGTATTCTATGAGTAAAGATTTCTGTAAAAGAAATAAAATTCTAACTTTTAGCAGTACCGACGTCTTTATTTTAAATCAATACATTGCATTATATTGTGCTGTATTGATTTAAAATAAAAGCGTCAGTACCGCTGAAAGTTAGAATTTTAATTCATAAACAGAAAACTATGCAATATAATACAATAATCAAATCAATACAATACTTTTGTATAGTATTGATTTGATAATTGTATTGTATTGCATTGTTTTAATTCCCTTTTGTGTTATAAAATCCTCTGGTTTCAAACATGTAGTATACAGTATCAAAACATGATAACACTTCATTCGATATTTATCCATAAGTATTTTCTTCATCTCGCTTTATTGCATCAGTCGTTGCATTTTGTGAGAACATATTTCTCATCACATCACGCAGTTTAGAGAAAGAATATTACGCTA
The DNA here is from genome assembly GCA_026543865.1 of Argiope aurantia. Taxonomy (NCBI): domain Eukaryota; kingdom Metazoa; phylum Arthropoda; class Arachnida; order Araneae; family Araneidae; genus Argiope; species Argiope aurantia. The sequence goes on along the minus strand of JAPMOR010096895.1, from coordinate 138,408 downwards.
AAATCATTTATCATGTTAATAAAAATGAATATTTTTTGATATAGAACTCTTCAATAATCGAAAATTCGTGTGCTAATATGAAAAAAATAACACATTTTCTATATGGAAGATCACATTACTGCCTGGAACTTCAAAAGCGGAGCTTTCACTGTATCAATGTGCAATTAAAGTTTTACATTGAAAGTTCAAAGAAAATCAAAATAAAATGTGCTTATACACGAACTAATTGAACCAATTTATTTAGTGTTAATTTTATTGGACTTAAGGCAATCGCAATATGTGTTATTTAGCATGCCGTTATTACTAATCTATTTTTTATTTCATACATTGATCAGCCAATCATATAAAGACAAAGCCAACACCCTAAAATCACTAGTAATAAAATTGTTGAGCAGTGTTATTCTTATCGAATATTTTATTGGAAACTTCCTTATACAAATAAATCAATAAAATTATTTTCTTTCAGTAATGTTTTTATTTCAGATTTATTCCAAGTTTAATATAAAAGAACTGATTGAAGAAAAAAAGAAAACAATATATTAAAAGGACCAAGAATAGATAAAAAGACCACTATTACTTTGTAAAAAGCTAATACAACTTTTATTCTTTTAACATTAAAAAAAAAGAAAAAAAAGACGGACTCTAAAAGATTCTAAGACAAGACAGAAACCGAACACACACAGGGAACACTAAAAGGCATACAGACAACAATAGAAATCTAAATATTTCAAAATGCATATAAGATACAAGATTAAAAATACAAGAGAAAAAAGGCAATAAATTAACTTGAGCTCTCGATACGATTTGATCTTTTTTTGCCGATTATTCCGCCTTTTTCACAGTGTAAAAACAATGACGGAAGAGTACTGAGAGGGAAGGTAGAGGCTGGAGTTGAAGAAGGAAGGTCGACAGAGAGTTCCGTCAATAAAAAAAATAAGTATCAAAACAATAGCCTCCCCTCATCGTGTTTCAAGTAGACCTACGGAACAGTTAAGCGAACGGAAAAAAAAAATAATAATAGTAATAACATTAATAGAAAGGCGACGACGAATCGCAGGCAAGGCTAAAATGGATTTAATGAGAGTCATGCTGGTAGCGGAGATTTATTTATGACTACTTCGGGGACGAGTCACAAAATAAAATGCTTTTCCTAGTCTCGAAGATAAAAAATAGTTATCTTCGAATGGAAGAGATGACAATGTTCTTTGTAATTTATTCCAATGGAAAAAATTAAAAATCAGTGCTTAAGAATTTGTAGTTTATGTTTCGTTTAATTTATCATTTCTTACCCTTGAAATATTTTTTTCCACATAAAAGCAAATTTAATAATAAAGAATACGTTTTTAAACACACAACTTTATTTGTGTGTTAAAAATCCATATTGTTTTAATTTAATTATTTTTTAATTTTCAATTCTTATTTTCTAATTCTTTATTACAAATATAATGGAATCTTAAAGTAAACCCTTTTTTCGAATTAAACAACTAGATGGCGCCACGGTATGAAATAAAAATTTAATCAAACGTAAACCTATTATTAAGGCATAAAATATTAAATTAACGAATCGCCATCTGAAAAAAATATCAATACAGAATTTCAGAACAATAGCAAAAAATGGTTTAAAATCTACGGAGGTTAGTCCTTTCGAAACTTTCTCACATAATGTTTAATAAAAATGCTATCCTACCTCCCTTTGCATAAAACCGTGGGCTATGGTCAAGATCGTGAACGTATGAATGTTCAGACTTTTATTTTCAGAATCCCACACATGCCTTGTAGATTACAAAAATTACTAAATTTGTAGGTTGTAATTACTAAAGAAAAACAAATAGGCATTATGAATAGCGTTTTTCTAGCTAAGAATTTCACATATCAAGTTTCATTTATTTAAATCGTTACCTTTCAGTGTTATCGTGTTTGCAAGCACGGAAAAGTAAATACAGACAGTCAGACGATCCTTAAAGAGATATGGTTCAAAATATGATTTTAAAATTCTGACATTAAATATTAATATTGTGTATCTATTTTCCATCTAGCTCTTTACATTTTGTAGCTGTTCATTTGTAATCGAATACCCATATTACATAATAAATTTTATCTATCTAACGTGTTTAAGAGTAGACAGACATAACACACACTCACGCAAAAACGTATTTTTCGGGCTTAGGAAGCAACTTGGAGATTTTCGCCAAAATCTTGAGTTCAGATTTACTGATGATTAAAATACTTTCTGTTTATGCACTGGAAAGTAAGAATCAATCGCAAGATTTTCTCTTTATAAACTGAGAACTATTGAAATAAAAGCATGCAATAAGCAGAATCATATATGTTAAACAAAGTCTAGGGTTTTAATAAAATAGAAATCATCGAGAATTTCGATTGCAACTTATAAGTAATTCCTAATTAAAGATTGTTCCATGTCTCGTCTTTCAAATATCTCAAAAGGATATTTCGAATGTTCGAACCAGTTTTATCAATTAAAATAGGTGTCACAAAGTTTTAGCGTACTGGATTCAAGCATTACGAAAGCGAGAATTGAAATTGAAGAGCTGAGAAATCAAGAACCAAATTAAATTACCCCTTCTTCGTAAAGGATATCAGAAGCGATAACACTGATAATACTTGAAGATCCTTTACAAATTCCTTTTAATCTTCGTAAATTTGTCTCGAGGGAACGTCGAAATGATTACATCGTAAAACTATTTTCTCATTATATTCCTTTTCATGTAATCGAACAATTTTGTTACTTGTTCATTTAATTTTTACACCCTTTTTAAAATCACTAACGTTAAAATGGTTTAACGGTTCTTCCTAGAAAGATTTTCATTTTAAAGGAAAAAACACTGGAATTCAGCCTGCACTATTGTTTTTGCATTTTTTTTTTCAGGATAATAAAGTTGTCCCAAAATTAACGCATGATTTGAATTTGCCATCAAATGTCCAGTAAAATGTTGGCAGCCCTATTAAAAAAACCATTTGACAGCTGATAATTTAGGGTTAAAAACAATGGATCATTACAACGTGTTTTCATTGTTGAACAATATTTCAAGAATATTGTAAGTCTGGCGGCCACAGTTCGAAAATTTGAGAATTGCCCCCCCCCCGATCGTGTGATTTAACACCAATGGATTTCATTTTATAGGGTTATTTGAAGTCAAAGGTATATGCCGCAAGTCCACAAGAACGTTTGCATTGAAAGAGAAAATTCAATATTGCATCAACGAAATTCAGCCGCATTTATGCCTTATTTGTTATTCCATACATAATCCTATCCTGTGTACATTACAAGCCAATAAAAATATAACAATTTAAAGAAAAAAAAAACTACGCTTTTTATTAAAAATTTAGTTCAAATCTTGCGCTAACACGTTCTTCTATCGTGAACCGCACCATTTTTACTAACCCTAAACTCTCAGCTTCCAAATGGTTTTTGTAATAGGGTTGCCAACACTTTAAACGGGGGCAAATTCAATCTTGCATTAATTTTAAAACACTCTTTATGGTATTATGTTGTAATGGTCCAGAATCAAATCTCAAATTTTGTAAATGTAAATTAATGGCAGTGTCCATAAAGAGATAATAACTGATAAATATGAATTTTCAGATGGCTAAAGATGCAAACATTTTAGGATTTCGGAGATAATTTTATTATACAATCCTTGATCTCCTTCAAGGGCGGCACTTCAAAAATGAAGATGAAAAGTTTCTGGCATGGTGGCTGGTTCTCACTGATCTGGAGGGTTCATAAATGGTGTCAGTTTGGCTATTCCCCCTAACGATGACTGGACATGTTGAACAATTAAGAGAAAGTATGTAAAATTTATAAGGAAAGATGGGAAAAGTGATGCTAAATTGAGATACAATATAAATAATTTAAAAGAAAATGACAAAAAAGACCAAGGTAAATAAAATATGATTACATACTGGAGAAATTTAAAGAAAAATGTATATTACAAAAGAAAGTGGGGGGAAGAGTACGTAGCGATTTGTAAGTGTGGTCAGATGGATATTGTGAATTTTATGTGTGCTTGATGAAGATAACAAATATTATATATATTTGAAATTAAAAGGTATGAAGAAGCTAAGAAGGAAAGAACTTAAGGTAAAATTCATTATATAAAATAAAAATGTCAGGAAATATTGTGAAGGGAAAGCATAATTACTTTTGGTCCTTCAATTCTAAATAAAAGACATGTTTTCGAAGTTCAATAACTGTTGACTTGAGTGAACCTACTACAATTTACTGATTGCTTTGTTTCATATTCTGTTTACATTTTAATTCTACCATTTATGATTTATTTCTAAAGCATTCCTCGTTTCTTGAATGGCAACGTTTTGCGCATTCGTTTCGCATGGTGATGTTGTTATTATATATATAATCTTTTTTTTACATGCTTTAAACATTTTTCTTCTGCATTCCATTTTACTTTTGGTTTTCCCTTCTTTTTTTCTTTGTATTTTTGTTATCTATTTTACTTGTACTTAATCTTTTGCTTGTGTATGTGTATATAAAATTTCAAAATACGACATTTTTTTCCAAAAAATGTAGAATTAATGAATAATTTAACATTAACATTTAAACATTTTAAATTCACTGTAGAAAGTTTTTTAACTTTTGATATTATTTATCTAAAAAACATAGAATGGAAGAAATTATTAGCAAAAATCTTAAAAGAATTTATGTCTCTTAATCTCATCTAGAAATCAAACGGTCAATCACTCCCAAATATTTGCAATATTCTGTTTTTGTTTTTGCCAAGTTTATCAAGTCAATTTTCTTAGTGACGATTTATTAGAGTATGCCTTAAGTCATATATCTTTTGCAATAACTCTAATTATTATATTACCACTAAATACAAACTTCGTTTCTTAATCATTAGAGATTTTAATAATTCTATTGAATTAATAAGCATTGTGTCAAAAATAAAACTTAGATGTTACTCCCATAATAAATAAAGAGTAGTTTATAAATAAAAACGAGCAAAAATTGCTATTGAATAAGTTGGCATGAAATTGCAGATCTCTTTACCATCTTATTCGAAACAACGTAAAATTCTTCCACCTTTGTAATAATTTTTAATTAATTGTTATCAAAAGAAAAAAATATATTCTCCGCTAAAAACCTTTTTTTATACAAATTCCATTCAAAAAGAAAACTGAACCGGAACTTTCTAATAAACCTCCTTATATCCAAATTTCTCTTTGATCTTTACGAACCCCTTGTCATCAATAATCCGCCCAGGTGACTGGAGGTCGATCCTGTTACTTATTAGTCTTCCAAGATGTCCTTCAAACAAATGTTTCCATCTCCCTAAGCCCCGACTTCAAACATTCCTGGGGGGAAGAACCTGTCACTAGGAGAAGATTATGTCACAGCACGCAGGAGAGGCACAACATGTGCCGGCCATAACCGTCAAAGAGGGGAAGAAATCAAAATAGATGAAAGCGGCTTTCTCTCTTTTAGAGGAGTGAGAAACAAGTTTTGTAGACATGGGGACAAAACAAATGCAACAATGTTTCGAAAATATATAAAGGAAAAAGATTTGAGATAAAAGGAGATAGAAAGTCTGCAAAAAGGATAATAGCCTTAGTAGAGATTTATGAACTATCTATATTCCGAATTCCAGAAAATATTTTAAAATTCTTCCTAGGATTATAATAAATAAGAAGTTGAAATCCATACATATTTTAATGGGAGCATATAATATCTAATATCTGCCTATCATAACAGGATACATATTTTGTTAAAATAAGAAAATCGTATATGCAATCATGATTTTGTTTAAGAAATATTGTATTTTAACTCTTTAAAATCTCCTGGTCACACATATATCCATCCGATTTTCCTAAATTCCCAAAGGAGGTAGTCCCAGGGGCCTATATTAAGTGACCTAGGTGGTCACTTGTGCACCAACAAGTTATCTGATGTCATCAAAAAAAGCTTTCTGCCCGTTAGACTCCATTTACACCTTATTTGTAACGAAGCCTTCAAAATGTTACACATAAATTTCAACATATCCATTCATTAAGTTCATTTTTAAAAATACGAAATTTCCGAGATTAATCATTCAATCTTAATAACACTATATTTGCATTCTGAATGCGAAAGTAGCAAATTTAATTTCACAGAAATTAATTTATACCCTGCAGCAAAGCATTGCAATAAGCATTTTAATATTGAAAATAACTTATAACAGAATCTTGCAGACATCTTTTTTCGTAAATAATAAAATAGTAATTTTTTCTTTTTATTCAAGTAATTCCTCAGTAAATAAAGACAAGTAAGAATTGAAATCTTCAAATAATCATCCTGAAGAAAATAGTACACATTTTCTTGTTTAATGCAGCATTAAAATAGATTTTCTTTTAACTTTAGAAATGCATCGTTTACAGCAGAGAGAGAATAACTTTGAATCCAGATTCCGATGCCAAAATCTCAAATCGGCAATGAGACGTGAAATGTTCAGCTTTGTTCAACAAATGCAGTTGAAAATATATGCAGCAATATACCATGAAATATTCTTTAGAATTCGTTATTAGAAAGAATTCCTTTTTTCAGAACATATTTTTGAATGGAAAATTCGATATATAAACAGTTTAGTTCTGTTTTTTTTTTATAATTTTAATATGAGGGCTATTCTTGGATGGACATCTTACTATGGATTATAGATTTTCCACTCTCCGAATGTCGCAATCAGTGATTAGACACCCATACATTACAGAATATCAATGTAATTGGGTATCGAACTGATGATCCTCCATTCCAGAAGCCATTCCATTATGAATATATGATTGCTAAGGGATGTAAATAGTATGAGCTGATGAATCACTGGAACGGAAGAGAAACGTCCACTAATTTGAGTAAAAATATTACAAAATATCAATCAAATAGCGAATGTATCTACTATTGTTTAGTTATTGTTGTATAAAGGCGGATGTATCAAAAATATATATAATTCAATGTTTTCTCTCTCTTCAATACATGTTTTGTACAAAAGAATAATGTAAAACAATGAAGTGGGCTGTAGATTTGAGCGAAAATTATTTATTTTTTGCGAACTTCTGTGATAATCTTTTAACGTTGTTCCAATATTGTTCGAATTATGCGAAAGTCTAACATTATTTCAACGTGCTGTGAATCTTTAGATAATTGTAGCGCCATTTCGAAGCTCTAAGAACTCCGTGAAAATGAATCCTTTCAGATAAAACTCTATGATTTGTTGAAATTCAGCAAAGCTACCTGATATTTTGGAAAACTATAGAAAATGATAATATTTTCTGTCTCGATTCTCAGTTACCAAATATAACATCATACATAAATGTTTTATACGTAAAGTAAACTATTTTCACCCGAGATTCAGTTCTAAAACATGGGGACATATAACTGGTATTTCAAATTATTCTACACAAGCTGTCACTAGTGACCAATTTGTACGTCGGTATTAATGGTCAAATAATTAATTTGTGCAAATATGTATTAACGATAAGCATAATTAAACATTTTTAAACCTCCTATTTTGATAGATATATAACCTAAACTCGTTTAGAAAGCTACACCATTTTATTCATTGATCAGTGAATTTTCGTAAATTTCTCTCTATATTTATCTATTTTATTATACCAAAGGAAAGTGCAGCAGTATTTAAAAGTGAAGCCCTTTAAAAAAAATTTCATCATTGCTTGATTCTTAAATCAGACGCTAATTGCTAACAAAATAAAATTTCAAAAATTATATTGAAAGCATACTTTATACCGGAACATTCACGAGCATTCATTTTGTCGAAATTTAATGCCTTGATCATCAACGATAAAAGAAAAGGCTACGATGGAATATCGGTAGCAATAATGAAAACAAATTTGAGTTTCGTTTCAACAACGAAATTTACTGTCGTTGAATAAGATTAAAAATATTTATAAAAATTAATAAGAAATAGAAAAGAAACGTACATGGCAACAATCCGATATCATAGTAAAAACAATTTTTTAAATTTTAAGATAATGTAAAAATCAATTCTGTTTTTTAATATTTTTGGGCGGTAAGTCAAAATTTTGCCTTGTTTATAATTAACTAAAATGTTAATTAAAATCTCAAAAACAATTACACGATGTGCATCTTTCCACCCTCTAAGGTACAAATAAGGCTAGTTTATTAGCTCTAAGTCAAGCGATCTGGCCTGTAGAGTATCAACACATACATAAGGGGAAATAGAGACATCCTTTGTTTTATTATTGGTATAGACTGTTTTAGAGATAGCAAATTATGCATATTGAATACATCTAAATGAAAAATTACTTATATAAAATATATCTATCTGAATATCAATATTTCTTGAAAGCTGAATTTCTCATGTCCCACATAATGTGGACCCGCCTGCTTCAAGGCAGCTATGCCAACATTTATTTTATTAGCGAACAACCGATACCCCAAATGAAAATGGCAGTGGCTTTAAAGGATGAAACCAATTAATGGCATTCTCATGGGGGACGTGAAAGCATTAAGCATTGCGATGAATTTCATCAAAGTGGTTAGCAACTATTTGCAGCCGAATATTAGGATTCGCTCAATGCACTTTAATAAAGACAATCGTATCCAGTTGACTGGAATGGGGCAATCCCTAATCTCCGTGGTCATTTCCGAATGAAATGCGTTTTATTCAGGTGAACAAACAAGTTATTGTCTGGAGTAGTTTTCATTAAAGGGGCGGGGGGCGCAACATAGAGATAAGTTTTGGAAATACATTGGCATTACTCTGCAATATATTCAAACTAAACATATTTATAAATTCAAAAAAATATCGATATTTAGCTAATTCAGATTTTTCTGTGGAATTTAGCTGCTAATGTGGATATTTAGCTATGTTAATTTTATCTATTTAATTTAGCTATGCTAATTTTTATCTATTTTCTATGGATATTTAGTTATGTTAATAGGAGTGGTTTACTCCTATTAACATAATGTTAAAACATCATCTGTAATTCGAATTTCATTTGATTACTTTAAAATTAAAAACTGTAAAAAAAAATGTTTTTGTCAGTTAAATGCGTCGACTATTACTTTCAGTGATATAAGTAAATAATATTTCAAAGCCCTTAAATTGTTCGAAATCCTCGTTTTAAAATAACATTTTATCACTGAAAGTATCACTGAAGTGATTTAAAGAAAATTTTATCAAACTTTTTTTGCCAATGATTCGTTTTATTTTAACACATCAAGGAATTCAAAGAAATCTGTAAGACATACGCCTGGGAGAGCAGGTTTTCGGCAAACTTATACGTTCTAAAATCATCATAACTTTGTTATTTATGAAGCAATAACAGACGGGACGCGCAACACGAGAAAACTCGTGAGTAGTCCGTAACAGATGGGACGCGAAACACTAGAAAACTCGGAGCGGTCCTTAATGTGTTAAAAGTTTATTTTACAATATCTTTATTGTTAACTGCCTTTTTATTAAAAATGATATTCATTGAAAGTATTTTCTTTAAAATTATTTAAAAATCGTTTACTCATTAATTACATGGAATTCAATTATCTTTTAATACGGTGCGATAAAATATTTATAGTGAACAAAAGTTAATTTTGTATTTAACTTGTAAAAGTTATTAAACGAAGTAATAACTTTTGCGTAGCTTGTAAAACTGTTAAGTATTGAAAACATGTTTTAACATTTAATATTTTAAGGTTTGTGTCGTTGCACTTATTATACGAGAGTTTTACTAAATTCGAATTACTGATTAAATAGAATTTTTAATGTGAATCTGGAAGAATAGAATTTTCAATGTGATCCAACTTCCACCACATAGCACTCGGCGCTTTACTTAGTTTTTATTTAAATTTGGAGCCTCGGTTTATTTAACGTAAAATAAAAACATTTGTTTGCCAAACCTAAATTAAAACAATCAATCTCGTTTTATATTACAGAATTCTAAATACAATTAATAGGAAAAAATGAATGCTTTATAGTATTTTTAAAAGTTAATGAATTGTTCACGGAAGAAAGAAAATAACCAGATTGTAAAAGAACAAAATATGTAAATAAAGAATTATTTCATAATATTAACGATAAATTATTATTAATTTGAATTACAATATTTATTTATGAATAATTTTATTTGATATCAATTTACAATATAATTAAATTCATGAAAATTATAATAAAATTCATATTTAAATTCATGAAATTACGATATTAGATTCATGAATAATTGGCATGGCTTGAATTACGAAATTAATTTTATGAATAATTTTATTTGCTAAGATTAATGGACAATCAGACACAAATAAACATATCTTTCATCAGATTTTATTTTGAGGAAAGAGAGAGAGACAGATTTATTTTCCCCACACAACACCATTTTATAGTATTTCTATTTTATATATTACTTCGGTTCGTATGTCTACAGTTATATAATTTCTAAAATTATTATTTTTTAACTTTGTGAGATTTAAAATGTAGAATTTCATCAAAGTCTAGATGACAAGCATATACTGCTGTAACGTATTTATGAATATAACATTTTTGCAGGTGGGAAAAGTATGTTGAATGCTTTCAGAGATACGAATTTGAATGCTTCCAGATGCTGAGACAGATGTTAGTAGTCAAATGATCCAATGTGGTTACTAGTGTACAAAAGATATGAGAAGAAATTCTGTGCTTCTTTCTAATTTTTTTTTCTAACCATCATTGCTACTAACTGTCAAGACTCAAACTGATTTTTTATGATGATTCTAATGAAACAATGCTCCATTTGGCACTCAGTTATGCGACCATCTTACTGTTCCAATTCTCGGGTATGATAAAACCATATTTGAGAATTATATATAGCATCAATATATTTTTTGTAAATGAATATTTTCTCTTGCTTTAATGATTTTCTCATCATCTACATACGATACAATTTCCTATACAACAAAGTAAAAATCTTTTAGATTTAAAATTCAAATATTTTAAGGAAACAAAAAGAAAAATTAAAATACTATATTTGAAAATTGGGATAGTTTGCGAGAAAATCGATACCGAAAAAACAATCAAAATACCCAATATTTTCTCCCCTTTTTATGAATTCAATGAAACTCTTAGATATATTTACAAAGACGGATAATTAAAATCGATTATACACCGGAAATCGTTAAGCACTTCCCAGAGCAATAAAAGAAATGTAAGTAAAGATCATTTGAAAATCTTCGGTAATGCTACACATTTTAAAAGATTTATCGAAACTAACATCTTCTACTTCATTAATTGCATATGTCCCCATCAAAGTTAATTAAAAAGTTGCAGAATCAATCTCAACCCTCTGAAGTCTTACAGATATGAAAAAGAGTAAAAAAAAAGCGAAAGGGGGAAGTAAGGAGGATTATCGACGAGAAAATAAATCATACACAAATATTAAGTCCAGCGCCCACCTAGATCATCGTTTTTCTTTCTCGCTTCACAATTTTCGAATATTCATCCATCATCGTCTGCAAAAAGGAACATTTGTATTCATAAGACCCGCGTCAAATTGTTGCCACATTTATCTTTATTAATGTCGGCTTCCGTGTGGCGATGCGAAAGTCGAAAGGGATACATAAAAAAATGGATTACCAAAAGTCGAGGATGATGTTAAGCAGAATTTTTTGTTTAAAAAAATGTTTGTTTTTTGCATTAAAAAACATATTCTTCATTTGGATGAACAAATGAATTTTTTAAATGTCAAAAAACATTATGTAAAATAAAGTTAATAATTCAGCGGCAAATTATAATTATAACGGTTAAATAGATATTTTTTAAAAATTTCTTTATTGTTCAGATATAAAATTGCATTCGAAAAAAATATTGAAATATATAAATACTTTTTTTATTAAGGCATCTAAAGTCATAGGTATCTAAGTAAATGAATTTATTTAATAGTAGATAAACCATGATTACAATTATTAAATAATGATTATTACTAAATTAATTCACCCTAATGAGAATAATTTAAAAGAATGTAGCTTGGAGTAAGTATGAGCTCGTTTAGTTAAAATTCTTTTATTTAGGTACTTCTTTTATTAAGGCATCTAACGTTATTGGTATCTAAGTAAAGGAATTTATTTAACATTTAGAAGAAAAATTACGATTACAATAGTTAAGTAATGATTATTATTAAATTAATTCACCCTAATGAGAATCATTTAAAAGAATATAGCTTGAAATAAACATAAGTTCGTTCAAATGAAATGTATCTAGTGAGAAAAGTCTCGAATGAATCAATAAGCGAATTATAATAATAAAAAAAAGGTAAATAAAAGAAACCAAGTAAAAAAACACAGATGAAAAAAATTGGACTCAAGCTAAAGGTATGTGATTATGTTCAGGATGAATTTTTTTTAAATATGTTCGAAAATACTTATATTTTTGAATATTTGCATTAAAAGGATTGATAAAAAAAACATCTATGAAACTAAAATGTACCAGGTCAGTGGCAAACTTTTTTAAAAGATTGCCAAAATGAACGTTTCTTTCTCGCTTTTTTTTTCTAAAAAAAAGGTATTAAGCAAATATTTTCTATCATATAAAAGTTATAAACCGAAAATCGAGGTTTATCAAATGACTTGCTTAAAAATTAACAGATAGCATAAGAAATATATTATCTAGTTCATAAACTAAAAAAAAAGCTGTATTTCTTTTCATTCTATAAATATTTTGGTTCGACTGATAAACACCATGGAATAAACATTTGAGGTAAACGTCTGGATCTTAAAAAGGAAATCTAAAATATTAAAAGAAATCAAAAGTTTTAAGGTTAGTAAGATCTGAAGAACAATTTTATTATGCATTCAACTTTTATTTCATTTCCACCTCCTTTTAAACACAGCCCAGATGTTATAAATGCAGGCAAAAACCGTTGTTATTTATTTATTTGATTAATTAATTTATATATTTGCTTTAACATATGCAACTGTTAGCCATATCAAAAATAGAAAAATAAAAAAGCACATAAGATATCTTTATACACTGATAACTTTTTCAAATCACTTACGAAGTAAATTTATATTTTAAATAACAGGACAAAAAAATTTATTACAAATGTTGAAAATGACTTGTAAATATAACACTGAAACAATGTCAAATAAAAAAAAAATGAATATCAATATATAAGATTTTAGCTTCTATAGAAAATACTTTTAAAACCTTTCAAGTTACGTGCATTTCTAAAAATGTTAATTAGAAGCTTTTATTAATTTTAATTATTGAAGTTAATGAGTGTTTATTCGCTTATTAGAACCATTATAAAGAATTTTTTTAAATGAGACATTGCTCTTCAAATTTTCTTTCAACATACTTCATGAATGATAATTAAAGATTACTTCACAATTTCAACATATATTTAAGATAAAGAATAAAATGGATAATTTACAACAAGATTTGATTAAGTATAATTAAAGCTTCCCCAGATTCTTTTGAATCAATCTTTAAGAGTGTGTAAACGGAAATTAATATTGGTTAGAGTACAGAAGAGCAAATGTTTCATTAAATTGATAAATTAGTTCGATGTAATAAATTAGGAAGTAAATAATAAATTACAGTTTTTATTGGCATAATCTTTATTAATTATAAATATAAAAAGAAAGTAAGGCAAGGAATGCGATACTTTGTTTATTAAGACAAATTTAATTGCAATAATTAACACTCCTAAAAGAGAGAAATAATTTGCACTTTATTAAAAAATTAATATATTTCGATGATACGAGTGAATATTTCTTTATAACATTTTAAATGTCATGTCTGTTTCAGGAATCTGATAATAATATTTCAGGCAATGTATCTATCTATTGACAGACGAAACATTTAATCTGTGCTAAATATTTAAGCAAAAAATAAACTGAAATCGTTTGCATGAAAGATAAAATAAGAAGAGTGAAATGATGAAAACGATGTTAAAAATTAAGTTGAAAATTAAATTACACATTGAGCAAAAATAAAAGTACAAAAAATATTAATTTAAATTCTAAAAAAATTAAATAGAAATCCAGTCTGATAATTTAAAAGGATCATGAAATCAAAAAATTATGAAATTATAAAAAAAAATATTAAAAATAATATCATAGATTTATAAATATAATCTATATCTATCTATATCTATACTTATAATAAAGCTCAATGTGCGTGTGTGTGTGTGTTGGCGATCTACAGGCCAGACCATTCAACCTACAGCTATCAAATTTGGCACGTGTATACCTTGGAGGCCGGGAATGTGCACCACGGGGTTATTTTTTCGAATTTTTAATTAGAAATTTTTCTGCTTATTTAAAAATTAAGCCAAATTTTGACGTGTTTCTGCTATAACTGCCGAAAATATTACCGCAC
>JAPMOR010096895.1:45643-108712 GCA_026543865.1 Argiope aurantia | reverse complement strand
TATTTGATTCTATTCTTCTACTACTATCGAATTCTTCTATTTGAAAATATATTTTGCATTTCATAAAACATTATCATCAGCCAGAAATTTTCGAATATGCTTTTTTTCTTTACATAAAATAAACACTATTGGAAAATTAAATAAAATATTCAGAAATAAATAAAAAGTTCTTTCTAAATGTATCCAAAGATTTAAAGTAAAATAACTCAATAAAAGCGCATTTGCACTTACAGAAACTCAGTAAATCAATATTTTTAGTATATTATTAGCTTAAACTTTCGAATTATTTCAAAATTATAATTACATTTAGAGTTAAAATCACATTTTTGAATATGGCGTTGCTTGAGAACTTTCATAATTCTAAAAGAATTCGAAATATTTAAAATAGTATAATCAAAGTACAAATCATTTAAAATGTAATTATAGTTATATTTTCCAGTATATCTCAGGTAAAATTGGGAAGTACATAATTAGATTTTACTGACTTAGTTTAATTAAAATCTGTCTTAAGTAAAATAAATAAATCTTAAAATATCAATATTTAGTTGAAGATGTTCCACACGCTGTTTAGAAACTTTAAGTAATTGTTTACAAAAGATGAAGGTAGATTCCTACCTTCACGCAATTTTAATCTACTTCAGAGAGATAAATAGTCGTCAAATTTTAAGACTTTTAAAATTATCGTTATTGATATTCAATTGATATTGTTATTAATATTCAATTTATTTCTTACCTTTAATCCAATTTCATTCACCGACAAGACTGATGGACAGCTTTGCTGAATTCTCTATATATAATGCAATCTTGTTTAATTATATTTCATGGAATATAATGGAATTATCCCAAACATCCCAATATATATGCTTTATTTAAGTAGGAGTGATTCATTATAAATCACCATGGTGAAAATTTTCTGCTTTCAAAACCGGATTGTTTTTGGTTTTCATAAGATTCCTGATGTGACAGAGTCAGGAGAGGGTCTCAGTCTGCCAAATCTTTCTTGGCTATGAGGGAGGGAGGGAGGGGCGGGGGCTTTGCGGCAATTCATCGATTGCCTATACTGCTTAGACTAGTGCGTATACCTTGCTTTTTCTGCTTATCCCAAATCCCCAAATGCCTAGTCGGGGCAAGGGTAATTCCATTGGGAATATCAAAAAATTCGCACTACCTATGATTACAAAAGCATGAAATGACATATTTTAAACTAAAACTGAAATTAAGAATTTATTTTCAACGGTATACAGTTTCCATAAATGTGTATATGCAAGATACTAAAATAATTAATCAGCAGTAAATAATTTTAATTAATAAAATTAAATCAATTATAATGAAACATTTAAAAATTGTTTTTAATACATGTTTATTTTTTAAACTTTTTTTCACTTTAATCAACTACGCACACACACACAATGCATCCACTACCTGCATTGTTCATTCAACTTTCTTTGTATCGTCCTTCTCAATTTCTTTTTCTTTTCACCAGTAAATTCAATTTTCAAATAAAAATGTTAAATTGCTTTTCTCTATGAAGAGGATGATATTAGAATAAGGTAAGAACTAATTTATAACTGATTTCGCAAAGAAAATTTTGATTCGTCTATCACTCGCAACAAATTTTCATCTAGGTGTAATTATCCGAAGAAAAAAAATTGAAGAAAATTTTTATTGAATTCAGAAATTTTTTTTTTATGGCAGTGAACCGTGGATTCTTCGGAATTTTTCTCAGAATGTCAAATTAGCGATACAAGACGATCAAACCTTATCTTGATCGACTTTTAATTTGAAAGCGTTTTGATAACAGGGCAAGCAATCAACCAGAATAATATTAATAGTATTTCAAATTGAATTTCTAATCTCAAGAAGAATGATGAAATTTTTGAGCAATATTTCTTGATTCTTGAAACAGCCGAACTATATTTAAACATACAGAATGCTTTGGTGCAAAATGTATGTGAAAAGATGAAACTCAAACGAAATTTTAAATATTATCGCTATGTAAAAAAACTGCCGACAATCTGAAAGAATTTTGAAGTCCATCACTTTTATTAATTGCTTTTTGCCTTGCCTGTTTATATTTTCATTTCTTTAAAAAATATTCTTACATGAAAAATATATATTATTGTTATTCAGAATTAAATTGGAACGATATAAAAAGTTTATCAATAATTTTCTAACATTAAATTCTTGCTGCAGTGTTTATATACAAATGTCTAAATTGCCCTATTACTATTGGAAATCACTATATATAACTTTGAAGCACACCATTTAATTAACATTTAAAAATTCACCGATTCACAATTTCCTAATAATTGCTGAAATTTCAAAAATACATTGATCCAAAATTCACAACCAATTACTGATGTTTTAAAATTTAACTGAATTACAATTCACTAATAATTATCGAAATTATAAAAAAATCACTGATTCCCAAGCCACTAAGAATTGCCATAAATTTAAAAAATTAAATGATTCTCAATTCACTATAACAATTACAGAATTTTTAAAAATTCACTGATTCAAAACTTGCTAACAATTATCGAAGGTTTAAAAATTCATTGTCTTCAGCAATGAAGTTCCATTACATCAAGCGTTGATATGGATGAACAGTAGGTACCTAGATAATTTAATGGGACTCTACGAGCTTTCATCTATTTTCTGCTCATGATTTCCTTATCTTTCCTCATGATTATTCTCCTTACACTTCATCATCTTGCTTATTACTGTTGACATTTTCCTTACATATGGAACGATCTCCGAATATCTAAACTATTACACTTTCTCCTTTATCTCGTCATTCGTAATTCTAAAATTATTACAAGTACCTTTATTTTGTTCAAGTCGGTTAATTGGTTAATTGTCTTCCGGTTAAAAGAGATTTTACTAACTAATAATTTCTTAATTTTAGAAAAATGAAACACATTCTTACTATGTGCAAAGCAATTTTCTCAAAGGAGAGAATAATATTCATTGCTAAGCAAGCACATTTAAGATTCAATAAACCCAACTCCCCAGTGCCAGTAAAATGGAAAAAGAACAACGTGAACAAATGTGAAAGGCTTTTAACAAACTCCTCTTAAATCCTAATTACCGAAACGTAGGCGCGCAGACCTCTAATGGGTGGCCCGAAATGAATTTGATTGGATGACACTTTCATTAAACGACATAATTGTGGCCGCTTCTAAAGTTGAGATTATGGACCGCAATTGTTGGACGAAAATGATTGAGATTCCCTGATGGGAAGTTCTTCTCATTAGCAGAACCTCCTCTGGGGCAGTAACGGAAGTGAAATGGAAGATTTTTAACGATTTTCGGAAACTCTTCCCTCGCTATTTTGAGTCGGCCTTACGAGAATTTGAAATCGTACCTACAATTTTTAAAAAATTTATAAGAATTGCCTGTATATTCTAATTTCGAAGTCATGGTGGTTCTTAATTATCTTTCATTCGTTAAAAGGAATAAGATTAATTTATTTTTCCTCAGTAGTAAGGGAAAATTTTAGAAAGCAAAATCTTTCTTACCAAAGCTTCAATAAAGTGAAATCGGTTTTCGCAGATTTCAAATTATATGAGAATATTATTTTTTTTTCAAGTCACGTGGTAACAATCCGACAGAAAACATGTTCTCACATTTTTCATACTCATATTTGGCAATCACCAACATTTAGAAAAGCGATGGTTTTTGACCATTTCAAAATTTTTTTCTTTCTCAAGACCAGAATTTCCCCCCCCCCGAAAAACTAGTTTAAACTGGTTTGAAGCAATCACGTGACTATCAAATTACGTATGCGTTGATATTTAGAGAACGACGTTTAAAAATAATCCAAATCCAGTTCGGGCTCCAAAACTTTTTAGTTAGCTAGAAAAATTGAAAATTAAAGAATATATATAACTTTCCCCCTTATATTTAACTTTCCTCCCCTCGCTGTCCCGCGTCATTCCCATTTTCTTCTCTGTGCTTCTTCGGGGGAAAACTTCTAACGACTCTGCCCTTTATTGGCCAGACAGGAGAATCGGGTATATGAAAAACATTCGCGCCGAGCTGTAACTTTTTGTTGGCGATAAGTCACTAACTATGACAAGCTTCTTTAACATTTTCTAATAACCCTAAAAGCGAAAAATTAATCTTTCAAAAGCGATAAGTCGCCAATTTTTTGGCCCATGCATTTTGAGATTTCAAAACCCCTAACCAAACCAAAGTCATGCTTTCACATGATCATAATTATAATTGAACAGAGTGATTTTGGGGATATCACAGAATCCAATTTCTATCTACATTTGATTTTGCATAGTTAATTTCAATATATGTTATTGATTAAATACTAAAAGTTGTACATGCTATTATGAGAAAAGCGAAGATGTTGAAAAAAATGTCCGATAATTTACAGGAACAACCAATTAGCGAACTCCTTAACTATCTTTTGAATTATCACTACTACTATGAACTTTTCATGCTTACCACATTATAAAGCAATGGTCATTATTACTTAAACACAAAAAAACTGTGCTTGAATTTTTTTTTCTTTTTTTTTTTCCTACCATTTTTAAGTTTTCATTTCATCCAATATTTTGAAAACTCCTAATAACTTTTAATTACAAATTTGAATTCATTTTTATTTGAAACTATCTCTTCAAATAATTGGAAAAAAATTGAAAATGTAACAAAATTTCATGAGTACTTATTTTTTTTTCAGTTGTAAAGTTTGCCTTTCGATTGCTATTCTAGATATATAATGTTTTCGATTATTAAAGCGTTGCGTAATGGCCATAAAGTATTATCATTCCACTTTAAAGTGTCAGATGGAAATTTATTTTTATTCTTTTCATTAATTCTCAAAACTTTAATGCTTATGATTAACATTATAAGCATTAAAGTTCATTAGCTGCTTCAACAAATGCTGAGAATTTCGATATTCTTTTCAAACACGCAAATAAGGCTTCTAAGCTAATTTTATTCTCAATATATACAATAATCGGGAAAACTCTATCTGCAGAAAGTTTACAAGCTTTCTTTTTTATGATGTTCATTGCGGTTTTATTTCTTTAATATATTTTTTTCAGAGATTCAACAATTTTACTATTTTCTTTTTACCTTCAGATTTTTTATCGAAAAAAAAACATCTTTGGTAAAGTATACTACATATTATACTATAGTATGCACATTTAGTCTGGTGTTATATAGAATACGCATTTAGTTTTGTTAGTATTCTTTGGTATAGTTTACTACATATTATACTATAGAAAATACAACTAGTCTGGTATTATATAGTAAAAAAACATTCAGAATTTTAGTATTCTTGGGTATAGTATACTACATACAACTTTACAGTACTATATAGTACTGCATACACATTATAGTATGATATGTAGTATAAAAAATAACATATACAAATGTGTATATGTGGCCACTTCTAAGTATATAATTGAAAGTGGCCTTTTCTTATAAGCATTTCTTATTATTATACACGAAATGTATATAATATAGTATACACATTTTTTTCTTCATTATATTATTCTTTATATTGCATCATTTATTATTTTTAACTATGAAGCTACTGATATACTTCCGATTTATGCCTATTACTTGAAATCAAATTTAATTATAAAATTAACACATCCCTAAAACGTTAAAATGTGTATTTCTCTTAAGAACAAAAATAATGAGTAGTACTTTAAAAGTCAAATAAATCAGAAAATAAAAAAAAATTAACAGAAAAAACTTTATCTTCACTAATATAAAATGTATAAATATAATATTTACATATTATGAAGTAATAAAAAAAGATTGAATAAAATGAATTTATTGTTAAATGTAACTTAATTTTATCTTTCTTCATCATAATACCCAAAATTATCAGCGTTCATTTTAGAAATTCATCACCCAAAATTATTAGCGCTATTTAAAACATGCGTTGAATCTCATGATTCATCCAAATTATTGGATCATCTTCCGTATGAACGGTCAAAAACTGAAATGACTCAAATATTTGCCCATGAATACGAGATTAGCAGAAGCGTACAGTCTGAAATATTGAAGTCTGCTCTAAAGTGTCAGTAGTCTAGTCTAGTACAGTTCTTGTGCGCGCGAGCGTATACAAATGGAAATCAAAAGTACTGATTAAAATATTCCGGAGCGAACTAAAGCAGATATTTCCAGAATGCTGTTCTTGGGGAATCGAATGTGACTGTTGCGTTCCCAAGGCTTGTCTCCGAAGTCAAAGAAAATGTTGCGCGAATATTTGAATTTGATTAAGCGAATGCAGCGTCTCTGAGAAACAACCCGATTCAGAAAAGGATGCCTGTCTCTCTCGAATTGCATTTATTCCTACTTCTTTCGCTGATTATACGACATAGATTTAGAAAGAAATTGGAGCAAATGTTATTCATAAGAGAGCTTTTAGGATTTGTTTTAGCGACAACACTAGAACTATCTAACAAGAGTATTCTGTTACTGGATTTAGAACATATCTTATTCTTGAGAGTGGGATATGAAGCAGATATTTGGTAATTGAAAGCAATTCCTTCCTTAAAGTATATGCCTTATCTTGATCCTTGAAGAGCGGGATGGATTCGAAAATGTACTTGTGTTTCAGAAGACACAAATTCGCATGATTCAGACTGTTAGAATAAGAGTAATTAAGATATTTAATTTTCATGCAAATCTAGTTAAATATTACGTAATAATCGAGATATATAATAAATGCATAATAATTTATTCGTAGATATGTAATAATTTCTAATTATCTACGTTCTGGAAATAATTTCCTAATATTTCGAATTCCGGCTTCATTCTAACTTTAACTTTTAATTTCCGCGGACTATTGCTTTCAAACAAAATCAAAACATTGCGTCAAGCAAATTCCTTTCTGAAATTATATAAGTTCAAAATGCTTATTCATGACCTTTTCTTCCCGTTTTCTATCTATTTGGTACGTTACGCTGCACTCCTTTTGGCTTTGTCAAAAAATCTTGATAATAGATGAAAATTAAATTACTTAAATAAGATTATGAACAATAAAAATCGTTATAACAGAATTCGAAAGAATTTCGCCCCTGTTTCGTCGAAGAACATTGTGTGTGTGTGCTTACTTAACATAGAAATTGAATCTATGTTTCAGCAACGATCTTATCATACAGATTCGGAGGAACCACCGCCCCCTCCCGAGAATTCCGAATAATTACTAAGATATAAATTTTAAGTAAAATAAAAATACATCATAAATGAAGTCTTAATTCCAATTTATTGAATATTTTTGTATACCTTTTTTTTTTCATATCCCGAATTTTGATGGGAAAAAAATTTCTTACTTCTTGTTACATTAATAAAAAAGAATTTCTAATTTTTTAAAATTTTGTTTTATGAAAAAAGAAGCGATATACATTCCTTTTTCGCTTAGCTATAATAAACATTTCACTTCATTTATAAGCGTCAGTAGCTAGCTTTAAGAAAAGTTTACACTTTCATAACTGAACCTTGAAGAATAGATATGAGTTAATAATGATTTATATCCATAATGGAACAAAAGCTTTCATAAAAGATTGCATGATCATTATTTAAAGTATCAACATAGATATCGCTTAATATTCACTTCTTCTTAATATTCTTCATTCTTAATATTCACTTTATTAAATATTAGCTATTTATAGAATTAAGAATACAATGTAGCTATTAATTTACCATAATTATGCGAACGTTTTAAAAATCGTTTACTCAGTTTGAGCTAAAAGCGCAATAATTAAGCAAAGAAGTCAAAATGGATATCCTTGAAGTCAAAGTCAAAATGAATATTTTCTATATCACCAGTTATTAAATCTTTATTTCAGTGGGAAAACATTAATTTTTTTTACAAATTCAACAGGAAATTCTGCTACACATTTTTGCTATCAATTTTTCTTCAAAAATCCGTCTTTGCTCATGCTTTGAATTACTGTATCGAAGTTATGCATAGTATATACTTTATATCGACATTTAGGGGATTTCTATATAAATGCTGCCTTTGTGACTAAGAGTAGTCACTTGAGGCAATTACATTGTATCCAAACAAAACTAAGTTTTTTTTTCAAAATGTTATGAATTGGTAATTTGTTCTCTTCGCTGTCTCATATTGAGAAACAGAGATTTACAAATATTTGAAATCGATTCTAAATGGATGCACGGTCAAAGGCCTTGGGATATGGCAACCATTTTTGAAAAAAAAAAAGATTTTGGAAAAGAATTTTAGTTATATTTCTTTTAAGAACTGAGATTCTTGGATTCTTCTAGAAAACTCCACATCTTGGCATAAACCTAATCTAAACGCAAGGGACTGAGGCAATAAAGTAAAATTGATTTTATTCTTTGGTTTACTGATTGTAGGACCAATCAACACCAATTGTCTTTTGATTGTGCTCTAGCTATTGTTTAAGACGTTAAGCACTATATCATTTACTAGTGGCTGACACTGAATTTTCCATTTGGGCTGCGCCAGTCAATGGTGACTGACAACATATTTTTATTTCCTACTTCAGCAGTAATAGTGATTGACACGGTGCTTTTCTTTCAAACCACATCATTTATTGTTGAATGACAATATATCATCGTTCAGTTTGCGATAGACATTATTAAATGACGATATACATTTAAAAAAATAAATTTTAATCTGGAGATCACAAAATAATGCCGCTCTTATTACAACTTTACATTGGTTGCCAGTATATCAAAAAATCGGATATCACGATCTAGACAAAATGGATGCCATACGCTTGTTATTTAATATGCGAACTAGTTGTTTAAGTGTGCGCCTTTAAATTCTGTAAATTCTTTTCTTTCGTGTTATAAAGGCTATGCTTTTGACATCTGTTGTTTTGCTTGTAACAGATGTAAAAAAACAAATGTATTTCGTATTTTCTGAAGCAATAAAACATTGTTAAACGTTATTGAGTTTATTAGATTTCTTACCACATACATCAAAACAGACAACGTCTTTAATAATATTATATTCAGACTGTTTTTTCTTTCTGTAGAAGTTTACAAGAAAGATGCAACCATTTGTAATCGGCGGATTAACCCTGAATTTCCTCTCATCTACGAGTATACTGTAAAAACAAACAAATGGTTGCAACTCTTTAGAAAATCTACATCGTTTCCCATAACAAGCTATATTTCAACCATTTTCCATCCTATAATAATTTCCTATAATTCCAATTACTATGATCAAAAGATTGAGATCACAGAGACAACTTTACTTTAATAAATACCGCAGGCTTAGACAGTTAGCTTTTAAGTGGCCACGGTATGGACCAAACATAATACCCTCTGTTGCGAGCTATCTAGTCATAAATGCCAGGACTATGCAAATAGGCCGGGACTAGCGGTATTATTAATCTAAAGGTCCTGGACCTATTTATGCAGATACCTAATTCTGTCAGCTGTCCAAACATTGAGGTCTCAAACAAAGGCGGACGCTAACGAATTTAAGTCTACGTTCTCGGGAAGCTTGTAATTAGTTGAGGACAAATTACGGCAACACTCTCCGAAAGGTGGGATTCTCTGATGGTTAATTACAACAGACTGAAATTGGGCTTTGCTACTAAAGACGTTTAAAATGCCTTAGCACTTTAGAAAGCGCAATAACAAACACGTCTAATATTTTGGAAATAGAGATTTATAAAAGGAAAAAAATACGCAAAACGTTGAAGATAACAGCTTTGATGGTTAATGACAACAAACTGTAATTTAATGGCTTGGATACTAAAGATGTTTAAAATGCCTTAGCACTCTAGAAAGCGCAATAACAAAGACAATGTCTTATATTTTGGAAATGAAGAAATATTTAAAAGAAAAAAATATATTCAAAAGCGTTGAAGATAACAGTTTAATAATATTGATGTTGTTTTTAATTAACTGGTTAAAAATAAAAAGTAATTAACATTTCGCACTTAAGAAGTTGTACACTATACATTAAAAGGCCGTTTTAATTGCATAATGGCGAGTCAGAAAACCTTCAAATTTTCATATTAAATATCCAAATGCATTAATTTATCCAATTCACAATGAAATAATTTACGTATATCAATATATTTGAATTTTGTAATTTAATTAATTCTCAGAAATTCTGATAAGATTATTTGAATTTTATTGTGGAAGTGAAATCGCAATATACCAATAGTTTGAATTATTTGAATTTGAACGTGAAAGCAAAGCTGGCAGTACATTAATAGTTTCGATTATTTGAATTCGAATGTGAAAGCAAAGTTGGAGATATACCAATAGTTCAAATGCAAATCGCACTGTTACTCTTTCTAATTTCTGTAATTAAACCTCTCTATTCTTGTATTTTTTCTTTGTTTCATGATATTTTAATTCTTTTATGGGTTACCTAAATTATTCATTTCACGGATATCACTTCAACTTTTAAACTCCCTTACTTTTTACATGAAAATCAATAAATACTAAAATATTCGATTTAACATAAACATATCCGAGTTGTATATCAGAATTAAATAGATTTGAAATATTCTTTAATATGTACCTACATTTTTCTTCTAGAATTGATATGTGCACTATATACAGATTAACATTTTACAAGGCACTCTTGTGAAACTCGACTTTAGTAAGAAGGGACATTTATATGACGGCTTTACTTCTTTGATGCTTCGTTTCTCAGCAATCCCCTCTCTTTAAAGAAAAGCCTCCCCTCGAAATCACCAGCCTGACATTTTTCAAGGCGCTGTGTAATTAACTCCGGATGAAACAACACATTTTATGGGCCATAAATTCACAGGGAAACGCATTTAATCGTTGCAGAGCGTCTTTTAGAAAGAGTGGTGACTTTTTTGCTTTTCTTTTTGGCGACATTCTGATTTATCTGCAAGATGTTGGCGCAATTAGAATTTTATGATTCCCGCCGGTCACTGAAGATATCATTTTTATTGAGGAAGGTAAATTCATATCGCTACCTTAAAAAAGAAAGAGAGTAAATGAAAAAGGAACTTTCGGTGTGTCATTTTTATCAAACTTGGCAAAGGATATATGCGGGGTGGAAAAAAAAATTTTTTTTCTTCCCCTTGGATGAAGATGAACGCTTCGAAATTAATGATTCTGCCTGAAAATGTTCCACGGGTATTATGAGAGATGATGGTGGGAGTTTTATTAAAAACGCTAGAAACAGTTTTCGTCTAGATGCGTGTATGCAAATATTAATTATCTTTCTGAATTATTTTTCTTCTACAGTCTGGAGCATAATAGCATCTATGGAAAAAATGAATACTTTAATCTTTTTTTTGTTTTGATATATTTTAGTTTGAGAGGGGAAGGGGAAAATTTCATGTATTTACTTGATGAGTAAGAAAAAGTTACAAAAATATCACGATGATAAATATTTTTTCTTCTAAAAGGCATTGTAATAATATCTCAAAGCATTAATGAATTACATTTATCACACTGAATGAAAGTAAGATTTTAAATCATATTTGAACAATAATCAAAAGCAGTTTGATTAATTATCTTGCACTCAAAGGGATGAAATTAATTGGCGAAATCGGTCTAATCATTGAGGCAGAAAGTCGCGTAAATTTCTATTTCGTGATATCTCTCGAAACAAGAGGAATGAGAGTAGAAGGCTTCCACTAACAATGTATCTAGGAGGTTTGATTCAGTGAGGTTTTTAAATGAAGATTAGTGAAATCGGTATTGTGGTTGGAGTTTCGAAGTTCTGTCGAATTATTACTCTTTTTTTTCATTGGACAGTAGAGGTAAGAAGAGTTTTAAAAATTTGTTTCAGAAATAGGGAGTAAAGAGGGTTCAGAGACAACTGATAACATATCAACGTGTTAAGATCCTTGAGATAAAAAAAAAATGACGACATCCAAACAGTAATTGATGTCCCAGGACTGATTCTTTGGTTTTAAAAATATAGATCAAACATTTTTCTTTCTCCTATTGATTGCAAATCGCATATTTATATTCTGAATATTGAGATAAACATTAGCCATAACTGTATGTCATAAATAAAGATAAATGGCTATCTAAATCCAATTTAGCGTTGTAAGTGATTTCTCCAAAAATTTCAAAATAGAAGGCCAGTTTAAAAAACTAAAATGGCATTTCAAGAGCTGGAATTTCTATCAACCTCGAGATATCACGGAAAAAAAATGAAAAAACAAAAAGGCATTAAAAATATCCTTGTTTTTAAAATGTTACAGAAGAGATAAACGAGAAGGGTTGTCTACGGGTTATTTGTAATTCCATCAGTGAGTGAGATTCAACAGAACCCTTCTGTCAACGGTTAAGACGGGTGTTTATTTTAAACCACTGGGAATGTAATAGTTCGCAAGAAGATTTTCTTTTTATTTACATCGTGTTGGCAAGTTAAAAAATTGTAAGTTAATACTCTGTATTTCTAATGCAAAGAAATTTAATTTTCTTTTAAATCAGATTTTACATTTTATATACACATAGAAAAGTATAACAAGAAACTGAATCGCAATTAAAATCAGTTAATTTCAGATTTAAAACTTATAGGATTAAAAATGAATTTATTCTTGAAATATCATTCTTATCGACTAAATGAGAGAAATGTGATATGCTGTCCATTAGTGAAAAATCAAAAGAGCGTGGAATAGGAAATTTCCAAAGCTCGGGAATAAAAATTCTAGCCTCCAAAAGGAAAGTTTAAAGAACGGATTATGCAGCAGTCTAAGGCAATAATAGATAACATGGGAAGCCTCACAAATCAGGAATTGCAATGTTTTTAATTCAAATTTAAAGAGAATTAATACAAATTAATTAAGTAGAGAATTAACTAAAGAGAATCAATGCAAATTATATATATAAACAAAATCTAAAAATGGGAAACATCCTGTAAAATGGTAACAAAAATAAAAACAAAACAAAGTGAAAAGTCGGAATAAAAATAAAGAAAAAATATGCCTAAGACATATGGAAAGGAGGGGAGGGAGGATTTAAAACACACATGAATATTCACAAACATGCGCCGAAGTCTAATAAGTTAATGCACCGTAAACATCCAGTATTTCACCCGATACGAGGGGAATATATGACTTTCGTATTTTTCTTTGTGATTTACCAACATTTTTTTAGTTCTTAATTTTTTACCTATAGTAATGTCTCTATATCAGATTTGCCTTGATCTATTATGCACTTTTCATTTAAATTATTTATATAACATATATAATTTATATTATCGCTTTTTCCATCTTCTTATATTGGTCTACGACAACATTTCGGATGAAGACAGTATCTTTTTATTTACTTGTTCCATAATCTTTACAGAAATTATATTTATAATCGCTTTAACGGTCCGCATTGATTTCATTCCTTGAATGAGCAATCAAGTCACCGATCATCTTATTTCACATTTTTTTCCACCTTTACTTTTGATTTATAATTTTTATTTTACATATATGCAAGAATGATATTTTCATTTTGCTGAATTTAATTACTTAATACTTTGAATATTAAGATATCAAATGTGGCAATTTATCACGAGAATAAAAAAATATGTGAAATGTAAGAATAAATAACAATTCAAGATTTTGTACAAATTGGCAACAATAGAAATATATTCAGAAATTTAAAAAATCGGATTTTTTTAAATCGATATTTTTAGTAAAAATACGCTTCTGAAAGCAGTCACAATGCATAGCAGACCAATGTAGACCAAAACCTCTTAAACGAATGATTTTATTTAGTGCTTAAATTATTCGCACATAGAATAGAATCGCAACTAACAGAACAAAACTTCAGGCCTAAAAAGATATATATAATATAAACTTTAAATGAAATATACAAAAGCAACTTTCACCGAATTAAAACAGTTATCCCCAAAGACCTTTGCCAATCATTGAATTTCATTGAATTACATCGGATTCTAACAAGATAGAAGTTTTTTGTCAACTTATTTATACGATATATTTTGCCTTAAAAAAACTTTTAAGAATACGAAAACATCTTTCTCCAGAATCTCAACTTTTCCTCGAAAGTAGTCCAAAACTTTGGCTTTTGTAACAGCTTTCTTAAATAATCCTGGTGTAATCATATTCAAATGAGATGCTTCTTCCCTGCTTTTGGCTTCGAAAAATGAATTATTAAACACATCTTTTGTAATTTAAATCTTGTCAAGGTTAACTTAAAACGGTGGCAGGAGAACCTGCCCCAAAGACTTCAGTAGTTTACCCAACATTGCTGTACTTTAGAAAATAATTTTTAAGACATCCACTCCTTGTGGATCGAAATTCCTTAATTATCAAGTCGGAAGCTTTTGTTAAACATTGAAAAAGTTTAATAACTTTCATCGTGAAGCCAATTTCTGGTTCCCTTTCCATAATTAAGCACGACTGCATCTTATTATTTTGCTCTATTTCCTAAATATTTTTAAAAGGATCTAATTTTCTCTTTATTTTTTTATATCATAATAAAAATGTGATATCTGGAGGCATTATTATATGAAACTACCTGTTACCTTTAGTGATTAAGTTGTAAGCCCAAAATATTGGCTTTTCTGGCTATTAATAATGATAGTATATATTTAAACTTTCATATTGGTTGTTATATAAGAGTGAAAAATAAATGAAATCAGTATACTACAAATTAAACTATAAGTATACAAAAATTAAACATATTAGGAAAGAAAAGGAAGAAATTGAAAATCCTACTTCGGAATTAATGTTCAAAGAAAGTAAATTTATTAAATTTTAATTTTCTTGAAAAAACGCGATTGGATTGTTTTATAGAACAATGATATTAACCTTAATTTCATATTATAATAAAATCAAATTAAAATTCAAAAATTTAATAAAATTAGAAAAAAAAACTATATGTAAATATAATAAAAGTTTAAATGAGTGAAATAAATAAAAAATCGTGAAACTGGTACAGTTATTGGAGTGAAGGATATTGCAGTGGTTTTTTTTCTCGTAAAGAATATACACTGAAGTAGTGTATTTGATATTAAATTAAAAAGACAAGTGGGAAGGAGATGACCAATGAAGATAAATCTAAGTAGCCATGAGCTTTTATACGAAATAAAAATTTAATAAAACTTATACAGTTATTGGAATGAAGAAGATTGCCATGGGTTTTTTTCCCTCATACAGAACATACACTGAAGTAGTGTATTTGGGATTAAGTCGAAAAAGCAAGTGAGAATGAGATGACCAATTATGACAAATCTAAGTGGCCGTGAGCGATTATACGAAATAAAAATTGATGAAACTAGTATAGTCATTGAATTAAAAGACATTATCTGGGGTTTTGTTTTCTCACAAAAAATGTACACTGAAGTAGTGTATTTGAAATTAAATCAAAAAGGCAAGTGGAATGACCATTGACGACAAATCTCAATGGCCATGGGCTTTCATATGAAATAAAAATTAATGAAATCAGGAAAATGTTTGCACTAGAAACAAGTTCTTTGGTTCCCTGAAACTTATAACATGCAAAAGATGAAATATAAATATTTATTACTAGCCATTTTCAGCGATTAGTCCTTTCATCAGAAATAAAGATTTTATTTCATTATCATTTAACATATTACATGATATTGTAGCGGTTACAATTACTGCCTTCTCCTTTCTTCATAGGTGGCGCTACTAGAGCCACCTATCAAGAGCCATGTTTTCCCATGATTCCTCATTCTTGTCTCTTGTGTTGTCCTTGCTTGCCGTGTGTATTTGTTCTATGCCTTGTTCTTCAATATGCTTGTGTTAAATGTTTGTGCCGTGGAACTTAACCCGCTAATAAAAAGTAGTTCCTGAAACTGAACTCATTCTTTCATCCATGGCATAACACATAATAAAGAGTCTCGTCCCTCTACAATATTTCTTATTTATGATTCTCTTAACAGTTTCAATCTTCAAAATGTGATAGACATTTAACTGTTATTATTTTGTGAGTAGCTTCTCACCTGTTTTATTCATCTTCAACATGAATGTCCGTTATTGAGTCAAAGTACTTGTTCTTGTCATCTAATTCCACAATTTCGGTAACTATTTCACTTTCTAATTAACGTGTAAAATAACACGAACTACAAATGTGTCTATTAATATCTTAATTAAATTAAAGCGTTCCAAAAAAATTAAAAATTAGTAACTTTTTATCAAAGAAGAATTTGTTAATAGATGCCACAAAAAATTGACGATATAAATTAGAAAATAAAAATTCAAAACGATATTCAGAAAGTATAGGAAAATTAATCTAAAAGCCATCCCAAAGCATTCATGAACAATAAAAAAAAACACGCAATTAAATATTTCTATAAAGCATGAAAACGGTTTGAATGTCACTGTGACAATTAAAACATTGCTGTAAAGGATGCATAAAAGTAATTTTGAGAATTAGTTAAAATTAAAATGAAAAACCTTGCAACAAAATTGATATCATTATCTCAATATAAATAAAAATCATTATTGCTACGAATGTGTGTGTGTGTGTGTGTGCGTGTGTGTGTGTGCGTGTGTGTGCGTGTATGTGTGTGTGCGTGTGTGCGTGTTCGTGAGTGAGGGCTTCAAATCTTTCTAAAACTTTATTAATCTATTTCGTGGTACTCTTCAGTTTTCATATTCACATTCACTGCAGTAAACCAATGGAAATTATTCCTGCAAAAATTTTTTTGGGTCTATCATCTCCTTTCCAAAATGTCAACTGATATATAGAAATAAATTACTTTTATTATTGCACATACATAGAATTAATAAAGAAGTTAAGACATGGCTGAACTCAAATAATAAATTAAATTTAGATCATCTCCATTAACTTTCATTCCTAATAAAAAAAATTTTTAAAAAGGATAACAATGAAACTGTTTTTAACTTTTTACATTATTTTATACAAGACCAACAAAAAGCATGTCAAAAGAATATTTTCATTATTAATGCAGCATTTTCTTTCACATAATTATCGGTATTTTTTCTTAATTAAAATTAAAAAATGACTTTATTAAGAATACCGAAAACAGAAATAAACGAATAAATAGAAATCTGAAACGAAACTATTTGTTAAAACCCAAGGTTATTCTTTTCTGAAAACGTCTTTTTTCCCTTTCCAATCATTTTTGTATACAAAAACATTTTGGAGAAGTAGCACAACATTTATAAATGATTGCAAGATAAATGTGTGTCGATTTATTCTTCGCGAACAGCAAGAAACTCGAAATAGACTTTCTTTCCAAAAGGAAACATTTGTCGAAAAAAAAACCCAAAGTATTTTATTCGACCTAAAAGCTGAAATCTGCTTCAAAGAGAAGCATTCAAATAAGGAAATAAACAAATAAAATACCAAGCAGACGAGAATAAGAAGGAACTAGAGACTAGTTGAGTCGTTCAGAAGAAACTAGTTGAATCACTACGCATATATCACATGAATTCGAAAATAAAAAATAGAATAAAAAATAGAATATTTTGATACTGATACAGTCATCATATAGTTACAGAAAATTCTTCCAGTTGATCTACAGAGAGATGTCCAATCAGATCTCTTAACAAATAACAATGCGACCCATCACCAAACACAAAATACTGGTAACAAACTACAGTCAATGCATATACAAAAATAGTATTTACAGAAAGCAGCAATACATTAACACACAACAAATCACTAATTAACATTTTCAGAATATTTTCCCAGTGGATCTATGATTTTTCTCTTTGATAGCTAAAAGAGCTCACTAACTGCAATCTGAACACTATAGCTGCTTTCAGTCTGTTTGCGTTTTCAGTTTCTTGTTGTTGTTATTTAAGTATTATTGTTTGTGTTTACTTCGAATATGTTTTAACTACTTTTCTTAGGAAGTAAATGCCATTTTTCAATATCCAACGAATTGGACTTCATGCACCGTACACCCATCAGACGATTTCAGAAATAATATGAATAAAGAATGACGTGCTATCAGTACAGAGTGCTTGTAAAACACTATTCCATATGTCATATCTCATTCATGCACATGGGTGTAGAACTGGATCCTAATATAGAAGAATAAATATGAAAATAGGAAGTTTAGATCACATTTTTTCACAAGTGCTTTGGCCAAAGGCAATAATTACATCATAATGACGAAAAACCAATTTACCTCGAAATATAAAGTAACTTTTCTGAAAGAAACCATTATCTTCAGACAATAAGCGTTTAAAATATTAATGAAAAATGAAATATACCACAAGAAACTAATTAAAATATTCATTACATGCATAATGAAATGTCTTTGCTTATGAAAACATTCTCTTTATTGAGCTTGTCCATCATAATTGGCAGAAGAGTTTTAATCCTTTTTAGATTAGATTTTCCAAAATAAAAGTTATGTGTTCAAATACATATGTATCGTAATGCTTGAATATGATTACATTCTGTAAATAAAATACAAGTGCCATGCATAATATCGTGGGGATCAGATATTGAATAATAAATACTGGAATATCACACAAAAAAATTTCATTAAACACAATTTAACTGTAATATTTATTTTTAGTTTTTAAAATCCTAAAATAAATCTTTCTTAATTGCATTATTAAGTGGCACAATTGTGAAAAAGTTTAATTCATTTAATGATTATGGATAATTAAACGTTGATAATATTAAAAAAGAGCACTGTATTCGAATATAGAGGAATGAGAATTTCAGTTTCGATGGTCGTCAGAAAATGAGTGGTAGATCAACTATAAAATTTTAAGGCAACAGAATTGAAGAAAGTTAAATAAGACTCGAACAACAACGGATAATAATACGAGACATTTTCTATGAAATGATAATAGGTAGATTAGGCATAATTATATAAATATCCTAATGTCTAAACCATTTTTTTTTTAACCTAGCAAATCTTGGCTACTAGTTGGTTCGCTCAGAGTATTGGTAGTGTATAATTCTGTTTAAACTACCATAATGTTTAATGCTGGTTAGCAACACGAGGCCTTTTTCATGAAGTCAGAATAGCTAGATTAGGCATAACTATATATGTTTAAACTATTTTTCGATAAAACTCAACTACTCTTGGTGACCATCTGGTTCGCTTAGAGTATTGGTAATGTTTAATTCAGTTTAAATTCCCTGAATAAAAATTATTAATATTCAAGTATCAATTGCACATAAAAAAAAACAACGTTTAAAAATATTTTTGGTCGTTAAGTAAAAAGAATTTTAGGACGATTTCTGTTTCGTTTCAAAATAAATACTTTCAGAAAATTAGCAATGCTAATGAAACACAAAATTCTACATAAATATATGCTGCTTTCAGTTATTTTAAAAAAACGCAAGGTTTATCATATAAACATTTATTTAATTTAAACTCGAATTTTATTCATTTCAATGACTTCGAACTCTTTTCAGTTCCGGTGAAGAACAACTTTGCCGAGAAACTAGACATCTCATTCTCAAGACTCGTATTGAATGTCTATTCAAAAATTCAAGAAAAGTGAAGGGAAAAAAATTCCCCTTCTCAACGTGTCCTCCCTTCCGTGCAAGGTGCCCTGAGGAGGTTAGAAAAGATGAAAGGAGGGTGGTCCTACAAAAGATTTAACAAGGTGATACGAGTGGGAAAGTGGAACAGGGAGGCAGGTGAAAAGAGGAAGCCCAACTTTCCGGAGAAGGGCGAGTTTTCGAAGTAGGACAGAAAGGGAAGCAGCAGGATACAAAACTCTTGACCACTGATCAGGAAATGTTAAAGAATCAGTAAGCACAAATAAAATAAACAGACCTCTAAACTCTGATATGAAACAGTACAAAATAAATAAATAAATAAAGGACTTAACTGAAAGACATTTGTAAATAACAAATTGCATTTTGTAAAACAATGAATTTCAAACTGTGTCTTAAATTCAAAAGTGCTCTTCTAAGAATTTATTCAAAAGATAAATAAAATAACAATTTCAATAAATTAAACAGAAACATAAAAAGAATTTTATTTTTCATTTATAAATTAACATTTATTAATTTTTCATTTATAAATTAATTTATAATTATTTATAAATTAACAAATATAAATATTATAGAAGTTTGAAATCAGTTTTTCCGAAATTCACTACCAGATGGCGACACGCAAATGCAATTAAAAATTAATTAAATCAGTTGATTAATTGATATTTATATGAATATCAGTTGATTCTAAAAATATTTAAATAGAGTACTGCCATTATGAATATGTAAATATGCACAGTTTCAAAACTCAAGTAGATCAGGAAGTGAGTTGAAAATCGATTACAAAATTAAATCTCCGCAAGTATGAAACAAATCAAGTTAAATAAAGGAATTCAAAAAGTCGAGATAATTATATTTCAGTCAGCTGAAACAGCATTAAATCTCAAAAAACTTAATAGCATCCTATAATTTTAAATATAGTTCGTTCAAATAAAGAAAAAAATGTGTAATAAATCTAAAAATGGATGCAAGCAGAAAATAAGCATTCAATTTCCCTTTCTTGAGCAAAATTAAATGAAATAATAGGATTTTTCAAAAATAAATTCGCAATTTATCGTTCAAATATAACACGTATAAATAACTTCATATTTATGATTACACTGAAATAAAAGTATTAAGAAAAAGCAGGATAAAATCAAACTGTATAGTAACTTTCAAAAAAGAATTTAAAAAAAATT
Source organism: Argiope aurantia (assembly GCA_026543865.1). NCBI lineage: Eukaryota > Metazoa > Arthropoda > Arachnida > Araneae > Araneidae > Argiope > Argiope aurantia. Next base: position 88,136 of record JAPMOR010096895.1, on the reverse strand, counting down.
ATGATCGATGCTTTCACAATTCTAATATTACCAGAATTCTAAAAATAAAATACACGCAATTTAATTCTTTTTGAGATATTTATGTTTCTTCTTTAATATCAAACATACATTTCTCTACTTATAATTTGAGTGCAGCAGCATAAATTGTGGGGGGAAAAATGACAAGACAAGTTTGTAGCAATCTTCCATAATTTTAACTGTGAAACAACACAGAAGCAGACTAGAATCAAACTGCACACGCTTTGATTGATTTGAAATATGTTATTGTTGATTTAGACTCAGTCATTCATCATTTGTCTGTTGTTCTTCAACTGTTATTTGATGATATGTTTGTGTTGCAAAACATTTCGACTACAAAAATATCGTACTATTGTAAAATTATTTGGTTGGTACATATTTCAAATATAAGAAACACAAAAAAGTAATCTGCGGTAAATAGGGCAACCGTACAATGAAATACAAAAACCTATATATTGAGGCTATTAAATAAAGACATATCTTTAAAATTTAAATCAATGCACTCACCTTTTGAAAATGAAAGTAATTCAGAACACAGAAACAAAAGACTTACCTGAAAAGAAAAGAAAAATAATCATACAATAACGGTTAACAAAAGAAATAATCAGTAAACTATGAGAAATGACATTCAAAAGATTTTAAGTATTTACAAACAATAAACAATCCAAGCGCATGCTTGTTTAGAATAAAATCACACCTACAAATATGACACGGTTACAACAAGTTATTGTTAATTAATTCATTTGATTACGAAAATTCAAATGGAGGCATTTAAAAATCGTTTGCCGCACATTCTGCAAGCAACGACATGTTTTCCCACGCTTGTTAAAACAATCTACGGTTTCATAGAAAAAAACAGAATTTTAATTACCACTTATAAAATAAATATTCTGAATTTATTTAATTTCAGCACAAGCCATTTGATTCCTGCATTGGAAAATTGTTTTTTTATTAAATTGAAGCTTATTAAAATATAAATGGAATAATCGTTTATAATTGTTATAAGCAAAACTAGTCTCAATATAAATAAATTCAAAAAAGTTATTAAATTTATTTAATATTTTTCACTTAAATTTCTATTTTAGTAAAGTGTTATAAAATTCTGATACAAAATATTATATTATAAATCTTTTAAGATATCATTTAATCGTCCTTCACTGCAATATTTAGAAATATATTATTCTCAAGGTTTTTGTTCCGGAGATCGTTTTATTGTTGAATATATTATGTTATATCCTCTTCAAATGAATTATGTATTTATTCAGTTATACATTTTAAAGGGTTTTTTAACCTTAAAATAAACGAAGATATTTTTGCTATTTATTTATTACTCTTTTAAACCTAGAAAGAGTACAAATAAAGTTTTTCTATAGTACATTGGATATATGATTAATAATTCAGCACTAAATTGTATTTCCTGACATACAGCTATAAAAATTAATTAGTTAAAGGTTTCACTGGATATTATATAATTTCAGCATATAAGTCGTCAGATTTGGTGAATTTAACTGATAAATTAAAATATTCGGTTTTTTTTAATGAACTGACAAATCAATATATTCCATTTTTGTAACCAGAAACATATTAACTTTTGGACCACCTGCTACCAAATCTTCTAGATATTACTTTAAAAAATATACACCACATATTAATAACAAAAATAGTCGTCGTGATCATTAATCTCTCTAGTATATATGGTTAATAGTAATTTAATCTCCTAAGTTTCATTATAATAGACGAAAAACTCATGTCTTATTAGACCAAAGTTCTTGTTTTAAAATACCAGAAATCTCCTGTAGACGGACCTCATCTTTTAGTCTGCAGTCGAATGTCGATGCATATATCTCACTTACTCTTTCATTTCTACACCGGCCGACTCGGCCGTGAAAGTTCTTTACTACTGGGCTGTTTTTGTGCAGATTTGTTCAGAATATAAAGTAAGTTATCACTAGTTATGCTCCGCTTTACACCCTGCATTCCTCGTTTGAAAAAGAAGCTATCAATTTTTTTTATAGAACTTTCACGGCCAAGTTATTAATCAGAGGATTAAGGCACTATTCCTAATTTCACGCCACATCAACGTGAGAATACTTGAGTGCAAAACTTTAGATTTAATGCAATCATATCATATGCATGTCTGCATTTAAGAAGAAATGAGTATCAAACCTGAGGAATTCTATTTATAAAAAAACCTATGCAGCCAGATTATTTATTGCTTGAATCCCTCATTTATAGAAATTTTAAACTCATTTTTCCTCCGATTCGGCAACAAACATGCAATATTTAATCCCAAAAAGTTGATTTTGCAAAAAGACAAGATTGACACCCCAGATTAAAAAAAAAAAATTAAAAAAAAAAAAAAAAAAAAAAAAAAAAACGTAAATTTAACAATTAATTCAAAAAAGTAAATTTGGAAACCATTTTTAAATTAAAAATTTATATCGCCATATTGGATAGAAAATTGCAAGAAACAAATTTTATTAACTCATGCAAAATTGAAAGATTTTTTTTTTTTTTTTTTTTTACATTTTTAAAACGAATGTCGACAAATTCTAGACTAAAAAAAAATGAATTTCTTCATTCTTCATTTCAGAATTTATTTTGAAACAGTATGTCTCTGAATTCTATTTATAAAAAAATCAGTTCCTTGATCTTAATACTTGTTTAACTGATCGCGTCTTTCACCGTAAAAACCTTACCTTTCAGTTTGAAATGAATAAAAAATGATAGTAATAAACTTTCTTTCTGAAGTAACCGACTGCTCTGGTTGCCATAGTAACCAAGGGAGATCGTTGTTATTAGAAATTTCATCAAGAAAAGGAACGAGAAAGGGTTGTTAATTTCCGGTTCACGATGGTCACCGGAAGTGAAAAGGCTGCCCTGTTACGTCATTAGCAGGAAATAACCGACCCATAGGAGGGCCCTACGTCATTTCCTGCTCCTCACTTCCGATGACATGGCTAATGACAACGTCTGGATTCCATTGGATCGAATTCTTCAAGGGTAAAAGGGAAAAGACAAAAAGGTAAAAACACTAGCCAGGTCCCAAAGGTGATCCCATGATACAATGTTAAGGTATCTTTCTTTGGTCACATTTTGGTTTGGTTTGGTTTGGTTTGTTTTAATGGCGCAAAAGCCATATTTGGCCATGGTGCGCCAAACGCATGGTCACATTCTGAATATATAAGAAAATACTTCCGAAACTTTACAAAAATAGGTAGGCCTTCGAGACAACAATTAAAAATCGATTCATAATTATTTTGTATAAAATTTTTTGATAATTTTAATATTTTGCAATATTAATCATTAATGATGATTTGAGCCGTTTCGGGTGATCAAATGCGTATCATTGAACAGCGGAAAAAGCCATTCAGTTTTTAAAAGGTTAAGAAAAGAGTAGATTTAATAATGTCCGAAAATTGGAGGATACTGTACGTTTCAGTATCACAAGATGACAATTAAGGTAGAAATAATCCACATTTGTGTGTGTTTGTGCATATATACACATTTCAATTCATTTGAATCATTCTGTTTTTGAGTTATTACTGCAATAGAGAGATTTTAAAATATAATTCAAAATTTTTTTTATTAACTTTGAAGGAAAATTAAGTTTATTCTTTTTATCAACTACAATTTTTTTCTCGCAATATGAAAAACACGGATATAAAAAAAATACGCATAATTCACAATACAAATGGTCGTATATTAAAATTTAAAGAGGTAAAATCCACTAAACGGTAACCATGCATAAATAAAAGAACATTGTATTGGCAATTCTATTACTTTTATTCAAAAAGAACAGCATACTGGCGACAAAAAGAACGGTGTGTTGGTGACAAAAAGAATAGTGTGTTCGCGACTTCGCAATATGCATAATCAATGCTATAGGACAAGGTCTAAAATTGATTCAACCAGTTGTTTGAGAATATTGCAGTATGGGACAACAGAGATTTTCGAAGTAAAGATCATTTTTTATAGTTTTTCCGATTTCTCAGAATTTGTCAAGAGAATAATGAAACTTTTATTGAATAAATATTCGAATTTGTTTCATTGATTATTAAATAAACTTCCCTTTTATTTATTTTTAGATTTTAAAATCTCTAAACTTTTTTGGTCAAAAAAAAGTTAAAAGAATCCAACACTTAGGAAATCATGAGTCCTATTATTAATAATATACTAATAAATAAATATATATATATATATATATGATCATTTTTATTAGTAATCGAGTTATCGCTCTACCGCTATATATTTAATCTGAGATATAGAAGAAAAAGCATGAATCCTAGATGTTTTATTTTTATGTTTAAATAATGTAAAAAGACGAAAAATTCAAAGATTTCTAAATATTTGAAGTATTTTCTAGAGACAAATACCTATTATAAATACCCTACACCATCCATACTAAATTTTCATATATTATCTTCGTTACGCACAGTACCGTTCGAAATACTTCATCATGCCGATATTTCTGGAATAGCAGGTGTCCAGAAATGAGACATAAAAGCATTCCTGACAGGAGCGACCACACCCAATTTATGGATGGTTATCCATAATCCATCAGGAGGGAAAAGACAGTGATATAAATTTTCAAAAGGAAAAAAACCAGGTTCCCATTTGCGTGACATTCCGTACTGGCAAAATAATCGATTCTATTATTTTATCTAAAAGGACTTTTTACCAAAAGTTTCAATTAATTGATAACTCACCAGATATATGAGCTTGACACTGAAGAAATAGTTCAAATAATTTTTTCAAACCATTTGCTTTTTGTCAATGATTTTTTTTAACCAGATAACTGCTTTTGGCGAATATATTCGTCATGGAAAAGCACAACATTTTGTGTTAAGGCGAGTTTATTCAATGATAATTATTATATTTATATAGTAACAGTTTAATTATTATATTTATAATTAATTATTTATTATATTTATGCCAACTTAGATACGCATTTTAAGAAGAGATCAAAACAGTTAAATGGCTAATAAACTAAATGAGGAGCGAATTGATTTGTACGGTATAACAGACTTACGAAATGAACTGTTCGGTAATTTATATAATCCGAGATGTATAAAATTAAATTTTAAAACTAAATCCCTTTAAATTTTTTCATACTTATGCATACAGGTGTTTCAAAAATCATTGGAAATACTTAAGGATAAGTGACGAATCTGTAATGTTACTTTTCAGCAACATATAGCTTACGCTGGAAATACAGATTTACAGATATTCTCAATAAATGTTGAATGGATACCAGGTGATCTTTTACCTTGGTAACTTGGCAATTTAAGAAAACAAAATTATGAATTCTAGAAAATAAGGTCCTAAAAAATCCTTATTATGAATTTTTCACAACCAAAAATTTTTAGGGCTATCTCTATGGGGTTAGGAAGCAAAATCTGTATTGCGATAGGAGAAATTATTTTATAATGTTTAATCCATTTTAAAAACGTGGTAGATACAGTAAATAAATAAATATTTACTTTATAATTTTTTTCACTTATGTACGTAAAATTTTGCAATCGATTTTAAACTAACTTCCCGAATAACCTAATGATTTTACATGATGCCATCTGCAAACTCTTCCCATCTAAGTTTATCAAAAATTTTGTTCTATTTCGTTAATTGTTAAATTTAATATTCAATCCTCCTCACCCTGAATCAAAGAGTATGGTAAAATGGGAATAAAATCAGCACAAATTTAAAATTTTACATTCTTCTAGCATTAATAGCATTATTCTGAACTCGCATAAAAATTGAAAATCACTGTTTGAATTACGTTCTGAGTGAAAAAATTTCCGCTCTTCGTTGCAAAGTCAATTAGTAAATTTATTTGAACTAAAACTATTTCATATTCAGTTAATTCTTCTCACAGCCCGGTCGTTGATTATTAATTTGTTTCAAAAAATTATCTATTTTGAATCAAGTGAAAGAATATTTTCCATTTAAAAAATGAAAACGAAATTTCATCAACACCTATTAGAATTTAATTTTCGAAAGCAAAATTCATTTGAAATACAGCATCATTTACATCACTGCAAACACAGTTTCTTGAAAAATGCTACAAAGCGATATACCTGTTCACTATTATCGAAATAAAGCATATTCGTTCGAATTATTTGTTTCGTAGAACAGCGTTTCAAACTGATGCATAATTTATTGACCCAGAACAAATTAAACAAACAAATTCTATTCACGAAGAGAATCAAATGTCGAGGGAATTTGGCGATGAAAAGAATATTTTTCACATAAACATTCAACAAATTTAGAATATCTACAAACATTTTACGAACATAGATTTTAAATTAATCTACCAGTGAGCAAATATATGCATGTCTTGGCATCGTTTTACTGATTACATTTAAATTTTTTGATTTCAGGCTTTTCTATTCACTTGGGAATCATTATGAGATGAAATTGGAAAACTCCTAATCAAAATTGTATGTTCTGTTATGTAATTTTTATGTTTGCGAAGGAGATGCAGCATTTATGCTTCTTGAATGAGTTATCATTTTTATCTAAAAAGAAATAAGAAACATATTGAGTTAGAGAGTATCAATACGATTTTTGTTATTTAAATTAATCCGTTGAATTACTACATTCTGAATAATAATATTTTGAATCTTTAATATTATTGATTTAAGCTTTAGTACTTGACCCGTACCGCTGCAGTAATATTGGGTTACATGCTTAAGCCCTACTTTAGGCTTAAAGAACATATAATTCAATTCTTTTATTCAAACAATATAAACACTTTCACTGAGATCACAATTAATAATTTTGGCTGCTAATCAAAATATCACATGATTAAAAAAATTGAATGATATCTGTTTTAAGCCTGAATTATGAATAAAATAGTCTCTATTTTCTCCAATATACATCTTTTACATTATCTTTGATGAGCGTTAGCTTAAAGAGTCACGGATTTTTATTTATTGATCACGCAGTTATTTTTTTTTTTTTTTGAAAATGCCCTAATTATAAAATCAAACTTCATGGAGGTACATGATAATTAGATGCAAAGCTAATTTATAAGATGGAATCCATAAGATAAACTTTCGAAGAATTTTTGCTTAAGTAATTATAGCTTAATTACGTAATTTGCGACATTCTGTATTAAATATTCCAGAAAAAGAATCTCAAAATTTTGCAACTCGAAATTCCACGATTCGTTTTAAGACTAAAGTCAATATTCGCATTTATATCCATTTTAAATGTCAAGAGTCACTCCATAAAAGTTCATTAATTAAATAATGAATCATTTCTAACATAACGGTAACAGTTTCCCAAAGTTTATACCTATGCTCCTAGTATTCGCTTTAAAAATTAATAATAAAAAATAAAAGTGCTTCGCAATATTTCGTAAATATAGCGAAAATCGGAAAAGCACCACTAAAATATAAATAACATTGCATTTTCTAGTCAAACTGAAGCATGCTTCCGAGTTTGGAGCGTTAACTTTGTTAATTGGATACCTCAAGGACTACTGAATCATAATAGAGCAAAGAATATCATAATGAAGCATCTAATTACCCTGTACTGTCTTTGTTCAGTGACAAAAATGAAATAATTATTCTGACTCATTTCAAACAAAAGAATACATTACTAATAAAATCCTGTTTGGTATTTCAAATCGGTAAAATTTCAGAGACATCACGTTCTTCCAAAAGGATATTTATGCAATTGGCTCAAAAAGTAAAATAACAAAAACTTTCATGAGTGCACAAATTTTCTGTGGGAATTAAATTCCATGCCTAATTAGAATAATCCCCAGCAGATAGAGCTAGTTGCGCCTTAGAGATAAAAAATTTCTGTTAGGAAACGGAAACGGTGACATGATCAGCAATTGAAGTGTAAAAAGGCAATTCTCAGGACTGCTCCCAAAAGGTGTCCAGCTGTTGCAGAAAAACGCCAGATTACACAAGATCTCGGTAACACGTCATTTGTCACAGCATTTCCGATGGAATGTATCGATACACCTCTCTAAGATCCATATCTCGCACCATGTGATTTTTCTCTGTTCAAAATATTGAGGAGCGCTGATAGATCGCTATTTCAGAATTGATGCCAAAATTCGTGAAAGCGTCACTATGTGATTCCGCGATCTGGACCCTGATATCTTCTGTGTCGGTTTCTATAGATTGTAACCGATGGCGTAAATGCTTCAACAACCATGGAAGCTATGTGGAAAAGCACTTATCTACTTTTTAAATCTCTTTGATTTTGTAAATAAACAATTTCTCTCTGAATATTTCATACTTCACCTTTTTGCTATCACCCGCATACTTATTTGTAATTGCAATCTAGAATTAGTTTGTATTGGTAAGACATCATATCTCGTAAACATTTCGTTTTATCTCACCATTCCAAGCTTTTGTTTATCAGCCATTGTTTCAAAGAGTTATTTACATTATAATATTTGTATTATAGTATTAACTCTCAAATACCGAGGAAATGCAAATGTTTCATATCAAATTTACTGAAATTCTTCGTTGAATTTGACATTACATTCCGAAATTTCCAATTATAAAATATCAAGGAAGACCAAACTAACATCACATTGCTATAAAAGTTAAATACATTTAACCAAACATAAAAATACTACATTATCGACTATATATGACATTTTAAGCAATAATTTATTTCTTTTTTCGTTTTCAACATTTCAAGCACTCACAGGTTAACCTGTTCCGTGACAATAGCAAGCTAGACTTCTCATGAGCTTTAAATGACCAATGACCCAGTGATAAACTATACCCGTGCAATTAGTTTTAAACAAGTATAAATTTGAACAATATAGATAAATTTAAAAATCTGCTGTTTTTTCTTGGCAACATTTTATTTTGTACAACTGCTTAATTGAAATTAAATTATGTTCTATTGTAAAATCTTTCAGAATTAAACCACAAGATGTTAAGCAAAATTTAGAGCAAAAATTATACAAAGAAATAATATATAGTTTTATGATGCAAAAGCAGATTTATGTCAAATAATTAATGCTAAGTTATGAGGTTACTAGATACTGAACAAGCAGCAGAAAATATCCCTTTTCGCATTGTCTATTGTTTCAAAACAAACATTCCCTGGAAAAGGGAAACAACAAATTGCTTCAGAGTTAAGTATCTCACCACACAACAAATGTTTCAAAACCCATAAAAGCTTTTTCAAGAAAACGAAACTTTATAATAGAAAAGAAAGTGGGGACAAATTTTCTTTTTAAACAACTTCATTACGTGCAATGTTACGCTACATCGCCCCTTCTTTAACCCTCCCCCCTTTCCACGTTACTCAATAAATTCCCTTTTCCATTCGGCCTAAAAGCATCCCCCCGTAACCATGACGACGGCGTCGGTATGTCGCCCGAACATTCCACGGTCTCTGCCTCAGTCCTCTCCGCTCTCCAGCCCTACCCCCCGAAAACAAGGGAATGTTGCCAGAGAGGCGTGCAACAACTCACTTTCGACTAAAGTATCAGGGGTGCTGCTATCGCAAATTATGGCATCTGGCCCATTGGAATTCAATTGACAGCCGACATTCTTTAGTTAATTAAGCATCTCGTTCGCACGGTGTATCTCTTGGAAGAGGAACTGAAATGAAATGAAATACCGGACCGATGCGGGAAAAGTTTCCTAATTAAAGGGAGGGAGGGAAAGCATGCTAAAAACGAAGATGGTCTAAACGGGATTGGCTAGTGGTGCGAATGCTGCAGTCAAAGGATTTTATTTAATAAGCTCTCTGATTGTTAGAGAGCATGATAGGTGGTGTTTTAATAGTGGCGGTGAAACCTTGAATGGAGATTAATGAAATTCTCACAAATGTCAAACAATTGCCTTTTATTTCAACAAATAGATCACATATTAATAGACGTACATGGATGATTGGCCAGACATGAGTAAGCTCAATTCGATGTAATTAAATTATGTTAAATTGCACGCTGGAATACGATCGAGATTCAGTATTATTGCAGTATGAAATATCCAAATTCATCATGCAATCATCAATTTATTGGTATTAATTGTTATCTCAACGATCAGAGGAGCGGGCAAAATAAAGATGGAAGGAGTATGTTCGCAGAGACAAAATGAGGGTGAATGGGACATGGGCACGACATATTCACCATCTCCCCATTATAATTGCCAACTTTCAACATAGTAAGCAAAACAACATTTCTTCATTGCAGTGTCATCAAACATTAGAGTGCCAGGCCCTCTTCGTTATGCTTCTCGGAATGAGATATATTTCCACCTGAAATGTCTTAAGCTGCACATTTTTAGCCCAGATCTTGGTTTTGTTTATTTTTGTACTGTTCCAAAGAGGATATTAACTTTTCCCATGAACATTCACAAACTTGTCGATACTTCTTCGTTCAGTGCTGGCGGAGTAGTCGACTGTACATAAGAGGAACATCCACTCACTCAGTATGTAAGATGCTCAGGTTTCAGGTATGAGTATATTAAGCGTTTCCTAAAAATGACGGAACAAATACAAGTAATCAGGAGTTAATGCGTCATTGATATTTTCTGACACCTTCTGATGAGTAAAAATGTGGATTCGAAGTATAAAAATTTGATTCAGGACCAGTTTTCAGCACTTTACCACCCTCAGAAATCTGTATATCCTGATGTCAAATTCCTGTATAATCAGAGTATTGACCCTGTTATTTACAAGGTAAATTCTGCAAATATATAAAGTATTAGACATGTTATTTCAAAATGAGCAAGCATTCCAAGTGCAATTTCAGTTTACTTAACCAGCAGCTTTACTTGTTCTCCAAGATTTTCTTATACATGTACAAAGTACGGCGTGTTTCATATTTAGCTTTGCAGTATAGTGCAGTATATTGATTTTTTATCTGGCTTCTAATGTCAGCCTGATAAGGTTGAAACTTAATATATATTTGTAATTTTGATATAAAGCCGGCTACTTAATTTTAATTATAAGATTATCGAGCTTTCGAGTCATTGTATGAACATATCTACGAATAGACAGATTAACAATTATGCATTGAGCTTGGGTACATAGCGCGACAAGTAGCATATTTAAAATGCGTACTGTACTATTTGATAGACTGGGTACAAAAATCTGGTACAATTTTTAATGTTGTATAATGTAATGTATTTTCAATGTTGATAATAAAATTGTGTCAGATTTCCTCCATGTATTTGGTTGCCTTTTTGAGTTATTCTGCTCACTTATTTTTCCTTTTTTGATATAGTTTAGTTTACTTAACTTTACAACACCATTTGAAGCAATACGAGGTCTATTTTATAATAAATCCCTTTAGATTCAAACGTGATGAGATGATGAGGAAGACATCCGAGCTGGCACTCTTCTTTTCCATGCTTCCATGTCACATCAACGGATGGACAATTCCTCATCGGATTTAGTGTGACTGCTCACGTTTCGGTAAAACCGGGTTTCAAACCATGAATACTCTAATTCTGAAAATTAGACTTCCCCACTAGTCACCATGATCCCATGGATTAAGTTAACATTTTAATAGCAATCAATCATTTTAGCGTATAGGACACATACGAAATTCCCTCTTTTTATCTCCTTGCATATTCGAATTGTATTCAAAAAGAAATGAATAGGCATTGTTCAAAACACAATTTTTCGAATTCAGAAAGGTCTGAATTATAGAAAAAGTATCAAAATCTGCAAGGCAAATTTTTGATGATTACAAACTTGTTCTATGCGTACTCTTGATATGAAAAAATTAACAAATAATTCCAACTCTATCCAGCACTTAACTGCCTTTGTACCTGAATAGTCAGTCTCCGCATGATTATAATAATAGCAACATGGGTATTAAGGTCAGTTACAAAATGAGCCTTAATGGGTCAGGCTTCCAATAAAAAGTATGACCGGTTAACACTTACAATTATCGTAGAAAGTACGAAACTCATAGGAAATGGGGAACTACAAAACCAAATCTACCACTTCTATCTCCTTCAAGAAGCGAGAACCCGTTTACATATACGGCATTTCTCATATAAATGAGATATCTCCGGAGGAATTGCACGGAAAAGTAATCATGCAAGAGTAATCGCAGAAACATGCTGTGTATCTAAATGGTGTCACGGTGAGCGGGATTTGAAATCGAGGCCTGTTGGCCCTCAGTGGTTGTGGTACAGCCCCTACAGTAGAAAGAATGCGTCATTATGAAAGCAGGGATAACTCGACCATACAGCCTTAATGCATTCATCTGAGAAAGAAAGATAAACAACTAAGGAAGAATTTTTTCATGGCAAGGTTCAAGGGAATGAGATGGGATTATATGAGAAAGTAATTAAGAAGCAGGACATAAACGATTATATCAATAGGTTAACATAAACGAAACTTATAATCGAAAAACTGAATGCATAATGCAATTATTCAATCTGTTTGCTCTTGAACAATGCTAATTTTTTTCCCCATACCGCTTGAAAACTTTCCCTACTTTTTTTTTACACTGCATAAACTAAACTAAAAGTGAACATCTGGAGCAAATTTGATTGGACGAGAGCTGCCCTCAATCCAATATTTGATGAGCGGACGAGGGCGAAATCCAATATTTAATGACAAAGTTCAGGAAGGCACGTGCTTAAGAGAATGGTTGAAGCATTGACTCGTCTAAGAATAAACTTGAATGTTTAAGCTTCTTCTATATGCGAATATTTCAGCTTGTTTCTTAAAGAATTCGATTTTCGGCAGAATTTTTTTTTATAGAAAAAGGCTTTTAAAAAGGAGATTTTACGATATAGGTTTGAAGCAAGAAGTTTTTTTTTTTGCTATATATTTAACATAAAAAATATTTTAGATAGAATTTTTAATACAATATGCAGTTTCAATAATCTTACGTCTTCGTCCACATTATGTAGGGTTTATCATTTCAAATATATGATGAGTACAGAAAATTTCTACTTTTTATAATAATTATGAAACATATAGTTGAAAACTACCAATATTGTATAAAACTGAAAGGTTTATTATTCTTTGAGGTACAAATGCCATTCATTTATGTATTTTGTCCTTTCATATAGTATCCTAACTGCTTATTCTATTAAAAAGTAATATACAGTTAAATGAATTGAAGTTTATTTGAAATCAACTGAATTATATACTTTTAGTTAAACATTCTTATTGGAATATTCATTATTTCAATCCATATAAAGTGGTGAAGAGTATTTGAATTACTTAGTATGACCAAAAGATTTTTGTCTTTTAAATTAATCGTTAATCTGACATCGTTAGAAATTGAAAGCATAAAAAACGCTATGACAGAAGGCACGAGTCAGATAGTCATTGCCCGCGAAAGGGTTAAAATCAAGAATTTACTGACGGCTAGAAACAACATGACATTAGTATGCGAGTATTTTAGCGTACGAAACTAAAATATAAATTGTGTATGAACAGTTCTTTGACTTTTGATGTATTATTTTGTAAATTTTATGGTTTATAAAAAATATTATTTTCAATAACAGTATATAATTTAGCAAAGCATCTACAAAAGGAATCCCTTTATGGAGATTTCGACATTGATCATGTTCATACATGATGGGCATTCAAACTCTCGAAATCGATTTTTTTTAGACAATTAGAATGCGTTTTTTTTCCTTGTCTACTTTGCAGAACAGAAAGTAGAAATATATAACAGATTTTAACTCCATCGTATTTTCAATAGCCTATTATCTTCCTAATAATACAATGCTTCAAAATTGATCAAAAGTTATTTAAAGCATTATCGATCTACATCGCTAATGATTGCACAGCAAGATTTCAAACCAGGAGCACTTTTATCCAAGAAAATAAACCTCAACAATTTAAATAAACGCTTGAACATAAACGTATCTTCCTAATTGCAATCGAGTTTACTTCTGTCCCTTTATTATTCTAAACCACACCCAGATTGTTTTAAGCGGCCTTAAATGCTCCATCCTTACAAACTCGCTTCGATTATGAAGGCGGACTGCAACTGCTAATCGAAATCCCGATTCGAAACGATTTAACAAAATATTGACTCACTATTTCCATCTTCACTTTTTAGAAAAGCAAATCGCTTATTTTCAAGGGGGAAACTGAAGGGAACAGTAAATATTGGATAGATGCGCATGATCTGGAAGCGAAGTGCTTGTGTTTTCTGTCAGAAATCATACCGAGATCATTATGAAATTTTGAAATATGTAAATACTCTTTAACATTCAATTAATTTATTCCATTGAGTTTTAAATACGAATTAATTTATTAGAATACCTTAAACTTTTAAATATTTTAAATTAGTTTAAACCATTTTTCATTCAAATTAAATTATTAAAATCCTTCGTAAACATTCATTATGAATGAATTAAATAAAATTTTAAATTATTAGAAGTATTTTGTTAAATAAGGAATTCAAAGAAGTTGTATATCTCTTAAAACGCATATCTTTTAAGGTTGTGATAAGTACCTTCATTAGATATCAATATTTCTTTACTTGCTATTTTGCGTCATCTCCTAAAATTAAGTTTGATACTTAAGGTCATTAATATTCGAAGTACACTTCATTTCAAGGTTGCTTCAATTTTGTAAATGACTTTTTGTCTCATATCTTGCGCCATTTTTTCAGATAAAACGCTAATTCCATTATTTACCACTAGGTGACGCTGTAACTGATTTCATCCATTAACGCATTGTTATTTTACTATACCGAATTCGTAGTAACAGATGTCACCGTTCTCAAGTTAATATGGGATAGAACTGTAGTAAAAATGCTATGTATAAATTTCGGGGGGGGGGGTCTATTCATATTAAGTTTTACGTTTTTATTTACTGGTATATGCAATTAGAAAAATTATTGCAACAGTAAAAAAAATTGATGTTTCGAAATGTAAAGATTTTGAAATATCTCCACATTTCAAATTTCCCTGAATTCAAAAAATACACATTTTCTCATATTTTTCTGTGATCAAAATAACTGAAAACCATTTTGAGATAAACGATTGAAATATGGTATATGGACTTAAGGCCAAATTTGTAGATTTCTTTCAAATTTTGAAGAAATTCATTCAAAGGAAATCTGTCCGACTATTTCAGTACAGGTAAGCCCGATACTACAAAATATATAAAAACACATGCAAAATTTGATAGACAGATTTAGCATTTAAGTTGTGGATTCTTATCTAATTTTCAACCAAATTTGTGCAAGTTTGATTGTCTATTGGTTTATACTTTCGGGTGCATATAAACGCCGTGACTTAAATCAATGAAATTCGGTATGTTATTTTAAGACTACAACTGAAGTTTGTATGAAATTTTGATCTCAGTCAGTCGGGAAAAAGTTTCCCAAAATACATATTCACACGATAGATTCAGCAAAAGTCCTACATTCAAGCCAAAAATCTTTATTTCGTAACTATTGTTTGTCAATGTCAATAAAGATGTTCACGGACTTACCCAAGGTTCACAATTTTACACGAGTAGAGGGAGGGATGAGATATTTATTGAAGAGGATGCAAGAAAGTCTTAGGGAGACCACTCCCATTTAATATTTTATTATTTATTCAACGTTTGTGAATAAATTAAAACAAATTTGCATTGAACTGAATAGCTGCGAGTAAGTAATAATGCCATTCACATACTGCAAAGAATAACTATGATTTGATTTCTATCTTAACCAATGCAAAAAGGTTAAATAATTATGTTAAAAAATACTTCTTCCATACCATGTGACCTAATTTCAAATGTATTATTTAAAGATTTATTAATTAACACAGAGATATTTTCTATTATGAGCCTAATAATAGATTTTGAGGAATTGCAGAAAACAAACGCTAAACGAAGAAATTCGGTTCCGTGTACTGATTTCCAAGTCCAGTCTTTCCTCTCCCGTTCAGCCAGTCACGGGGAATTCCGAATTTGCCGCACGCGAATGGAAGATTAAGGAAGAAAGTGTCTCACCACCTAAAATGTTATTATGTTAATTGATTCCGATGGTTTCTGTTAACAAGCGGGCGCATGCTTTCTCTTTAATTGAGGGAAGAGGGCCTCCAAGAAGATCTTTGACAGCCATTCATCGATTGCGATCGCTGCTTCGATATCGAGAAAAGTGGGGAATAAATGCATTTTGAGGGATATGAAGGAGAGTGGTGTAAAGATCCAATATGGAAATCATAATTTCGGTTCAGTTGGTTTAGAGTCTAATTTAGAAATTCTGCATGCGCTATTTAAAGATGGACTTTTCAGCGGTAGTGAGATGAAGACATCTCAGTCACCCCTTTCACAGCTCACATTAGAGTGAGTGAGATTTCTTGACCATGATGAATAATATACAGAAAGAGAAGAACTCTGCTTCGAACACATGCCCCTTTGTATCGGGTAACAAGGTAAACAAATTTAAGACTTTGGCAATATATTGAATGTTCATTCTGATAGTAGCCAATATTAAGATTGGATACCCTAATGTTAGAGTGACTATCTAGCAATTAACATTAAGAGTGGATACCCTAATGTTAGAGTGGCTATCTAACAATTAACATTAAGAGTGGATACCCTAATGTTAGAGTGGCTATCTAACAATTAACATTAAGAGTGGTTACCCTAATGTTAGAGTGGCTATCGAACAATTAACATTAAGAGTGGATACCCTAATGTTAGAGTGGTTATCGAACAATTAATATTAAG
This sequence comes from Argiope aurantia, assembly GCA_026543865.1. Taxonomy (NCBI): domain Eukaryota; kingdom Metazoa; phylum Arthropoda; class Arachnida; order Araneae; family Araneidae; genus Argiope; species Argiope aurantia. The sequence continues at coordinate 71,477 of JAPMOR010096895.1, read as the reverse complement.
AGTGGATACCCTAATGTTAGAATGGCTATCTAGCAATTTTACATGAGCTAGCGATGGATCTTGAAATTTTCAGCGGCAATGAGATAAAGAGGACATTTCAGTCGGCACTTCCACAGTACACACTACTGGCAGAATGCTTGGCCAAGATGCATATATATGACGGGAAGAACTCTGTCTCGAACACGCGCCCCTCCGGTATCAAAATTTTATTAACAAGGTAACCAAATTTAAGCCTTTGGCAATACGTAGTTTCCACTCTAATCGAAGCCAATATTAGATACATTAAAGTTCACACCTAGTAATACAACATAAATAGTGAAAGATAAACCTATACTTCCATTAATAGGAAAATGCTTCGCATGGAGTAAAAAATTATATTTTGCATTGTCTCCGACAGTAAATATACTTTAAAAAATTTCGATTTTTTTAATTTTGTTTGTCACCGTCCGAATACCGAATCATCCTGATGCTATTTACTGAAGGGATAGAACGAGCAAGTAACTTGGTCGTTGATGTACTTGCAAATAATCTTTTTATACGAATCTGCTAATCTATTTATGTTTCATATAACTGCATTTGTTTGGCATTTCTTCTTTCAATATTGTTATGTCCGGAAGTGAAACACTTCAAGTACTCCGTGAATCTTTCAGAAAACCGGTAACAGCACATGGTGATCCAAAGCTGTCATCCTCGCAAATTCTAAATTATCCTCGTGCTGTTTATTGAAGTGATGGAACAAGAGGTAACACATTGCTGTTGCAGTAAGTAAAATATAACATTTCTGTATTCCGTGAATCTTCTCGCAAATCGGTTACAATACATGATGATCCTATTATCTCGAAATATTGAATCATACCGCTCAGTTTACTGCAATGACCGAAGAAGAGGTGATATACAGTCGTTGACGTGATTGCAAATAATACTTTATCCTCAAACAATTTGCTAATCTATTTTATTAACTCTATTCTATTTTTGAGCTTTAAAAGCAATAAATTTCTGCTTAATCTATATCGCATGACGTAAAAGGAAACATGCAACTTTAATATTTTTTTTAGCCTCAAGCCTAAAAAGTGCAAGATAAATTTTATAAAAAAGTTCTTCATGATTTCCGGAAGGCCACAAAATTAATAGCATATACATAAGTAAGAAACAAAATCATAAAAAAGAACATGGTCAAAACTTTTGACTGTGGCATATACTAACTTTCACTTACTCTTCTTTTTTATACACGCATGGCAATGCAATTAAGAATAAGGCTGCAAGGTATAGCTATGTTCGCCCATACTCCAAGGCATGAGACCCGCATACATACAAAAAGTAATCGAAAAAAATTCCTAGACCGTGCTTCTAAAGATAAGGCTGCGTTTTTCTTTTGTTATGGATGGTGTTTTTTAGTTATTTTTTTGCTTCCGGGGCCGTGGACTTTAGCTGCTGCTTGCCCGAGTTGCCAGATACTGGAAGCTTATTTCCCCATAAATTATTGATGGTATCGCGCCAGCTTGTTGTTTACGCTCCCGAGAAAACTTCTAAATCATTCTCGGATCTGGCAACGGGAATTTTCGTTCTCTCTCTGAGAGGGAATAGCCTTCTCGAAGTCTCCCAATACCACTTTTTCTACCCCCTTTTTTCCCCTTTCTTATTTCTCACCTAGAACTCTGTTATGTTTTTGTTTTGGCAAAAATCAAAAACAGCAAACAACAGATCGACTATTTCCAACGCCAAACTGGAAATGCCATTTGGATTTTTTATTTTTTTATCTTACCTTCACGGTATAAATAATATGCTCTTGTTGCTCAAGTTGACGGAAGTAAAGAAAAAAAATTCTCAAACCAAACGCTCACAAGTCTGAATATAAAAACAAAGTAACATCTAGTCTAAATGTGAAAAGGCATATTTCAGCAGAAATTTGTTCTATTTTTGATGCAAAAGACAGATGAAAATAAAAGTTGTGAAAAGTATTCACTTCCGACTACCTTATATTTATCGATTAAAATTTCGAAAAAATAAGTACAGTGCATTCCAGAATATCCGGTTCGCGACTATCCGGCTTAGTTTTCTTTTATCTTAATTAAATGAGAAAGGCACGGCGTTGCATGGGCAACATTGTTTATGTTTCCTGCATTTAAGTTGAGGCATTACAGAATTTATGTTAAAATGTCAGTAGTTTACGTATATCATTTTACTTTATCTCTAATAAAAGCCTGTTCTCTTGACGCCTGAAGAGCAGTATATAAATATACATAATAATATACATACTACCGGTACAGAGCATTCTATTTTAACTCGACATGTTACCGGCAACTACTTCTATGATTTGCTGGGCAGCGGTCGCGTTCACATTATACGTGATTTGAGATAAATGGAGGGTTTAGTATTCAATAAGAAGTGAGAAAATACGCATTATAACAATGAGCTTTGGTATATAAACTTTGTCTTCTGATATTGGAGGGCAAGCTAATGAGTTCACAGAACTCCGTGCTATCCAGCTTTTTTTTATTTTTAATTCGGGCTACCCTTCTGCCACATTAGGCAGGATATTCGGAAGCTACTGTATAAAATGCTCAGAAATAGATGCTTATCGATATAAGAAACTTGCTCTCGAACATCGTTAATTTCCTCTAAAGAATACTGTCTAGTGCCATTAAGCTTTACAAATCACAAAAAGGTAAGGGAGATTATCGCTGAAACACTTTTATAATCCTCCTGCTGAAAGTTATCAGATTATACCTGAAGTATAAATATCTCTTTTAACGAAATGTTTAGAAGCAAGTTTTAATTAACAAAATCACAGGAAATATTTACACAAGCCAAAATTTTTACAGCCAAACTCTTATTGTTGATCTTTCAGCTGGAGCTTTGCGGTACCGAATAATGAAAATAGATTTGTCAATTCTAACGTCGATTATCTCTAATTAAATAACCATTTGATGTATTAAGGTTCCAACAAAAACAATATGCTATCTAGTCGTAAACGATAATTCATATAGAAATAGTTACATCGAATCATGATGCATTTGAAAAGTCAATCGCCACAAATATTAAGTAACTCAGGTCTTAAAGTCAGTTACCAATTGCAGTCACCAAAAATATTTACACTAATCCACTTGTCATGCAAGAAGTATACTCATCATAGCTATGTAACACTATTATTTTTGTACCCTTCAGTGAAGAGAGAACCCGCTTACTTATGCGGGAACTTCACATCCTCATACTTACTGTGCCTTCCGGAAGGCACATAATATATTGCCAATATGCAGGGCTAATTTTGAAATCCAATATGTTGTTATTTACAGAAAAAAAAGGTACGTCCCCTTACGTTACAGTATAAAACAATGTAAACTGGGTAGCATGTGCAATAGTGTTTGTAATACGACTCAAACCACATTTCATAACACTTAATTCTAAAGTAAGAATGCAATGATTTTTTTAATTGAATTATAACTCCAATTCTTTTGAGTTATTTTGTCATTGAGTCATTTTGATTTCAGTTGACTAATGCGATGCTTAAAACTAATACAAGCATTAACTACAATCTTACTATAAATTAATTAACCATTTGAAATACAATATGAGCAGAAACGATAATCTCTAGTGAAACGTAAAAGCAATCAGCTTTGGCCGTAATCCCTAATCACGTTAGTGCTTAAGACTAGCGTAAACAATGAATATCCAGTTGTATCATCTTCTGGTTGATATATCAATTACCAAAGCAGATCACTACGACTCTGATTAAAATGACGAAATAAAATACTACTGTTAACTTTAATATAATTAAATTTTGAAAATTTTAAAAAGTATGGCATAATTATCAAAAAAAAAAGAGGACAAAATTTTATTTTAGCATTCTTAATGAGTTTCTCTAATAATAATAAAGAAGAATGTCTGCGTGTACTTGCGCTCTAAAGAGCAGATTGTTTGAGTTAGACTTGCCGAATTTGATCACCTATTTAGATAATAAATGTGTGTATTTAAACATTTTTTTAAAAATTTTAATTAAATTCAAGGCTATTTTGGTATTTCCTAGGAATATCTTCCATAAATTTTACTATGCAAGTTTGTTTTATAAACTTATTTTAAAATTCAAAAATATTTTTAGCACCAAATAATGTATTATTTATTAATTCGTTAATATCAATGTAAAGAGTGTCCCAAAATTAACGAAAGATTTGAATTTTCCACCATTTACGCTGTAAAGTACTGGCAAACATATTTTAAAAAAAACAATTGACAGTTGATAGTTTACTGTTAGTAAAAATGGAGCGTTACACGACAGAACAACGTGTTTTCACTGTTAACAATATTTTAAAAATAATGGAAGTGCGGAGGCTACAGTTCAAAAATTTGAAAATTTGCCGCCTAGATCGCGTGATTTAACACCATTGGATTTATTTTTACTGGCGTATTTGAATTCAAAGGTCTATGCCAACAAGCCTCAAGCACGCGTGCGTTGAAGGGGGAAATTCAATGTTGCATCACCAAATTCAGATACATTTATGCGAAATGGTTGCCAACACTTTACTGCACGAATGGTGGCAAATTCAAATCTTGCATTAATTTTTGACACCTTTTATATGAATAATTCTGATATAAAAATGATCATCATAATTCACATGCTCTCAGCAAGTGATTGTTCCACCAGTTGTCTTTGATACTAAACATGACGTATAAGCTAATCTTTAAACATCTTTCACGTCATATAAATGAAACTTTATCAAATTGATAGCAAATTATTCAAGACGGTGATAAACAAAGTATAAAAATTTTTATATATTTCAACCTAGAATTTTCTATATAATTTATAACAAGAGCAACGAATAAAAATTCAGAGCCCTCGAGAGACTGGTCGCAGTTTACACGATGACCTATGGAACATCGCTTGGAGCAAACTGAATGGCCGAGAAATATTCAATGAGATGCATAGAGAAGTACTGAAAAGTATTCATAAACTACGACCGACGCAACCTCTGAAGCCAAAAATGTATTGCCAATTCAATGCTTTATATGAATAATTCAGAGCTCATCTGCTTCATAGCTTCGATGTGGATGTCAGTTCCTTGCTTACAATGCTTTCCGGGACAAAACTATGGCAGAAATCCATCAACTTCATATGAAATATAGAAAGACGGCTATTCAATGAAAAGTAAAAAATTATTTATATGACAGATTTCGAAATCTTGACATATTTTTTAAGAATTACGATGGACTTGCTGTTTTAAAAGACAAATATATGGGTATTTTCTTAAAATCTTTCAACATAAACATAACAAAACATTTCTCAACACACACACACACAAATCAGTAATAAGATTTAAGTAAGTAAGTAAGTAAGATTTAAGTAAATTTTTACATTGTTTTTTAAACCTTAACTACAACATTTTTAATTCTATTTATTTTCTTGTGTATCAAGAAAACAAAGGAAAAATATTGTACTTGTCAAAAATAAATCGACTGCGAGATTTGATGAAATTTAAAATTTATACCCCTATGAGACCAAACAAGATCAATTTTTGGAACTGTATCTATTCTTGAAAATAATAATTCAAATCCAAAAACAGCTAATGAATATTAGAATTATTTATGAAATTTGGTATGTTATCGTACACAAAAGATTCAGATTTCTGTTAAATTTTAGGCAGATGAAAGTCTGCTTCTGAGTGTGATGATATGAAAACATCAAAAGTTAGAAAGATGAAAATTTGCATATCTGAATCAAATTTTGAGCTATATCAGTGAACGGGTTAACAGTTTGTCTATCAAATATATTGGTGTGTATTTGCATCAAATATATTGGTGCGAGTGCATCAAATGCAACAACTTGAAGGAAAATGAAATTCGGTATGTTTTTTTGCAAAGAAAATTGTAAATATGCATTAAATTCGGATCTTTAGAATTACAGAGAGGCGCCTAAAATGCATTTTAAGCTTTCTTCGCCATTCTATCAAATAGTGTCGGTGCATTGTGTAAGTATGTCAAAAACTCGAGAAGAGAGCACATCTTTTAGTTTTAAAAATGCTCCTTCTACAAATCAAAAATATACTAAATAAATTATTTTATATATTGATTATTCACTTAAAATAGCTACTCCAACTCACCTGAAGATACACGAAAAAATCTGAATGACAGGACACCCCGACAGGATAACTAAGGTTGAGTCCTAAAGCCATTACTACCCATGGCACAAGCCCTTCCGTATGCCGTAAGATGCTCGTTCCATCATTGATAGGGGTAGTATTAACCTCCCACCATTTCTGCATTTAACAAGACGGCAAGAACCAACCTTCATTCCGTAAACTTCTCATCCCCGTATCTGAAGTGTCCTCCAAAGTAATATATTAATGATTAAATTATTTAAAATAATTAATAAGAAGCAGAATTGCAGGTTAAATGGATATGAAATCTACTGAAAAATTAACTAAGCGAGATAATTTCTTTTGTTTCAATCGAAGCGTGTTTGAATTACTATGCTTAAATTAGACTGATAGATGATTTAATATATATTAGACCATCTATATATCATAATTTTAAATATATATTAGACAATTCTTCGAGAGATTTGGTCTCATATCTATTTAATACAGAAATGCAATTCCAATGATAAAGCTATATACTTCATTTCATCCGCCCTAGCCATTTAATTCAAATTTAAGATATGAAGCCTAGAATGAAAGAACTTCCCACAGAGGGGTTTCGTCTAAAATTTGATACAAATTTCCAAATTTGATGAAAAGACCACGTGTCATACCCGCAGGGGTGTTAACTCATAGGCAGACATAGTTACAAAAATCTGTATTCCGGACTCTAGATGGTCTAAAACGCGGAGATTCGCTCAATCTCGAAATCATTAATGATTAATATACATTCATTATATTATATAAGATATAAGAAAAAAAATTTAATCTCAATTTTTTTAACCTTGCATTTAAAAAATGAAACATTATCTTATAAATGAATATTAGAACATGCATCATTTTTGAAGGATTGACAAAAATATCTTATTTTTCCTTACAGATAAGTGCTTTTTACCTATTCCTTCATAAACAGCCAATAAGAGAAAATAAATCAATCCATCAATTGTCCCTCTCTTTCCGGGTCACCCTCATATGATCCCTGTCTGTTGTCATCTAAATTCAGCAGACTTGGAATGCATATGGCAACTTACTTGGACTGTTGATGGAGATAGATCGATAGATTTTGTGGCACGGAACTATTGACTGCAGAACTACAGGTAATTGAAGTCACTAGATTACAAGCTTTGCAACAAGGGGTCGGCCAACTCTATTAAATGGTCGCGACTCAGTGAGTGTCCTTTGAATAGAATAGATTTCTAATGGGTTGTTTATCGCAATATTGCAGTTTAGTCAAAGGAAGCAAAGTTCCGGCAAATTCTGAAAACTTATAATATTGATTGAGTTATTTAAGCGTATTTTCCCTCGATATAGCATGTGAATTAATATAAACTGTCGTAGTTTTTATTATAATACGCATATACGTATTTCTTCTCAGTTTAGCATAAGGATTAATATAAAATGTCGTAGTTTTTATAATATTATGCATATTTTTTATTATACTACGCGTATACGTATTTTTCCTCAATTTATCATGCGTATTAATATAAACTGTCGTAGTTTTTATTATACTATGCATATACGTATTTCTCCTCAATGTAGCATGCGGATTAATATAAACTATCGTAGTTTTTATTATACTTTAATATATTTTATCGTATCAATATAAACTATGTTGTTGGGAAGTTTCCCGCCGTTTTGCGATAGCATGAATTGATCACTATCGTAAAGGTGAATTACTATAGACAACCTTTGAAGCTGGATATCTTCAGAAAGACTGTGCTTATATGTGTTTATTCACCATATGTATATTATTAAAGAGAAATTTGAAATATGGAATTTGATTGTTTATGAACATTCGATTAGATTGATTTAGGCAACTCAAAAATTCAATCAAAATTTTAAATTAGGCCTATTTTCACATACGATTTATTATTCACATATTATTCATTTTTGAAACGAATGATAACTACCTATATATTTAAGAAAAATGTTTACGGAGTAAATTGCGTGAGCCTGAACCAATCATCTTATAGTCCAACATTCATTCACAAAATGTTATATTTCTACTGGATTTAAAGAGCATTACCTATTAAAAACTGTTGCCATTTAAATAATTAATTCCGTTAAGTAATGAGCGTAACTAGATGATCTGAAATAAACTATTGAACAAAAGATTTCAGAATTGGTAAATTACAAGAGTGGCTGGTCTTTTGCAATGACAATGGTACATACACCACATGTGAGTCATTCCAGCAGCAGCATGTTTGGGATTTCTTACATTACTTTCTATAAAATTCTGACCTGGCTCTTTTGAACTACTATCTGCTTTTCCCTTTGAAAAATTCACTAAATGGAAGACATTTCAGTTCTCTAAAGGACTACAAGTATCATATTGATTAGTTTTGAATGATCAACTTGAGACGTTTTATATAAATGGCTAAATTAAACATCCCAAAAGATGATGAATCATTATCAAATAGAGTAATATTATATATATATATATATTATTGAATAAAATTCATTGTTAATATTAAACCAGAAGGAGTGGTCTCCCAAAAACTTTCTCGTATACTCTCTAATAAAAATGTTAGCACAAAAAGCGCCTTGCATGTAATTGGCGTACAATAGTTACGAAATATTAACCTTTGGCTCGTATTTAGCACTTCTATTGAATCTACTGTGTCATACTTGGCGTATTTCTTGACGATTAATCCCTGGTATGTGGTTAATAGTATCCGAAATTAAAATGAGCGTTTTAGACATGTTTTTCCCAACCGATTGGGAAAAAAATTTGGCACAACACTGCACTTGTATTTATAAAATCCCTCCAAATTTGATATATTTAATTAATTGCATTTTTGAATTATAGCGTTTACATTTTTCTGAAAGTAAACGCCGATATACAGTCAACTTGAAAATAGCCCTAGTGTTGCTTTACAACAGGACGTTAATATAACTAAACTAAACTAAACAAACAATCAACTTGTTGTTGGATTTGGCACAAAATTAGATGATAAATCTGCACTATAGATGTTAAATCTATGTGACGAATTTCATCTATCTAGTTCTCAACGCTTTATAACTAGCATGTTAATTTACATTCAAACAGTCGGACAGACAGACGTCCTTTGAACAGATTTTACAAAATATGGTGTAAAGACCGAATACCAAATTTCAACTCTCTAGCTCAAAGCGGTTTTGAGTTATCTTTGTCACAGACAGACAGACGAACATTTTATAAAAATGTGCTTTTAGAACTCAGAGAGGTCTAAAACGTGGAGATTCATCGAAATCTTGAGTTAGAAGTTTTTGACGATTACTATACTTTCTCCATATAACATATGCGAGAAAGTAAAAATAATTCTTCAATTTGGAATTAAAGAATTCGAATGTATTTCCGAAACAACCAATAGGAAGTTAAGATATATAAAGCTCTTGTTATAAAGAAGCACCAATAAGTGATCTAGTGAAATAAATAAAATAATTGAAATCACATTTAATTAGATCACAAGAGAGGGAAAAATATGAAAGCAGAATTACACAGCTTACATGAATTTTCCTCAACGAAAGTTGTGAACATCGATATAAGGAATACAGAAATAACATTAATTTTAATTGTAAATCAAAATGAATTAATTGCAAAACAATAATTGCTTATTCAAAACATATTCCCGAAAAACTTTTTTAAACTCAAGTCGTTGTAAAAATAATTTTATAAATCAATTATTAATTTAATCAAAATAGGATGTAAAATAGCAAAAGTTATAGTAAATCCCTGGAGGAATTTCTGTAAGAGTGAAAATTAATTATGTCTCTTCAGTTGATATTTCAAAAAAAAAATTAATTAAATAGTTCATCTCGATGAAAGATGAAAGCATAGTTTATTAAATGCTTGAAGTGAGTGTATGTTAAAGAAAGACAGGCAGACAACATTTAAAAGGTGAATAATTCAGAAGCATAAATTCTTTTGAGGTTAGATTTAAATTATCTATGAAATTATTATTCTTTTTTCCCTTTATTCCTTAAAATAAAATCTGCATATTTGCCATTAAAAAAAAGCTTTGGGAACTACCCAAATTTTAACAATACACTGATATCTAATTCAATTAGTTTGGAACATTGCTTTTTTATGACAACTGCCAAGCTGTTGAGGAGAAATGTATACTATTGTGATCCGAAAATTGTAATAAACAAAAAAGTATTTATTTGTTAATATTTATTACATTTCTTTTTAAATAAATGCCCTAGACTACACAATACATTTCCCAATATTTTATTGATGCTCAAAATGTGTTTTAAAAATCCTTTTTGTAAAACTCTTTAATATTCGTGGATAATTTTCTTTTATTACAATAATAAACCTAAAATACAGAGTAAGAAAATGAAGTTTTAACAATGCAAATAAAAATATCACATAGTGCAATATCTTATAAGATCTTATCTGATTATGGAGATTTTTTTTGTGCCTAAAATTGGCAGTAGTGGCACTTTGAAAAGCCACATTTCGTGGTACAAGACCCATGTCTAATCACAATTCAGGCCACATTCGATTTAGCAGTTAGTTCGATAATATCTTTAAATATTGAATAAAAGTCACTAGATGGTAATTTTCTACTGTGTTTAACATTTTGATGATAAAAAAAGAAGAAAATCTACCAGAGAGTGCTTTCATGAAATATTCTATGCCATCTTTTAACATTGTATATCACTCAAATACTCCTGTTTTTTATACACACAAATTCATGAAAGTTTTTTGCAATATTTTAAACGTTTTTTCAACAAAAATTACATTCTGTAATTAAATTTTAATGTTTTTTAACGATATTGGTCATCTCTGAAAATGAAAATAGTTACAATTCTTATCTTATTAATAAGATATTCTCTTTTAGACATTATATGAAATCAAGTACTAAAGGTTGTCTGATATTTATAAGAGCGTTGAAAATATTGCATAAAAATTTCCAGATAATTTCTAATATATATGCATTTTAAATGAAGCATCTGTGAAACATCTTTATCACAGTAGTGCGTGCTCGTATCTTAGTTGAAGAGGAATAACTAATAACTTTATTTCAAATTTAAATGATTATTCATCAATAAAAATATTGTACACAATAATAACATTTTAATTCAAATCAAATGAATTCTTTCGATCAAAATGTTTATTTATTTTTGAAGAAACATTCATGTATTAATTTTTTTTTATTTACAAGCAATTTCTAATGTACATATATTTTCAATGAAACATCTGCAAAACATTTTTATCGTAATAGTGCGCTCTCATGTCAATGTTTTTATTTTTTAAATTTAGTTGAAGAGGAATAACTTCATTTAAATTTAAATAAATATTCATCAATAAAAACATCATTCACAGTGATGGCAACATTTTAATTACAATTAAATGAATTCTTTCAAGTAAAATGTTTATTTTGAACAAACATTAATGTTACGTATGTATTTTTAAAATTACTTCTTTTATGTATTAATGTATTAATTTCTTTTATTTACAAACAATTTCTAATAAATGTGCATTTTAAATGAAACATCTGCGAAATATTTTTATCACAGTATTACGTTCTCACGTTTATGTTTTTTTTTTCTTTTTTTCTTTTTAACTTCTTGAAGCGGAATAACTAATAAGTTCCTTTGAAATTTAAATGATTATTCATCAATAAAAATATTGTACACAATAATAACATCATTTTAATTCAAGTCAAATTAATTCTTTCTAGTGAAACGTTTATTTATTTTTGAACAAACATTAATGTATTTATTAAAAAAAAAAATAAGTAAATGGCACAAAGTGGAGTTTTGCTAACAAATCGTTCACGTTCGTTTTTATTCTTTGCTTATCAGTAGAATCAACCTTAAGGCGTTATAAGTGCCGGAATATACACAAAGGCAGAGGGAAAAAAATGTTAAAGACCATGTACACTTTAGTTACAACTTTCATACAAGTTTTTCTCACCAAGGAAAAAAGGGGGAAAAGAGGGGAATAAGAGATGAGGAGATAGAGTGAAAAGGGGAAAAAAATAGCAGGTCATCCCTTCCGCACCCGGATGTTCAGAGCTGAACTAGCAAATGGACAACCTAATGCAATTAGCTCAGAACCTGGCGAGAAGTTTCTACGTGTGAACGTGAGACCTTTTAAAACATTCTCCGCATAAAAACGATAAAAGAAACTTTTGTAATAAAGAAAAAGTTGTTCCCTTTCCCATTCACAAGAAAAGAAAAAGAAAAAAATAGTGAAAGCAAGTGCTTACTGCAGTATATGTCTGCTTTAAAAAAAATGAAAAAGAATTAGGGTTTTTTTCCCTCATTTCCGATACATTGTACAAAGAAAGAAAATTATTTTTTACTAACACTAGAAAAAAGGTGAAACAAATCGCCAGAAATTAACTGGACAAGTTAAAAGACCAGAAAAAAAAAAGTAAAAGAAGATGAAAAATCAGCAAGAAAGTTAGGATCTTTTTTTTTTTTTTTTTTTTTTTTTGAAAGACCATCTGGGATTAGTCAATTTTGCATAATTCGTAGCTAATTTGGAAAGGCAATGAGTGTTAAATTCTAAACCATACTATAAAATAAAAATAATAATTTTCAGACACCAGGTGTTGATATTTTTTCCCAATATTCTTTTTTTTTATTTTTCCAACTAACAAATTTTAAATTTAAAAATAATAAATAAAAAAATATATTTAATACTGATGCCTCAAAAAGTGTATGCGATAAAAGTATTCAATAAAGTTCACCTAGCATCATATGCATTTGTGTTCGAAAAGTTCATATTCTGTAATATTCTAGACTGTGTACAATTTTTATGCTCTTAAATTCCAACAATTAAAAGAAATGTTTACATAGTTAAAATGCAATTTAACTTTTGGGGAAAATTATTTATAATCATGCTGATGCGTTTCGATTGCAATATTATCTGTAAATTGCATGATATGCTTTGGGTTATGAAGGAAATAAAGCATTCTGTTGGATATCAGATCTATTTATTAAATTAAGGAAAGAAATATCCATATAGTTATATAAAATTACAATTTAGCTTTTTAAGAAAAATGATTTATAATTAAGCGAATTCATATTTAGTAATACACATCATATAGTATATGCTAATTAATACATATCATGTAATTTACTATCTGTGAATTGCATGATGCGTTTTTTGTGTTATGAATTCCTTCATACCTTTCATATACAATACCCTTTTGGAAGATCCACCAAATTTGATATATAGTTTCTTCTTAGATAACAAGTATGATGTCCAATAAGAAATTATTTTTCAAATTTTTGTAATTAGGTTTCATATTTAATTAAATTTTAGATGAAATTTCAACCTTTGTTCCATCTGTAATTTCAAAGCATATTAACGCGAATAAAAACCTCTTTATATCACATAAAAAAATTCAACTTTGTAGTGAAAATGTAAATTTTTTCATCATCACTTATCTTTAAAATTTTTTTTAAATTATTATGCATTATAATAGATTTTTTTGTGTCATTCATTCCCTACTGAAATGTTTATCAGTCAGTTTAAAAGCGGAGAGTCGAATTTCTCAACGTAACCTTTAATGACAAAAAATCAAACTTTTAAGCACAGACTGCAACGGTTGACTCAGTCAAAGTTGAGGAAGCTAAGACATATGAATCAAGCTTACAATAGTACAATGCTATGATATCTCAATTTAAAGATTGAAATTTTCATTGTTTTTAAGATCTCAGACTACTTATAAATCAGGAATTAAGTATGTATCCAACGATATTACCAATTTCAAAAGACTACACAGTTAGAAAAAGAACCAACGTATTAACCGAGAAAAAAAAAAGCTTTGAAGAGTTCAAAAGTAACTTTGACATAAATGAAATAATAATATAATAACCAAACAAGTGACAGTGACCTCATCAAAGCTTTCTCCCGTACCTAATAAATGTCTTATCCCCCCCCGCCCGCCAACTATTCTGTATTTTGGATATAACCACAAACGACTTGCATAGTACTGAAGAACAATAATGATTCTTTGCAGGAGTCTTGGCCTTTTTTTACTGAAACTATCAAGCATCTTTTTCCAACCGACTTAAACCAAATTTGGTTTGATTTTGATTGAAACCAATTGCGGTTTCTTCAAACCACACAAAAATACAATTATAGCTATAAAATTGCATATCAAATTACGCATATTCAAGCCATTGTATTTAAAAGTTATTGCGTTTACATGCACGCGAAAGTATAGACCGATAAACGGTCAATCCTTTCGCAGATCTGGCTCATAATTTGATAAAAATCTACATTTTAAATACTACAGTGTTATAAATTTCAGCTATCTAACTCTTTATTTTTGTAATGTTCACTTTCAATCAGGACCACGTTCACTTGCCATCAGGTCACGATCACTTGCCATCAGGTCACGATCACTCGCCATCAGGATCACGATCACTCGCCATCAGGATCACGATCACTCGCAATCAGAATCATGATCACTCGCAATCAGAATCATGATCACTTGCAATCAGAATCATGATCACTCGCAATCATGCGATTGGACAGGCAGAATGTTTTCAATTTAAAATTTGTCAGAAATTTGAAAATTCTGTTTAATATTTATATAACAAATTTCATCAATTCAAAGCATTTTTGAAATATCGTCTTCTGAAACAGATAGACAGAGAGATATATCTCTAAAAATGTATTTTTTTGAAGTCAAGGTGATCTGAAAAGTGGAGATTTGTCGAAATCCCAAGTTTGAATTTTTTGACGATTTCAGTACTTTTTCTATATTTCGTATAAAAGGAAGTGAAAATTAGATATTTTTAAGAGCAATTAGATATTTTTAATGTCTGTAAATTTTGATCCCTGAGAAATTGATATAATTTTCTTTAAACACACAAAAATATTAAATTCAATTTCCCTCAATATTAAATAAAAAGAATTGCACATTACTGTTATAGAGACCGTCATTTTTATTTCATTTAAATTCAAATATCTAAAAGAAATTATCATTGAACAATAAAACATTTTCCCAAATTAATATCTTCCCCTCAGAGGAACTAAAATGCATTCTTTCTATATAATTACTAAAAAAAAAGAAAGCCACCAAGGTATCAGACTGTTTATTAGTCAACCTTAATATTCAAAGGAAAAACTTTCAATTTTACGAAAGATAGAAAAAAAAAATCTAGAGGCATTCATTTCTTGATCACGTAACGCTCTTACTCAACGAAAGAATGGGAAACAATTTTTTTTTCTTAAGTATCTAAATGAATTTCCAGGTCCAGAGGGAAATCTAATACGGCCTGTTTGTATCGACATTAACGTAATTAAGGTAGAGATATATTCACTTAACGACATAAGATTTAATGCATCCGATTCTTCCGGGACTTTCTTCCAATTCCATTTCCAAAAGAAACGTTTTTCTCTTTCCATTGGGCTTTTGAAAGCATCCTTTTCCATTTGTTAGTAATGGAATGTGAATGCGAAAATTAAATGAAATGCCGAAATGTCATTCCTTGGGAAAAATAAGTAAGAAGCCTCATTACAGTTTCAAATTCATTACAGTTAACTTAATATATCTGATATTAAAAATAACGATGATAAACACTTTGCAAATAATTAATTAGAAACATTATTTCAATATTTAATGAATTAAAATAATTTTAATTTGGTATTTAAAAAAAGTATTGTTGGTAAAATTATTGTTGAAATACAGTATTTTTGTGTCATTTACACTTTTTAAGCGATCATAACAGTAATGATGTAAAAAGTAAAAAAGGGCAAATCACAGGTAAAAATTCTCAGAAATAGAAAAGTAGGTGTTTCACAAATACATATTAATAATAATATTGTGCACTGGCCGCCTTCAGCGATCAGCTGTTTATAATCATTATCATTAAATGCTATTAATATCAGTTGTACTTTCAGGATATAAAAGTATTCATTTAGTAATGTGAAATAAATTCGAAGAATAGCTTCGTATCACATCAAACAGTCTAAATATTTTTAAAAATATTTGCGTAATAAATACACAGCATTCTGATTGGTTCGCTATAGACGTATAGTGGTGAAATTAATTGAGGAAATCTGTTCAGGTCTTGATGCTGGGAATTATGTTATTTTACAATATATCTCAATTTATAGCCTTGGGAATTAGGCGACTACTGATGACATAGCGAAATCAGTAGCCCGGATATGGGGATCAACAGCTTTCATATGTAATAAAAATTTTCAAAATCAGTAGAGTGGTTATAGATGAGGAACTCTGGTCTTTTTCACAAGGAAAATGAACAGTGTAGCAATATTTTTGAAACTTCTCTTAAAAATGGTGGGTAATGAAAAAGGTATATGACCGTTAATGACATATCGACTCTTCAAATGAAATAAAAATTGGAGAAATCGGCCCGATAGTTTGGGGTTAGTTTCTTTTTATTATTATTATTATTTTAAATGCATAAAATTGATAGATTTTGTATTTATCCCCTACTTATGGACGCAGATGAATATCCTATGCGAATTGACAGATGATGCCAATCAACTATCATATTTCTGTTTATTTATTAGAGGATGGTAAGTAAAATACTGTTTAATATATTCTTTACACGTTTAATTTTGCTATCGTTCATGGCATGAGTATGCAATTACTTGAGAAGTAATGAATATTACTTTTCTGAATGAAACATTTAAATTAGTATTGTATTTGCAGCAGCATCAAGCATTCATTCCGGCTGTTAAATATAATTACTTCTTCCTACTGAAATATTTAATACAAAACATATTTCCGTTTAAATCTCTTATTCCTTAATTCTTTAACTGCCTTTCAAGTGCAGAAAAATAATTAAAATGTTTACACACACCTTCACACCCTACAAGTAACCTCGAATCGAACTGTTTAGCATGGTGTAGTAATCGAAGCGAAGTGTAATATTTCATTAATATAAAAACGTGGATTTATAGATAAAATTGTATATGAAAACAGAAATCCATGGGTCTCAGAAAAACTATCATTAACAAAACAGTAAAATGATAAAAACGGGTAACAAGACATATTGTTATTATATATCTGATTCATTGCATGGATATAACAACAATAACTTTTATTGTTTTTTTTTATTTTCTCATGCGCGAACTTCCTGTAGAAAAAAAACTATGTAATAGACAAAAAATTGAAACCGAAGATTTTAATGAATTACATCTTTTATATTTAGATGAGGTTTATTTATTTTTTGTGTAAATCATATCCGTCAGTGTATTTGATTGTGAACACGATAACTGAAAACATAAGTTAGCAAAAGATCATTTAATGTGGGGGATTGAAATTCAGATTACAAATGTGTATCGAATTCTAAGACCCATTAGTAAATGAAAAGAATCCAAACTCTATACTAAATTTTCTTTCGTAGTGCCTAATGGCACAACAAAGTCAAAGAGAAGTCTGCTGGAATTTGAAAGATGTCCAATTTCTTAAAATGTGGTTAATTTAACACTTTTTTTTTGTCAAACATAACAATTACCACAAAAATCCCTCGAGTTGAATAATTGTAAACTATACACAAAATCAATTCCAATTATTTTATAGTAATTAAACGGATAATTATATGGATGAATTTCAACCAATTTAAGTACCACAAATCTTATTTTTTTTTATTCCTTAAATTGCTTTTAAACCCTTTTTTTACATTATATATAAGTCAAACTTCTTCAAATCTGTCAGTGGAGCCCTTTCATTAAAGAAAGGTCATTACTGAAGAATTATTTAAATATTAAAAATAACTATTCATGACTTGAATTAAAACATTTAAGTAGACTGAAATGGATAATTCTTCGCTAAATAACTTTGGTTGAAAAAACTTATAAAAAGCATATGCATGAAATATGATGCATGCATGATGCATGAAATATGCTTGAAATATGAGACTCAGTTGTTTAATAAATACATATTTTAAAGAAATTGTATGTTGTTGTTTTATTCTTAAAGAATAATTCTTTAAATCATGAAAAGTTAATTTTAGAATATAATCTAATTTAGAATTAATAAGCAATATTTATGAAACTTTGCCAATTTCATCGGTTAAGTGTTCAGAAAGAGATCGTTCATGCCCTTAAAATGTGGTTTCCATTGATTTTTGTTAATATCAATAACCTTTGTGGTTCCTTGGTGTGTTTCGGTTCTGACTATCTATTCGAACAGCCAAATCAATATTAAACAGTTTTAAAATAGTAATTAAATTCTGAGAATCACAGAAAAAAATTACTTTGAAGCTCAGATGAATCAAAATTATTATACGCACTACGAATATTTCTTTTCTTTCATTTTTTTTCTTTGAAATTCCCTGAATAATATTTAAAAAAAACAGTTATCATCAAAATTATTTCCATACCATAAAATAATGTCAGTTAAATATGGAGAAGAAATTTCAGAAAAACAGACTCAATTTTTGAGGGGAAAATATCATGAAATTTAATTTAACAATCTCAAAATAAAAACACTGATTTTCTGTGGGGGAAAAAACCAAGCGCGCTACTTCTTTAAACGTAAACAGCTGTACGAAAATAAAAGAAGAGAATAAACAGGCTAGGGTAAAAAAATTGAAAATACGAAGCAATGATTAGCAAAATAGCGAAACTGAAATGGTACATTCTTTAAAATAACAAAAAACTGCGTTCGGTAGACAAAACAAATCACGCCGAAACTCTTTGCAGGTTTCTAAAATATTTCAACAAGACAACTGTCAAAAAAATGTTTTTGCCCAACTTTAAGTTTTTCTCTCTTTCAACTCTTAGAAAAATAAACAAAAACAAGAAAGCATCCGTTTTTTGTGTATTTACTGAAGCAACAGTCAAAAAGAAAGAAAGAACAGAGACTGCGTCAACTGTTTTTCTGTTGTTTACTTTTTTTTTCTTTCTGCTTGAGTAATGAAGTTAAAATTTTCCGAACGATTCGAAAAGTGTAAAATGTCTATTTCTAGTAAGGAATTCATTTATGTAAAGCTCGCTTTACGTATTTTTTCGCATAAAAATGTTTCAGTAATTTTATAATAATTAAAAATTAATTATACAATAATAAAAATCCTTTTTTTTCTTCGTCATATTGTCACAATTCTTAAATAGATTTTAATAATCAAAGATCAGAGATATTTTCTAAGTATGAATTAAGATTCCATATTTAAGAATGCTTATTAACTGTATATTGCATTATTTATTTTTTATTTTTCGCGAAAATTTTTGCGAAAACATGTAAAAGAGTAAACAATCTAAAAAAATTATTTAGAAAAGTATTTTTGGTCTATTTTTTAAGAAAGTTAATTATTAACACATTTAATTAAAAATTATTCTGCTAAAAATACTTATTCAAATTTAATTGGAATTACATAAATATTTACATTTTTACCCATCGAAAATGAATATGGAAAAGGCATTTTTTCTTTTTTAAAAAAAGGTTAAATATAGTATTAAAGGACTATACATACTAAACAAATATGTTAATCTATGTAATATATACTTTTGATTACTACTCATTTTATCACACACCTAGGAACAATCGCAGTAAACATCCGTTTGAAGAAAACTATAAGTTGAAAATTTTTTTACATCAAATATAAAGGTTCTTAAGAATAACTAAGTAAAAATGTTAGAAATTTAAAGTGGTGTACAGAATAAAACATAGACGTGAAAAATGGAATTATGTTTTAAAGTTCAGTCAGTCTAAGTTACCATTTTAAAACACTGAAAAGTAATACTTCTTACATCATTTATGTATATCTATGTGATATATACAACAATTAATTATGTTAAACAATCAGCACTCAAATCATTTTTCCAACTTTTTCGAGTTATTAAAATCGAAAATATTTTTTCTTCAAAGAACTCTGAAAGTTTAAAGTTTTTTTCTGTTCTTTCATTTGAAGTAGAAGTTTAAATACAAGTATATTTAAAAGGTATCAAAGAAAAAACTTTAAAAAAAACAAATATGGAAACAATTACGATAGAAAATTAATGAGATTTTGTATCTGCTAAAACGAATCGATAGCAAAATATGATATATTTTTTTTAATCGTCTAATAAATAATTTAAGTTTAGAATTACAGGACATTCTCCATTCAAAGAAATTTTTTTATCGAAATTTTCTATAGAATCCTAATTAAGGACAGCATTTATATTTATTTGCTCGTCATCCTACGAAAGATAATTTTCGATATATCAGTGCTTCTGACTTTTTTTTTCTAGTTCTACTACTTGTAATTTGTCAAAGTTTCAATAAAATCAACCAATTTAGCATCTAAAAAAATTGGAGGAGTTAGCAGATGTAAAAACTGTCAAATTTTCTCCATATTAATATAGATACTGTGCTTCCTATGTATCCTGAATAACATATCATATTTCAAAGCGTTATGAAAAATAATGAAGACAAGACATTGAAGGACGAAGACAGCAAGGAAAGGGTTATTAAAAAAAACTTAACAAAGAGTAATGCTAGCAGAATTCGATGCAATATGAAGGGATATAAGTTTTAAGAAAATGTTAAGTATAACGTGCTTAAATCTTAAAGAAAAAAAGTTTAAAAATTTTTTATGAAAATGTGTTCTTTATAATATATTTGTACAAAGTCGGCTAATAAATTTTTCTACAATTTAGAGCATGTATTAAAATTCTAAATTGGATAGGCAAAATTCAGTTTCCCCCTTTCTAATTTTTAAAGTCTGAAACATAAATTCTTATTAACGATTTTTTTTTGTAACCAAGTTTTTAAATGGTGATATAAAACAACGTTAAATAAAAACTCCTGTATTTACAATTAAATTCCATGAAAGCAGTCAAATATCTTGTAGTTTATATAAATCTTAATAAAAAAAGAAATTTTATGAGCATGTGTTCCGTATAATAAATCTGTGCAAAGTAAATTTACAAACATTTTCAGTTTAGAATACGTCTTAAAATCAACCAAACAGACTGTTAAGTTTCACTCTTAGCTTTTTTATAGTTTGGGACACGGATTTCTATATAACGAAGTTTCTTTATAATGATCTTTTTAAATGAACTATAAGACATCGTTAAATAGAAACTCCTGTATTTACACTTAAATTCCACGATAGCAGTAACATATCTCTCGCTTGCATTATACAACATCATTTATCTAAACAGGATGTACTAGGTAGGTAAACTATAATTTTACTTAAGAAACATTCATATTTCCTGGAATTCCAGAATTTGAATCACTGATATGAAAATACATTATCAACCCTTGAAATTTTCAGATCATTACTATTCCTACTGGAGACATACACCAAGCCTTAGGATTACTATGGCAGTAGTACAGCAGATTATGATAAACAACAAAGCAATTCCAGATATGAATTTCATGAGAAGTTCCCAAAATATACGTGTAACCCTTGAGAAAACCGAAACGAGAATTCATAATCTATCATGAATCCCAGCGCTCTCTTGAGGGATATCCGATCCCGAACCAGTCAGAGATCAGGATGTCCGGAGAGACAACATTATTAATGACGCGTGCAACACCAGTCATTTGCATAGATCTCCAATTACCGAGGAAGTAAAAGCTGTGAAACTGCGCAGACTCAGAAACAGGGTAGATTATGCACGTTACAGGCAATTTCGAAGCACCATTTTATATCATAATTTTAGATATCACCAAGGATCAGACCAAGAACGAGATTCCAAAACCAAAGATTAACTCAAAATAGGTGTCAGTTGTTACTTCCATGTTGCCTTAATGTATCAAAATTGATTTGAAATGAAAACTTAAATGAAATATTGTTTTTAAATTGAAATACATTAATCCGTTTTGAATTAAATGAAAACTCGAAATACTATTTTTCAAGGACATTTTTTAAATCAAAAATGAAGATTGTTTTTCTATCTTTATTATTTTATTTTGATACTGTAAAAACTAAATATAAAAAACTGTATATAAAAAACTGTACTGTGCCTAATATAAGAGTACGAACAAAAAGCAGAGAAAAAATTCACCTTATGAAACTCAATATATTTAATAAATAATAAGGTTCGATAAGTAAAATCTTTTGCCACACATTTACTTGAATTAATAATTGATACTGTTCCACAAGAGAAATTTACAATGGCACAAAGAAATAGGTTCGTACATAGCTTTTTTTTTTCATTTTTTTTCTTCCCATTTACGAAGTACAGCGGAAGTATAGTAATCGTCAAACAATTCGAACTCCAGATTTTGACGAATCAGTATGTTTCAGACATTCCTGAGTTCGAAAAAAACATAGAAAATGTCTGTAGAAATGCCTGTAGTCTTTATAGAAAATGTCAAAAATCAAATCAAATTAATAGATTTCTATCAAGTCTTGACAAAAATCCATTCAGAGGAAGTCTATCTGTCAGAATAAAAAGTCAAAACGGTAACTACAAAAAAAAAAAAAAAAAAAAAAAAGAGATCTAGATAAATAAAATTTAGCACATACATTTAGCATCCTTAGATTAGTATAGTCATCTGTTAAATTTTGGTCAATTCCAATAAAGGGTTGATGTCTGTCGGTTTATACTTTCAAAAACGTACAAACTAGATAACTCAAAAACGCAATTCTTAAATATATGAGATTCGGTATGTGATTTTGCGGTCACAAGTGTAGTTCTGTGTAAAATTTGTGTGTATATCAATAAGCAAAAAAATCTGTCTAAAACAGAAATCCGATTTTTAGATACAATTAACTGCACGTCAGAAAGTAATCACCAAAAAAAAAACCCTTGTCAAGGATTGCATGATAATTTAGTAAAAATGTTAAATTCACTTCAAAAGTTACTTTTTCATAATTATTATGCGCCGCCATTCTGGGATTGTTAAGAATTCATGGTCTTTTGGGGCGGATCCGCCCCAATCGTGTAAATACCACGTGGTCTCACTGTTGATGTTAGTATATATATATATATATATATATATATTTTCTCAGCCGAAGCTAACTTGACTTATGTACTAGGGGGTGTGTGATCTCGGCTCTCTCCCAAGAAATTTTATGTGTAGTTCTCGAGGCCTACTACACTATGGCGTAATCACGTGCCTTTTGTTGTTGATGTTACCAATAAACCCCATAAAAGACAACATGTGTCTTCAAATCATTTCATCCATGCAACAATCTATCAAATAAATCATTGTGCAATCAAGAAAAGAAATAGAAAATATTAGAGAATATGCAAAAGAGTTTCGAGGACACCACTCCTGCTGGTTAGCTTCAATAGTAAACGAGACAACTTTTTCATATTAATCGAAAAATAAAGTTAATGTATTTTTCTAAAATATTAATTTTGTCTGAAATAAGCATTAAAAATCCAATCGCTGAGATAAATATATTTTTTAAACTGAAGAAAATATGGTTTTTAAGTCCTGCCTTTCATTTTAATTTATTGTTGCATTGCATTATTTTTTATATTAATTGCTTGCCTAAAAGCATTTCTATAATTTCAGAAAAATTCGATTTGTTACAAATTCTAAATTTTTCTCCTCCATGCTCAACAACAACAAAACTGTTCATATTCTAATTTAGTTTATCGACTTATTATTCATAAAATTACTGACCATAATCAATTGCAAATAAATTGAATCTCAAACCAATCTCTAAAAATATCTTCCTGAAAGACGCTGCAGGAATTATAAATATAAATGAGAATCCCAGGAGTTTCGGATTTCGGCAAGTAACTTTCAATCCTTTATTTTTGCTGCAATCATTCGCAACAATCCGTTACTGTACCACAATCCCAGAAGAGATAACTGCGCACATGTAACTAATCAAAAGATACAACTCGGAGATTATGGGAATTTATGTGGTAATTACGGATTGATAAACAAACATAAAAGCGTAGACTGTTCACTGAGGGAATACCAAGGGTTACAACAAACTTCGCATTGGAGATCCATTAGAAGATTACTCAACAACGAAATTCGTCAAAAGGGAAAACATAATTACTAGAATTTTTATGGAGATTTGATGATGCAGAATGCATCATAATTGCGTTGTAATTTTGGAAAATCGTGATAGTTGCTTTTAACAGTTGGAGGAGTGTTTCGTTTAGCCTGAAAATCAACAAATACGATGCCATTGTTACATTCAGAAGGGGGTAAAAAAAAGAAACAGCTGTCAAAAGAATCCCAAATCACAATGATTTCATTGGGCAAATAAATAACAATTATGTTAAAGAAGATTTGAATCACTTCTCCAATACATCATAACGCAATGTTCCAAGTTTAATTCAACTAAATTTATTTGAATTTTTAAATTAATTCTTAAAAATATAGAAGCGGTGACGCTCACATTAATCATATATTTATTTAATGTCATAATATGCTTTGAAATTACTGAGGAAAATGTTCAAAAAATCGATTCATTTGTAATTAAAAATCGGAAAAAAGAAACTTGCAGGGAAAATCTTTTATACAAGTAGTAAGTACATGCCTTTTTAGCAGCTATAAGTTCAACGATTTTTCTTATAGTATTTTTGACTCTCTTTCCATCATGCATGAAACAATTTACGCATACTGTGCCAATTTATTAACATCATCATGTTAAAAAAATCAACAACCAATACACAAAATTTTTAAAAATCTTTATTGTGTTCAATATTTTATCAGGTGTATAATTTTCTTTTACTTAACTCTATCAATACTGAAACTTACCCAACGTCTGTTCAACGAAACAACGGAAGACGCCCCAAATACTTGGACACCACCGCGAAATTCCTTCTACTTTCGTTAATTGAAATGCTCGCCAGATGGGTTTAGGCGATGGAGAGTTTCTTGAGAACTCTCAAAAGATGTTCGAGAATGCATTTGTTTTATAGAAATCATCTAAGTGGGGGTGCGGTTTTTGATGGGGGATACGGAAATTTTCTATCTTTGAATGAGAGACTCAAATGTCCCAGTGTTCTAAGGTTCCTAAATTTGAACGATCTTAGGAATGTGAAGGTTAATTGACTAACAAACAAATCTTGTAGTGGTCCTCTTTGCGTGAGTGATCCACGTTCTAACGTAAAAATTATATATACACAATCTGTCTTTACATTATTTATATATAAATGACCTTTTCAGAGCACCTTGTAAACTTTGAGGAACTCGCTCTCAAATGTCTCTCGTATTAATTAAATTATTTGTACTTTACAACTTCTTTCTCATTTTCTGGACATTATTCTTTAATCAACACATTTCTGATTTTGCATCTGTAGAATTTGAACGGAAGAAAAAAAAATCATAATTATTGAAATCGGAATTTCAAATATAATTGAAATTTTTATGCCACATCATCTTCAAAAAAATTAAATTTTATAAAATAATTCTAGGGTATCTATGAGATACAAGATATAATAACACATTATTCTTATTATTTATATTTCATTTCTAAAATTGTATGCCTTCCCAGTATATACATGACCGAAGAACAAAACATTGTTATCCAAACGACACAATCAAGAAAAGTTATCACATAATAAATCTTTAACAATGGAATAAATCTATGTAATTGAATGCAATTTTAGAATCATATATTTTGTTACTTTGTTTCAAATATACTTTCTAAAATTTTGCAAAACAAAATCTTTTTGCAATTCTACTATTAGTTCACACTCTCCCTATATATATATATATATATATATATGTCCCTTATACAAATTTTCAATTGTTAAAAATATACTTTTTTTTTCATCCACTCAAGTTCAAATACATTTTTTTAAACTTGTAGTGGATGACACTTGATGTTAATACAGTTTTCCAAATATTAATTAAATAATTAAATTTGTC
>JAPMOR010096895.1:29268-45633 GCA_026543865.1 Argiope aurantia | reverse complement strand
ATTCAATTTACAATATCATTGCTCGTAATTCACAGCCCACTGTTCAATTTACAATATTATTGTCCGGAATTCACACTCAAAACAAAACAAAAAAAAATTAATTAAAATACCACTTTTTTGAAACGGAATAACAAGTATAAAATAATTTCCCCTAACTCCAAACATATCGTCCTAAAAATATGCGATTGGGAAATTTTAAAATTTTCTAATTATCTCACTAAAGAGATGTGAAGAATGAGAGAGGAAAAAAATTAAAGTATCTAAAAAATTCAAACAAGTGTCAAAGAAGCAATGCTTTATAAATTAATAAACAAAAAAAAACATTAAATAAACCTCAAAGTATTTTAAATCTTGTGAACAATGCTTTGCGATTTTCCAAAGGTTTTGGCACTTAAAGCTATTAACAATATTAGCACGCATTATTTACTATTCTAAGTTTTTTGCTCTGCGTTCCTTTATAAGATGCTAAAAAATGGATGGTAGACAATTTGCCAGCGTAAAAGTATTCCACAGCAACTCAATAATAGCATAATTGAGGACAATTAAGGCGTTAAAAAATAAATTTAAAAAAATAAAGCAATTAAACAAAGAATAACATTTTCAGTGATAAAATAAACATAACAAAAGTAGTATTAGTTCATAAGTTCATTGTATTCGTACAATATATATAAAATAAGTATACATAAATTAAGATCTGTATAAGAAATATTCGAAAAACTTATAAACAGGAGAGGATTGATCAGATGAATCAATTTATCATAATTTCATTTATTTCAAAATGAGATGCCTTTGGTTACCGGTTGATTCACCGAGGATATTGTGTGGGTAATTTCAGTGAATCGTCTTAATAAGAATTTGATATTCATGATTTCTTTAACAAAGAAATTTTAAGCATGAAATCGTAATAGTCATTAATTACCTTACACATATTCTGTTTATTGTGCACTTGTGTACTTTATTGTGTATTGTTAACTAATAGTGCTAACTGCTGTGGCATCAAAATGCTACTCATACCTGTTCAAGTTATCTATTTCTCAAATGGGGCTATTATTAGAGATATTTCAAGCCCTTATTTCTCATGCAAACTCCACAAAATAAATAAATAAAGCATTTCTTTTCCAGCTCTCAACAATGGAAGAGAATCATATAATTAAATATTTCATGAAACAATGAAAAACGGTTTAAATTGTATTAAACAATTTAAAATATTGTTTAAAATTACACAAAAAAATGAAAAAGATATTGCAAAATTCCAGAAAAATTCCGTGACATATTTCTATTAAAAAAATAATTTTAAGAATGGTGCAAAAATTAGTGTCTGTACTTAATTTTTTTCAGAAGTTATTTCCAAAAAACATAAAAATATCGCTTAATTTTTAACTAAAATAAACTGTAATTAAAATTTCAGAAGAAGACATTCTTAGGTGCACATTCCCACCATCCAAAATATATTTGTTCCAAATTTGCCAACTCTAAGTCCAACGATCTGGTCTGTAGAATATCAATTGAAAAATCGTGATGACATTTACAGAGACGCATACATTCTTCTTTATTATTAGAAGATATAAATGCTTCTCATTTTCAAAAAAAAAAAAATGAAAAGTAATTAGAATTTAAAAAAGAAAAAAATCCTTTTTACTAATATAAACTGTAATTAAAAATAATATCACTCTTCACTTCTTAATAATAATTATAATATCACTCTTAGGTGCACATTCCCACTAACCAAAATTTATCTGTGCCAAATTTTTTAGCTCTAGGTTCAACGATCTGGCCTGTAGAATATCAATTGACAGACAGAGACACACATTCCCCTTTAGCATTAAAAGAGATAAATTATCTCATTTTCAAAACAAAAAAAAGTAATTAAAATCAGGAATAAAAAAAATTCTTTCTTCTCTGTCAACATCTTTGAATCCTTTTTTGCTAAGGTCTCTTTAAAAAAGTCATCCAAGGTGCAAGCGTTAATGAAAGAAATTCATACATCTGACAATTCTCCGTACCTCTAAGTGAATAGATTTTTAAAAGTAATAATCCCGTCCCATTTGCAATAAGGAGAGAGATCGAAAAAAAATCTCCCCTCTGTTTGGGGAGTGAAGAGAAAGATCCTCGTGGCTTTTTGACCGCATTATGAGATTATATTTCTTCGCCCCTTGCAAAAAAATATCCGATCGACAGAAATTCCTTACATTTGCCCAAAGACGTTACTTTAAAACAAAAAAAAAGCAAAAGAATTGTGGAAAACAATTTCTTCCTGGGCAAACGCAAGGCTGGAAGTAAAAAGAAAAAAAAAGCCATTTTCTGCAGCAGTTTCAAGCGAAAACGGCGCCATTCATTTTTCTCCCCCGATGGTTCACTTTTTTTTCTTTCCATTACATTCGAAAAGAACATATTTTCACGAATATTCTGTCTCCAGACGACAGCGCAAATGGAGAAAACCATAAATTTCCTCACACCAAAAGTTAATCGAGCCGTTGCCATTTTCATTCTTAAAAGAACATTTTATTGGAGGCAGGACGAGAGAAAATTACTTAATATCTTTTAAAGAAAAAAAAAAGTCCAAAATTTCAAAAAAGTAGTGTCATTCCACAGATTTGGCATTAAAAAGATTCGCGATTCGGCAATAAACATAGAAGATGAAGCCATAATGAATAGTAAATAGAAGTTGGATAAAAATGGCTATAGTCCGCCAAAAATTCCGGATTTATTCTTTGTGTATTTAAAAAAAAAAGAACACGAAAGAATTCCTTACATTCTACATAGATTTCTGTTTGCAAAATACGCCAATTTTAATCCGAATATTTCAGCTGCTCAGCTGATTCATGTAAAATAACATGAAATGTAACCACATCTAGTCTTTATAGAAGATTTTTTATTTAACCAAATTTGAATGTAATTAGAAACGATTTCTTGTGGTTATGTTTTTATTTAACAATAAGTAAATACTAAACAATCAAAAACTATTTCTTTTCTAAAGGGTGTCATAAAATTAACGGAAAATTTGTATTTGCCACCATTCCTGCAATGAAGTTTTGGCATTATTAAAAAAAAACTATTTGACAGATGATAGTTTAGAGTTAGTAACAATGATCATTACACGATAGAACAACGTGTTTTCATTGTTGAACAATTTTTCAAAAATAACAAAAGTCTGTCTGCCAAGTTCGAAAATTTCAAAATTGCCATCACCACCCCTAAATCGTGTGATTTAATACCATTGGATTTCTTTTTAATGGGTTCTTTGAAGTCAAAGGTTCATACCAACAAGCCCACAAGCATGCGTGCATTGAAAGAGGAATTTCAACGCTGCATCAATGAAATTCTGCCACTTTTATGTAAAATGGTCATGGAAAATTTCGACAAAAAAGTGCGTTGTTGGAGGCCGTTTACCCTTTGTATTATTCTAATAACCCTGTTCTGTGTACTTAACAATTCAATAAAAATATAAAAATTTAAAGAAAAAAACTGTATATTTAATTCAAATCTTGCGTTAACACGTTGTTCTCTCATGTAACATTCTACTTTTACTAACCTTAAACTATCAGCGGTCAAATGGTATTTATAATAGGATTGCCATCATTTTATTGTACGAAAGGTGGTAAATTTAAATCCTTCACTAATTTTGGGACACTCTTTATTATAATCAAAAGCACATTTTTCTACCATATTCGTAATGAAGCCTCTTATGATCGAATCCTAAAAGGCTGGGATTACGTTGCATTTCAATCAAATAATTAGAAAACTCCTAGTCGTATTGACATCAAGAATTCATTACGAATTATTAATACTGACTAAGAAAATACGTATAATTACATTTACCTTTGTGTCTAAATGCATGACATCAAAACTAGGAAGTAGAGAGAAAATAGCAAATAGAAGATATGTATTCTCATACATCTAATACATTTGAAGGGTATAAATGTAACAACGAACTGTACCAGTGCATTTCTAGCCCTTTCAACAGGATACCACAATCTGATCCCTCGAAGCTCCATTTTCTTTTAACCGTAAAGATAAACAGTCCATATATTTCTATTAATAGGACTTCTTTTGTTGATGAATATTTTTATATAAAGAAAGGGTTTTGTTTGATCTTAAAGGTGAGTGAAGAAAAGAGGCAAGAAATGAGCAACAGCAATCATTTTATTGATACCGAGTTTACAATATGGAAAGATGTTCTAAATAATCTCATTCTATCTAAAACAAAATTCATAGCATTTATTTTACAGATGTTTATTTGCTGAAAAATAATATCCAGTAAGAAGTATAGAATTTAAAGCCTCACGAAAGCATCATTTTCAAAATCTGACTAGAACATCGAAAATGCAAATTTGAATGAGTCATTTTCTTTCTTTTAATATTATTATTAGTATGAAAATTATAGAATTTAAAAGATTTAATCACTACTGCTACTATTTAGCAGGAAAACGTCTTTAAAAGTAGGTTTTTGGGATTAATCATATAGTAAAATAATATTACAATTTTCAGAACCAAATTTTAAATTTAATTTAGACTTTAAAGTACATAAAAATTTCCATACGGCTCAGTTAAATTTGTATTGCTGATTATTAAGCTCACATCTACATTCAAAACATTCTATTGTATCCATATAACATATTGTTTGCCAACGGATTCTAAAACCCTTCGCGCTTTTGCGCATGCGTTAGGATGGGTTTAATTCTACAAAATAGGGGTGAGTGGAAAGAAAAGGAGAAAATGTTTATATTTAACAATAAAGTAAATTCCGGAAATGCGCACATTCTTCTCTTCTCTCCCCTTAATGAAATAGAATCGTCGAAAAGTGGTCATCTCAGGATACTGAAACGAACAGTAAATAATCCTTTCTTTGAAAATGCCAGAAAATCTTCCGAAAAAAGAAAATTCCAAATAGATTTATTCCAAATACAACTTTAACAATATTTACAAAATTAATATAACAGTACCGCAAATTTCAGTAAAATTCACCACGACCACTCCAGCATCTAAATGAAAACCATTAAAACATCTTTGATATTGCTTTAACCTTTAGATTGCTGCTGAGCAAAGTCAATTCGTACCTTTGCAAATCGAAAGGCTTTGGCTTCTTTGTGGAATCCACGCTTTTAAGTGAAGTCATCCAAATACTCCATTGAGATTCACTCACAAGAAAGCGTTCCTGAAAACGAAAAGATCTTCCACAATGAATACGAATCGGCAACTGCAGCAGAGGATTTGCATTTGAATCCGGAAGAGGGATGTTGACACTCACTCCCGGCCCTCTTTGGAACCAGAGTCAACAGAGGAGGGAATGCACAAGATCACATTGGGTTGATGGAGGGGCTGATTGCGCATTTCCACTTGGAGTGCTCGAAAGGATTTTTGAGGCTGGTGGAAAGTGCTGTCAGTTTACTTTGCAGTGCAGGCAGCCATACTGATTCGAAGCCATTCAAAAGGAAGGATAGTTCTTGGCATGGTTATGTTTATAGCCTGGCATACTATCTATAAATTACGTGATGTAGAGATCTTTATAAATGCTCTACATGACAGATTGTTGGATTCAGAGCTGCCAGATTTGGCTGGTATTTATTTCTAGGGAAGTAAAGTAAGTGCTCCTAAAGAAAGAGTTTCTGAGTATTTCAAATAAGAAATAATCAATAATTTAATTTTTTTTCAATAACCTCAGAACATATCACTGCACAAAAATCATTTTGAAATTACTTTAAAATTAAACATTAGCTGTTAAAGCAAACCAACTTACCATAAATTAATAAATTGTTATTTGGTAATGTAAATCTGTTTAATCCATATAATATTTTTTCCTCTAATTTTAATGAATCTTTCAAAATTTATAGGAAACAAATTTTGTTTTTCAGTTGGTTTTTAATGTTTAATTGCTATATTTGTACGTATTAGTGGCATTATTAAATACATATTTTGAGTCCATGCAATCGGTGCTATATTATTCAGAAAAAAGAAAAATTAAATTAACTTAAGATAGAAGAATCAAAAATAAAATATCATTATGCTACGATGTTTTAAACTAGAGATTCGAATCTACTTTATTTTTCTAATATATATTGCACTATTGAAAAAAGAATAAAATATCCATAATGTACTGTTCTTTTCTTCCAAATTAGAGTTATTTTCCTGAATAACAAATCTCGTTTAAAAGAATTCAAACATCAGAACTTAATTTTATTTCAGTTCTTCGGCTTTTTTAGTATATCTGTGTCTATTGTGCAGTTTCAATTAACTTTATCACACATAGCGTTATAATGCACTTTTGAATGAATCTTATATTTACCTTTTAAAATCTGAAAATTGATGCAAGTAAAGCTAACATCCAGAAGTCGTACAAAAACTTGCTCAACCAAATTGAGAATCCATCTAACCCAATTATTAACTGTCATATATTTCGTACCATCAAAGAAAGCTTATCCATATGTCATTTGCAAATGGTAATTTCACCCAAAATTATCCTTATATAAGAAGGCCAGAACTAATTTTTTTTTCAAAATGTTTAAATGAACTTCTAAATAAGACAATTCCAACTTACTCTTAAACCTTATTCTAAAAAGTTATTTTACAGAGACTTACAATGCTGTTTAACTAAATTTCCGAGGTTTTCAAAAGGGTCCATTTTGATCTCAAATTGAGGACAGAATTTTAAAATTAATTTTGAATTACTTAACTGCCATTTTCAAAATAATTCACTTTTTACCATACTGAATTCGTGAAAAAATATCACTAAATACAGAAATAATTAGTTGGATTTTTAATTTATTTAATTATAATATTTTTTAAAGACTAACATCTTAAAATATTTTCCTATACATTCCTCGAGCTTATTTGCTGATATTTCTCAATTGCTACTAAAAAAAATATTTTAGACAGCAGGAGTTGTCTCTTCAAAACTTTCTCGCATAATCTCTGATAAAATTGTCATGTCAGAGAATGCCTTACATAACATTAGCGTACCACACTTAAGAAATATTAATTTTTGGCTTGAATTTAGTAATTTTATTGGATCTATGCAGTCATCCTTGGCGATAAATTCCCGGCATGCAATTAATGGTGTCCGAAAATCGAATTTATATTTTTCGTAACCGATCAAAATAAAAATTTGGCTCTAAACTACTCTTGTAGTTACAAAGTATCACACCAAATTTGATATATTTAAGACGTTGTGTTTTTGAATTATCGCATTACGTTTCTGGCCGCGTTTCAAGACCATCAACCTCTCGTGCATTTGCCTCAAAATTTGGCAGGTGTGTGTACTGGGTATGTTAAATATGTGCACCAAATCTTATCTATCTAGCTCTCTTCATCTTGTAATTATCATGCTAAATTATATTCAGATAGACGGACTTTCTCTGGACAGATTTTATTCAAAATTTGATAAAAATCTGCAAATTTCAACCGTTTAGCCCAAATTGTTTTTGAGTTACCTTTGTCACATACAGACAGAAAAATGAAGGGACATCTTCCATAAATGTGCTTTCGAACTCGAGGGAGGGGGTTCTAAATCTTGAAGATTCGTCAAACCCTCGAGTTCGAGTTTTTTGACGATTGCTATACTTTCTCTTTACTACGCCAATGAGAAAGTAAAAATTGTGCAGTTTAGCATAGATGTTGCTCAAAATAGCTACTTTCGATTCAAAGTGTTAACATCTATTTAAAATTATGACACCTTTTTTAAATATTTATTGTTAATCATTAATTACTTTTTCGTATTTTATAACAACATATTCATTAAATACGCAATTAAGATCATTTTGACTGAACGAAGACACGCATTACGATGAATTTTAAAATCCTTAACACAACCATCATGATTTAATGTTAAAAAAATAATTCCTTGAAATACTGTTGTCATACAGAAATTACATTTCATGTGCACAATTTCCTTAGATATAAGAGCGAAAAAACTCCAAACATATATGTTAAAGAATAAATTTTTTTCCACATCTGAAAATAACTATTTGTCGTCTTTTCACAAGCCAGGCACTTCCATTTTGGCAATAAACCTTTTTTTTATTATTATTCATTTCATTCTCCATCGTAAAGAACTCAATGTAACTCTCTGCATCCCCCACCCCGCGGGATCTTGTCATTCAGATCCAATATTCAGAGGCGAACCCAACGACATGCGGGCGATTTCGGAAAATTTAATCTAAGCTTCCACTTCTTTGCTTTATGGCGGTCCATAAGGGTAATTCAATTTTGATTGGATTTTGCGGACGTTGCCCGGGTATACAATGAAGCTCATCATTCTTTTTCGAAATAAGCAGAAAAGTTTCAACTTGAATGTTCCATTTTGGCCAAAGGTTACTGACTGAGGAACTCAGAAAACAATGAATTAGGAAGATTGGAAAGACCTAGGACATGAAAGTTCTTCACTTGCGATTTGCAAAACTCAGAGCAGAGGTAAAGTGTATTACATAAACTTATGAGCTTCAAACTACTTATCCAGAGATTTACGTGGATGGACTTTGCCAAACAGTATTCTTGTACTGTAGTGGTTTCGACTCATGTTATTAAAATCAACCCTTAAGTTGCTTAGCCAGAGATTTACGTGGATTGGACTTTGTCTAACAGTATTCTTGCACTCAAAAAAAGTTTCGACTCATGTTACTAGAACGTTGCATATAAATAGTAATATGTTTAATTCCAAAAGTATTTGTACCATCTTTTATAAATAGCTATTTAATATCTTCGATGATGAAAGATTAATTTTTTCTTCGGTTTTGTAGATTGATTTCGATATTGAAAGTTTATTTTGATAGAAATTCAATATTTTCAACGAACTGTAAAATTTATTAATCTTTAATTACTTCTAGTCTTACTGATTGATAATAATTATAAATTTCAGTAAAAAGGAGTGTCGAAAATGTTTGCAATGAAAAATAATAGAAAATCTAAGAAGCTGAAAACAACTATAACCTTAATCCGGGATTTTCAAAATTATCTTTTTTCAGCAGCTAATTCCAACATTGAAACTCTTTAAATTGCACTAGTTTGTTGAAACGGGATTATACACATTGAAGACATAGTAAATGAATATATACATATATATCAGAAAAAAAAATCTCTGAAACAATATTTCTTTTGTTGATAAATGCTCAAGGATCATGCAGCATCGTTTAAGTTACTATAGAAAATCCAGCTACATTAAACATAAAACTATTTTTTACATAACTAATTGCTTATTTATAAATATTAGAAACTATTTACAAAATTGTTTATTTATAAATATTAGAAGCTATTTGCATAATTGCTTATTTATAAATATTAGAAAGATTTATGATTTTATATAGAAAATATCCCAAGTTTGAAAGGCTGTGTACCTATTTAGTGTTTAAGATTTCTTTTTAATCAGAATGATTTGAAAGAGGATTAAGATGCGTAATCCGAGTACAAAAAATATTCGTTTCGTTATTTGAAACCATTATATATAGACTAAAAAATATTTAAAACATTCATATTTTATGTGTAAATATTAGCTGAACTTCCAACGGTTTCTTTTTCCCAAATAAGATATGCAATGGAAAAAAAAATTCAGAAATGTTCATTAACTATCAAGCACAAATATACAGAGAAATGTGAAATAGATATTGTTTTTCAAAATTAAGCTATATTTTATATTGTGTGAGCTTCTGCGCGTATATGTTGTGTGTGCGTGTGTATAAAATTTTCAAAGCAAAATGTTTATCACACTGAGAGGCATTGTCATAGCACTTCCCCAAATATCAAAGCACAAATGGTGAAGACATAGTGTCACATTTTATAAACTTTTATAAGCCACCAAAAAAAAAAACGGCAAGTTTAATGGAATTCCTCTGTTCCAGAAATATAACGCAATCTAAAATTGAACTGATGAAACTCAAAAATATAACAT
This sequence comes from Argiope aurantia, assembly GCA_026543865.1. Lineage (NCBI taxonomy): Eukaryota > Metazoa > Arthropoda > Arachnida > Araneae > Araneidae > Argiope > Argiope aurantia. Next base: position 35,756 of record JAPMOR010096895.1, on the reverse strand, counting down.
AAACCTTATCTAATAAATATATACTGCAGCAAGAATAAACGCATTAAAACCAAAAAACAAGGTAAAACATTTCGGCACTTAGCGAAAAGGAGAAAACGTTGTTTTCCATCCTAAAGGGCGGGCCCAGAGTTTTCTTAGCTTCGAGCAGAAGAAACAAGGGTTAAAAGGACCACGCAGAGAATCAATAGAGGATTAAGCGATCTAAATGAGCTTTCGGCTTCCCTTTCCACTTAGCCATAAGAGCCCGGACGCAGAGAGACTGGATCAACGGAAAAAAGGAACGCTATTCCGCGTTACTCTCTCAGCTTATAGTCTCCATTTGGGAATTCCGGATAGTTCTTTTCGCTAAATCGATTTTATAGAATTGCTAGTAGCACTTTTAGGATGGATAAAAGAACGAAGAAAGTAAAATTTTATCTTTCATGTATTAAAATGTATAATATGTTGTAGTTATTTTTCTTTTAAGAATTGTAAATGATTAAAATATGTGGAAATATTTTTTTCAAACAATGTAGAATATATGACCGTTGCTAACAACAAGTGCACTGAAGTAGGATTTTCATTTGATTGTTTATTGGTATCGGGTCTTGTTGGTATTCAATGCATCGCAGAAATTATTTATTGCTTTATTGCATATAAAATATGTAAAAAGCATGTGTACAAAGTATATATACAGAGTGCAAATACATGAGCAAAGTATACAAAAATATCTTAATTGCTCAAAAATTTAAACTTGTACCTTGACGAATCTCTTTCGGAGTCTGAGAAATGTATTTTGGAATCAGGTCAGTCAGTCTGTCTGTTAGTGAAAACGATAATTCAAAAATGATCTGGCTTAGAAAAAATTTAGTTACGTGGTTTTTGCACCAGATTAATAGATTTCTTATAATTTTTGAACGAAATCTATTTATAAAAAATCTTTATTACTGCTCGAGTACAAATGAACATAATGATTACAAAACATGAAGAACTGAATGAACAAACCTCGGTGCATTAATTTAACATTTAAAGCCTCAAATGTGGAACTAAATCTATCAAAATGTTGATTAACTGTCCATTTGTACTTACACATGCATATAAAAACTTCATATGCGTATACTTTCACATGCATGTCCGTCAAAGAATTGAACATCTTTTAATTTGCACATTCTCATGCATTTAAACGTGACAACTCAAAAACGCAGATAATGGAATTCTGATACGTAACCTAAAAATAAAATTGTACTTCTGAATGAAAATTTGGCTTCTGTCGATTAAAAATAAGGTTCTCAAAATGCATATTCAGTTTTATGCACTTATACTTCGAAGCCCAAAACGCTCACAAGCGGGACTCTGAAAATAAAAATCAGCATTCATGGCGTTCAAGGTTTCACTCAAAGTTGACAATTTTTATATGGAGAAGAGGAATAGTACCTTCATTCAAGAATATGCAATTTTGGGGAAATTACTGTTTTTTGTTTAACGTGCAAAATGTCATAATAAACGATAAGCTATTTTTGGTAATATGTTTTCATAATTCAAATAATCTCAAAAATATATATATTTAATTTTTAAAAAATGCATGTTTTTTATACTACGCATTGGCAAAGAAAATATATATGTAAAAAAAGTAAAAATGACAGATATTTGATGATATTGCTTTGTTTAAAGTCTTTTAATGTTTTATTTTCTTTCTATATATTACATTAATAAAATTAATAAAAATGAAAGAACCATTAATATGTTATTTAAACTGTTACAAGGCAATGCTGCTGAACTTAAAATTTAAAATTTATTTTTTAATATTTCATAAAGAATTTAGAAAACTGATTCGTCGATAGAACTATAGTAAGAAAAATAAAGAAAATATCGAAATTTCTGCTTCTTTTTAATTCAAAAATAACTATATTACTTCAATACTGCATAATAAATTGAAATACAGTCGAAGAGAAATTTTGTTATTTTAAAGACAAACCAGACGATATGAATAAAATGAGATTAAAAGAAAAAAAACTTATCCGTTTAAATTAGAGTATGCAAATTGATAGTTAAATTTATTATTCTTGATGCAGTAAATAATTCTAAATATAAATGTGTGATATAAAACAGAAACAATATGCAAAATAAACAATAGAAACAAAATAATTCTGTATATTTTAAAATTTATATATTCTCAAGTTTGAGAAATATTTCTCTGAAAATTAAAATTCAGAATTCAAATATTCTACTTGTTTCGAATATTTCACATGTTCGCTCGTTTTGCTATTATAAATTTAAGCAACATATTAATGAGATTTTATCTATTTCTTTAGAAAATAATAGCTTTTTGAAAATTCGTTTTTATGCAAAATTAAAATGGATATTGCCTTTATAAAAGATTGAAAGGAAATAAATAAATTATGAGAGTCTTCAACAGAAATTTTTATCTTTTATCTGAACTCAGAATTAATACTATCACAAAAACTTTATTGAAATTCTCTTTATATAAGTGTCGCAATATTATGCATCATTTTAGAACTAGAGCTAAATCAATAAAACTTGCTTATTTATTTAATAAATTCAAAGCGCTTTAAACTCTTTCAAAATTAAATAACTCGGAGATTCTTACGAGTAAGATTTTATTTGTCGCACGAAAAAAATTTATGAATCGAAATTGCATTCAAAGTAACATTAAAAAAAGAATCTTGGTATTTTAAAATTATAATAAAATAAAAATTCAAATACAGAAATCAAATTTTGGAGTATCATACATTAAATACAGAAAAAGGCAGGGAAAAAAACAAATTTATATATATATTTTTTATTTTTACAAATTTTATATTTTATTTATATTTTTATTTATTATTATTTATTATATATTATCTTATTTATAAAAATTTATATATATATTTATATATATATTTTTTCGATAAATGAGAAGAAAAGGACATCTCTTTTTTTAAAAAAAAGCTACATTTTCGAGTCATGTTTAGGCAGAAAGTTCAATTTTTAAAAGTTCTTTGTTAACCCATTAGCTGCCACTGCCATTTGGCGATTTTGGAATTTTACATGCACGACTCTACGTTAAAAATACATTTGGTACGTCTGACAGCTTAGTTTTATTCTGTATATATCAATCCATACTGTGTACAATAGAAAGTATATATTTTGTGTTTCGTTTTTTTACAACAAACAAAAAAAAATTCGGAATTCGTTTGTAAGTTGAACGGAATTGTTATATTTCAAACGATATATTTTTGGCTTGTTTTTTATATTATAATGAAATAACCATACGAAAATTTATAGGTTATAGTAAAGATCTGTTATTCGGTCTTTTGCTTTTAATTGAAATATTTTTGTTAATTATTTTATAACAATGCCCTTTTCCAAAAATATCAAATATCTTCAAAACAAAATGTAATTTGGATATAAATATACTATTACACAACTCTTTATGCATTTATATAACTTATCCCGCCAAAAATGTTTCAGAAAACGAATTTGCAGTTAATAGGTTAAATTCATGAACAAGAAACGTCAAACTTCAAATCCTGCCTAAACCTGAAGCTATATTTCCTTCCGATTCCGTTTTCACAATGCAGAAAGCAGAAAAAGGAAGCTAGTGATTGCATTCAGAGCTTATATAACTCCAAGAACGAAATTTGTCAAAGTTTAACTGAACAAATATTTATTTTACTTACTTGAGATTAATGTAATACAGTAGTTTCCGTTGGTCAGTGAAAGTAACAGAAATTAGATACTGAAAAGCATGAAAACCTGAAATCCACGCAATTCAGTTGTTAATGTAATTAAAAATATTGTAAATAATTAATATCAAGAATCCGGATAAATTGAATTTCTTTCATATTATACATACAAAAGCAAAAGGCAGAATTTTTATAAAGGTAATTAATTGGAAATTAATTTTATTCTTTTCTATATAAAACAAAACTGAAATTGCATAAAACCATACCTTTGTTAAAACTTATTATCGTATGTCAGTATATCACATTTATTTAATATACTGGCTTCCAATTTTTATATAAAAACAACAATAAAAACAAATTTATACTATAATCTTTCTATATATTCAATTCAGATATCAAAATAAGATTCAACGAAGTTTTCTAAATTGAATGGACTACAATACATTTCTTCATGCCATTTTTTTTAATTCTATAGTATTACCACAAAAGAAAAAGATTTCTAGTCAGCATAATCAAATCGAAGTCATATTTGTGAAAAAAAGAGAAAAAAGTTAGTTAAAAGAAGAAAAAAAAATATCTCCCAATCACACTTCCTATATTATTATACACAATTCACAGCCATTAACTGTAAATATTATTTATCTTATCTCAAAATCAAAATAGCATATTTCGATGTTTCCCGATAAACACAGAAAAATTTCACACTAAAATTTTAAAGGTTTTAAAATAATTTCACATTAAAATACTTAATGAAAATGGCATCACTTATTATGCAATTCCCTCGCACATTAAATGTTAAAGCTTCATTGTTATTTCATAAGAGGGTAACTGGTAGAATCCAATGACCAAGAAATTCAGATTATGTTATTCTGCACCAAATACGCTGAATACTAAACATCAGACAAATGACGATAACGGAGCAATCAAACGTTGTGTTAATCTTTATAATGCTCAAACAAAAGATAAACGTGTTAGGGAGCGAATGGAATAAAAGGTAACATTAACTCCAGTTGCATGCAAGAATAATTAACGAAAAGTTACATTGTTACATCTTCAATAGACCACCTAGACAGACAGAAATGATTTTTAAGAACGACCTTTTGTATATAACAATTTGAAGTATTCCAATACATATTGAATACAGAATATTCTAATACATTTATAATGCACATTTTAAACTTTTTTTTTAAGTTTTTGCCATTTGTTTGATGATAACTTGCCAAATCTGGTAGTTATTATATTAAACTTAATCACTACAATTATAAGAGATAATTTTAATTCTACTAAAATACAGGGTGGCCATAAAATAACTTCCTCTGTTTGGTGGCATCTGCAATTAAAACTAGTGGATGAAATGAAACCACCTTTCATATACAGACTGTGGGAGGCATGGGAAGATGAATTCCGCAGAAGAAAAAAATTAGTACCGAAAGTTGCCGATAGATGAAGTACTGGCACTGTGGAAGAACGATTATTAATGAATTCATGAAGCCTACAAAAAAATATTCTTTTATTCATCAATATTAGTGTGCCCAGGACGCCGTGAAACATTTTCAATTTGCTGACCTCCCCTATGTACAACATATTGCATACGGTGTATGACGTTCATCACTTCTGCGTGTAAACTGTCAGTTTCGATGTTTATAATAGTCCGACTTATGTTCTGTATATAAGACATGCAGGTTTGCTTAAGAGCAGTCACGGTATTACACTGTCTATTGCAGAACAACAGTCAAGAACACATCAATAGTCAAGAAGAAGCTGCAAACAGGTTGTTCGCTCATCCCTTTTTACAAGGAATGTATGGCGCTGCAATCACCCACGGACTGGGAATTTTACATAATCCATCCAATATACAATAAAAATTTAAATACGCAAATTATCTCTATCGTACGTGACAATAGCACCAATATTTCTCCTGTCGGCAACTTTTAGTACAATTTTTTTCTGCGGAATTCATTTTTCCGTTCGTTTAACAGTCTTATATGAAATGCGATTTCGTTTCGCACATTCATTTTAGCTGTAGATGCCGCCAAACAAGAAAAACTATTTTATGACTACCCTGTACAATCAACGTAAATATATTGTTAATATTTACTAAAATCGCAGACGATAAATCTCCTAATAAACAGTCAGCTTTTCGAATGACGGAAATTCAAAAATGTATGCAAGAGATAAACAAATTTAATGACAAAAATACTGACATTTTTAAAGCACCAAAAAGCAGTAAAAAGTTCCAAGGATTTTTGAGTGCTTTAAAAGGGTTTTTGTTCCTCTGACACTGAAAGCAAGTTCGGACGCGAAATTCCATTACATCTTAAGCTTGCTCTTAAGAACAATAAATGCATAACAAAGTACCAACAATTCCTTAAAGGTATTAGCCATAAGGAATCCGGATTAGCTTTTGCTGCAGGGGGAAAAAGTAGTGAAAACAAGAGGTAGAAAGGTAGACACATTAAGTGTCGTGTTCTCCACCATTGTGCTCATTAATCCTGGTTAAGGAGGACAGATGAACAACTCATTTCAACCATCTAAGGCCTCTCTATTAGCCAGTGAAGAAAAAAAAGAGGAGGATAAACAAAAATAAGATCTCCCTCGTTCTTTGTGGACGTAACGAGGAGAAGAAAAAAATGATCTTTACTCTCATTGTATTGGCAACAGAAAAAAGAGCGGAAACACCAGGAGAGAGACAAGAGGTGGAACACATAATAAGAAAACAGTCTATTCGGATAGAGGTATTAATGTAGAACGTTTTCCAAAGAAGCAAGAGAATGGGTCTATGTCTGCGCTGTAGAAACAATGACATTAATTAATGTAAAAAAA
>JAPMOR010096895.1:19072-29258 GCA_026543865.1 Argiope aurantia | reverse complement strand
TTAGTTATTACTTACTCTCAGTTATTAATCTATTATATTAGTTATTACTTACTCGGTTATACTATAATACTTGATATCACCCGAATATTGCTCAGTATTATTTACTCAACAAATAGAAATATAACAAAATTTTGCATATACGTCGCCTAAAAGAAGACAAATTTGGAATTTAACTTCACTTTATTTTTCCACGGGAAGGCATGATTCTTATAGATGGAGAAACAACGAAATGCGTTCGTTTACATTGCGACACAAGAGGAAAGTGTAAAACTTTTTCCCATTAGTGCTTTCACTGATGGATTCTTTAAGGATTTCTTTGTTACGTACCCATATAGGATAAGGAATCGTAAATATCTTTGAAAGGAAGGTGTGGATGTTAGGGATTTTTATTTCCTCGCTCGGAGCTTGAGCATGAACGTCACCAATATTTTAGAGCGCGTATTAGAAATAATTGAATGAAAAAATTGATTCGCGACTAAAAATAAGAGAAAGTTTTAGATTAATGTAATATGGGATAATTTAAGTTGGAAATTAACTAAGACAAATTAAATTAAGAAATATCATTACAAGTATATATCCTTATTACTCGATTACCATCTTCATATGCATAGCGCGTAGAACAATAATTAAATGAGCAGAAGTTCACGATATGCACTAAGCGCGTTGTCTGTAACCAACTGAGCATTTTACAGAAGAAATGCCAAGTTAATTAAAAGTTGGATGAAGTTGGCGAGTTATGTTTGTCAAGTAGCAATAATAACACGTGAACAGATTATATTACCAATAATGGCATTAAACACTGAAATGATATACCATAATCTAAGTGAGATAAAATTCAAAATAGAATAAATCTTTAGAAGCTAACTTTTTAAAAACTTTATTAACAGACTATTTAGTTTGTACTTAATTTTTATATATGTAAAACCTGCTATACATCAAATTATTTTCTCAATCTCAAAAAAAAAAAAAAAAATCAGACTGTTTTAGCCATTACTGGATGTATGGGAATTTTAAATTTGAATTATGAATCTAATCTGTGGATCTTAGAAAAACGATTTATTTCTTTAGAAATATTTTGGAATACACAATACAATTCTTAACTTTAATAAAAAAAGTGGAACAGCCCATTCAATCCTTATTGAAGAATTTTGCTTACAATATATATAGTAACATATAAAATTAAATAAATTTATTAAAGAAAAAAATTTATACACATAAAATACTGCTTATTTTAGACAATGGATAACAATAATAATAAAAAAATGTACTACTATTTCTAGCATACTTTTCATACAAGTAACAAAAGATTCTATGACAATGAAAATTTACTTCTAAATAACAAATATTCGTTCTAGGGAAAAAAGTTGAACTCAATTACATTCTGTATACATGCACTCAAAAAAAATATTCGACCTTCAAAATAATAATTAAGGATTTTAAGACTTACCAAATAATTACTTTTTAAAAAGTATCGTTACTTATTTTCAAGTTGTGCATTTGCGGCGGCAAGAACATAGCACATTTGCATTAAAAAGAAATCAGTTAATTTCTAAAAATAAAAAGAACAATGGGAACTGCTTAAAAACCAAAATCTTTCTTTGTTCACCTGAAAATCAGTAGATTTTTTTTATGCATATGTAAAACATAAAAGAATACCGAATTTACTCTTGGTACTCAATAAAGTGGAAAGATATTCTGTTTTCGCTCACTTTTTTAGGAATTTTTTTTTTTGCGAAAATGTAGTTTGAAAAGATAATTTTATTTGAATTTTTGAACACATGTTAATTAATTTTCAAACCTTTATTTACTTTCCGCTTCAGAGAATGGATTTTTACCAAATTAACTTCAACGAAAAAAAGAAAGAAAATAGCCGAGAAACCTTTCATTTATTCTAAAATCTTCTATTCTTAAGTACGTGGGTAAAAAAAAGTACCCATCTTTTTTCAATGACAGTTCACTATTTTAAAAATACCAAACTATTTATTTTATTATGTGTTTTCAGACAACCGTAGAAATACATCTAATGTAATGAAGTTAAGAAGTTACTCGAATAACTATTTAGAGATAGAAGTGTAGATTAATAAAATAAAAAAATAATACAATAATAGATAAAAATCTAGTAATAATAAGTTTTTTAGATAATTCACCAGAGCTGCGACTGCAAACTTTTCTCCCTTGATTAATCTTCCTACTGTCATACACATACAAGTTAACTATTCCTTCATGCAAATAAGTTTTTATCAATAATGTTACTGACTTAGATTAACTCAATGCAAATACACGAATTAACATAATAATATTTGTAAGATATATTTTTTTATTTTATATCATTTTTACTTTCTAGTATATAAAGAGAAAATATAGTAATCATCAAAATATTTGATTCGGGATTTTGCCAAATCTCCTCTTTAACCAGTTAACTGTTTTTGATGAGTAAACTCGCCATAGAAAAAGTACACTATTTTGTGCTATGATGAGTTTATTCGTTAGAAGTAATAAGTAGTAAATATAGCTAAATTTTTGAGACACAATTTAGATACGCATTTCCAGAAGAGGCAGAAACAGTTAACTGGTTAATGCTCTGACTGCCATATCACGAATATTCGGGTGACAGCAAAGGTTCTCATTCAGTGTAGACTTGGATGCGAGCAGAACACATCTATGTTAGTTTATATCTCCTTATTTTAACACATTGTCCATTATGTGAATAATTTGGGATGGACACAACTATAATATTCTTTTCTCTACTACAATTTAGAGATAGAAAAGAAGTAAGCATCTTATTAGACAGTAGCTCGAATCACAGGGATGAATCACGTAAAGGACAAGTTAAAGATTTCCCCGAATCTGAAAAACACATGATTAGAATTATTATCTGTTGCTCTGTTTGTCTATGATAATTATAGCTCAAAAACCATTCAAGCTACACGAACGAAATCAAATTTGTAGACGAAATAAATTTGATATGTAATTTTTACATGAAATTTGTAGACGGAAGAAATTTGGTAAATGTTTTTTACATTAAATGTATATATATCTATCAAATTTGGGACAAAATCCATCAGTAGGAAATTTCACTATCTGTCAAAATAATATAGAATATAATAGCTATGAAATCTGAAACTTTAAGAATAAAATTTGATTAACAAATTTAATACTTAAAACGTTAGCTTATGTCACATTTTGACCCAAATTCATCCAAAAGTACTAACTAAACAACTGTCATGCCTCTAAACTCCACGTAGCTGTTTCGGCCCCACGTCTGAAACGAGATGAAGTGAAGAAATAGAGGAACGGTTGCACGGGAGAGTGTGGCTGATAACGGTAAGAATGTGTGTTAGTAAGAGCTTCCAGTGGAAACTTGGAGAAATAAGTTTAAATTTAAATCTAAATTTAATTGTTTATATGCAAATAGTAATTTAATCCATAAGATATGATAAACTTGTGTTGCCAAGAAAAATGTCATCACTTGTGTCAAAGCGCGACACTAACTAAAGAGTCAGAAAACAGATACTATTAAGATTCATACATCTAGAGCTTTTAGGACTGGGGATTCTCGTGGAACTTTGGAAAAAAACTCGTTGAAAATTAATATATGTCGTTAAATAGCTTTTTAATAAGTACTGCAATATTTGCTTAAACAAAAGTATTAAAACTTAAAACCCAAGTCAAATGACAAAATAAAACGAACTTTTAAAAATAATTTTTATAAAAAGCAAGCAAAAATCGAAATTGGGTCACACAAGTGCTTATAAAATATGTTCCAAAACAACTTGGAAGATAAACCGAGAACGAAATCGTTCTAACAAAACTCATTTCGGAGAACTTCTTCAAGTACAACTAACAATTAAAATGTTCCGTTCTTTATTCCAAGTTAATTCTAACTATGAGCCTCGGATAAAAAGAATCACAAAAGCTAGTTCCAAAAAAGAACTGAAGTAAAAATTCATTCTCGTCATTAAAGGTAAAAATCTGTCTTTCGATTATCCGGACAGACTTCCCGACACACAAGGAGCAGACTTTAATGATAAAATAACTTTTTTTTTCCATCTTGAGCAAAGAGGGAGAAGGCCAAATAAATTTTGAAGGAGCCCAATTTTTGAGATGAAGCCATTAAAAGGGATAAAAATTCTTCCTAATGATCTCGTTATCCTACTCATTTTATGAGTCAAATAATCGCTCACAAACGAATTTCAAAATGAGAGAAAAATTTTTTAAAGGAAATTAAAAACGAACTAAAAGTAACAACTGGTAAGAGTATACACTTATGGAGAACTTACTGAAGAGAGGAAGCGGGTTTTTATTTGAACTAGTATAAAGAGTTCTGAGTATATAATACGTGATTGAAACACACGATCTAAAAATTGGAAAGATGACACACTAGGAAATGATTATTTTAAACAATTGACCCTACCTACCCATGCATTGAATAATTTTTCAGGAACAAAATATACATTTTTTTCTTTTAGTCTGTAATGCAGGTTGCGGACCTACTATATCGAGTTTGAAAGTGTAAAGTGACAAAATATATAAGGAGTTCATAGCTAAATTTAATCTATTCAGAGCACTCTGTAGTTGTAGCTAAAATGCAGATAGATACGGCGATAGGCTTTTCAAATGACGCTTTAAAAGATTCTGAAGAAGGATAAAGAAAAAAAAATCAAAAATTGCAAATGGAGAAGTTGCACAATTATGAATTATTATGCTACCATGATACTTCAAAATGCAAAAACAACAGTTTTAAGCCCCATTACGCTAGCAAGTACCAAAATAGCTCACCGTTATTTACTGAGTTTTTATTCATGAATTTTAATTTTAATGCATTTCTTTATATTTTCTTTATATTTATTTCTTTATATTCTAACATTTTAGCTCAAGTTTTGAATTGCTAAGTAGGTGTACATTACCTGCGAGTCAACAACAGTCCACCTATAAAAGTAAATTGTCAAGGTCTTGTTATCTAAAATGCTACACTAGTCGAATTGTAACAATCAGCAAATTTATTAGTTTTAAGTTTTTGAGTCAGATATCCAGAACTATCCACTATAAATGCTGCCAGAATTTTCGCATTTATATAAAAGGTTATAAATCGGAGAACAAAAAATTAACTAGACAAATATACTAAAAAAAATCAATAAAATGAAAATTTCAACTTTGAATTAGCTTAATTTGATTATGGGTAGATATTAAAAAACGAATATTTGGAAATCTCTTTTTAAATTAAAAGATATTTTTGGAACTCCATTAAGTATGTGTTATACAAAGGGGAATACTAAGTAAAAATTTCAAATCGATATTTTCATTACCTTACAAAAATTTCAATTTTGCGGGGAGAAAAACAATAGTCGAAAAACGCCTGTAACCACTAATTTTATCTGTAGGTATTTCCTGGCAGGAAAAAAAACTTAAAGTAAAAGTATTGCTTTGTGATATCAGATGGTATAATAATGGACAAATTTATGAACAGAACGTGAAAATTAATTTGGAATTAACAGTCTAAGCAATCTAATTTACTGTACCTGAAAATGCATTTTCCAATAGCACATGCCAAGCATTGTGACACTCGTGAAAACAATTAATGTATTTTGAGACACAATCGCCATAATGAAAGATTTCCTTTCTATTCAAATTTAATTTAAAAAAGAGCCAAACAGAAAACTCGCCAAACTTGGTACATCACATTACTAAATCTATTTACTGCATTACAGAGTAAAGTTACAGTTAAGTAATAAGACAATAAGCAAGATATAAAATAATTTATAAATATCTCTACTAAACAGCGTAAAAGCCATGCTGTCTTATGCATTAATTATTACGTAATATAGCATTATGCTTTACGCTATTTTAAACTTCATTCTTTTATTAAGTTAAATTTATAAAGGATTTTTCGTTTCAAATTAAAACTACTATCCAGTTTGCTGAATTTTTACTTCAGAGCAAAGCTAACTACATTTTAAACTCAATTAACATGATAAATAAATCATCAAATAACTTTTGATTTAATTTGAATTCGACATATGAATTTCCCGAATAAATATGATAGCTAGAATACATTTGAATCTTTTAAAAACACATCATAAGTGAAATGCAGAAATATTTTTCAATAATAATATCTATTGCAAAGACATAATTTCTCAAAAGGCTTAGGAATGCTTTTTGTAAACATAAATTTAATCCTCATAAAAATGATAAAATATAAAATTCGTCTGTTTTTATATTAATGCTTTTGCATTTTAATTCCTTGAGAAAAGCTTCATAAAAGACCAAATCCGTATAGGAACAACAAACATTAAATACATTTGTTTTTCTTAAACCAGCAACAAATTTTCAATTTGATCCCCTATTTATGCAACTATTGTATGAATTTTATACCTCTAACAAGTCGATGTATTCAGTCAGTGTTTTGAAAAACAGATGTTGCGATTCCCAACGTAAATTTATTCCCTGTTACACAACCAAAGCAATCTCCCTCTAATATCTAAATACCCACACACATACAAAAAAATAACAACGATGAATAATTTCACCTACGCAAATATTTTTTAGACAGTATGCTCAGTTGTGTTAAAAACAAGGCAAAAATCCACGGTTTTGTGAAAAGTATATCAGTGAATATTATTAAATTAATGAAGATGAAGAAAAATTCATTTTCATTATTACATTAACAACACCTACATGAAATTAAGTTATTGAAATAATTGAAAACAGCCTTATACATGTAAATTAGAAACTGTTGTATTTTGACAAATCGAAGTTGTTTGGAATGGTCCTTCTAACTTTATAGATGCCCGATGATGACTCACAAAGATGATAAATGAGACAATATTCCTACAATCTCAATATGAAGCTTATTCATTTGAGGATAAATCTGCCAAATTTCATCATAAGATTTGTTAACTTCTAAGGTACTAAAGTCGTTGTTGAAACATTTTTATTTGCACTAAAAACAATAGCCATTTAATATGACTTAAAAAGAAAAAGGCATGACAAGACAGAATATGGCATCTCAGAACAAGTTAAAGGTGAAGACAGCAATGGTGTATAGTTCCAAAAATTTTTGGAATATTGACTTTTCAAAGACGTTTTATTCTAGTTCCTTTAAAATGCACTGACAGAACTTATGAAATATTGCTTAAATGCACTTAGTTTAGTTTAGTTATATTAATGACCTGTTTTAAAGCAATGCTAGGGCTATTTTGGGACGGACCTCGTAATTTTGAACCGCGGTCAGATGACAAGGATGACACTTGAGCTGGCACCCCCCTCTCCACACCACGCCACTAGCGGGAGGACGTATGGCCAGGACCTTCAAAGTGCACCAGACCCGCTTACACGATGGTTCTTCGGTGGAATCGGGTTTCGAACCTGAAACCTACCAAAAGGTTCCAAAGCCGAGACCTTACCACAGAGCCACGGCGGCCCTTTGCTTAAATGCATGAATAATGGTAAAGTTTTGACATCTTCAGGCATTTATGCGTCTTAAAAAACTAATTGTCCAGCTTTCTTGGATTTTCTAATTCAAAGTTGAGGTAATAAAATTAAAAATTAGTTCCATTCATTGTTATCTTAATATTCAACACATGTTAATCAATCAGTTAGACTCTTAAAAAAACAGATAGAAATATAAACCGTTTCATTCAAGAATCGATACGGTTACAGGCGGGCATATTAGGATGTATTGAGTTTTACGAAATTAAACACCAGATGGTGCCACGTGAATGAAAGCAAAATTAAATTACACAGTTAATTGATAGTTTAATCTCAAAAATCATCAGAACATCGCGTGTTAAAAATAATTTTTGAGAGAAAAGAAGACATCGGTAACAGTAGCATTGTGATAATTGCCAGCATACCATCAATTCCATTATTAGAAAAAAAAATATTATACAAAACATCTGATTGATAACACTTTCTCTGCAATAAATTTAAAAAAAATTTCTAATCCATGTAAATGTTGATATAATCATAGGAAATCATAGGAATAATCATCGACATCCCTTATCAAAAATGTATAAAAATGTTTTAAATAAAAAATACTAAATATTTTTAAAACGTACTTTTTTATTAATTGAGAGTATACTTTTTTTAATGATAAATCTTGAAATCAACATGTAAATCATAAAAATATGAGATTCTGATGGATTAAATACTCTTCGTAAACTGGAATCTTAATCACAACCATATTATGTTTTAATTTTTGATAAATTTTATGAGATTTTTTTAAGATGCTTATGATGGCTTAATTTCTGTATAATAATGTTTTCACCACCTCCGTTCTTAACATTTTAGATTTAAATCTAAATTTTTTTTGATAAAAGGATTTTTTTAAAAAAATTTGCATTAATTAAATCAAATTTCATATTTTATATATATCATTGTCAGCATTTTATTATTTAATATACTTCATAATCCATTATTATATGGAATATGATGTTTTATAACCCAATTGTTTCTAAACTCAACACTAGTTGGTGCCTCTCTTATGTAATTAAAATTTAGTTAATAGTTTAACTGATAATTAAACTCTGAAAATAATCTGTATAGGCCTCATAAATAATAAAATCTGTACAGTATATCAGATTTGTTAATGTATTAGGAAGAGGGTGAAAAATTGATTGTTCCATCCTCAAAAGTAGGAAATAAGTCAAGTAAAAGTGTGCAGTTAATGAAAGCTTAACAAAGTCTTCTACAGAGGCGGAATCGATTAGGAGCAGCAATTTAATCAATAGTATTTACTGTATGATTAACAGATATCTGTCTGATATGATGTCCTAATAAACAATAAACCAAACACCTTCCTAACAATCATTGAAACTAATCAATATATTCTCCGATTTGCTATTTCTATTGAAATCAGGTACGATATCGGTTTAAGCGGAGTGAATAGATAAATGAATATCTATTAACAAAACTTCTAAAAATGAAATGGCAACAAAGAGATTAAATTATTTTTTTCACATTTTGATCAAAATTTAAACTGACATACCTTATGATGGCATAATTACGCAAAAGTGTGTAAAACACTGAAATACGGTACTTACCTAGAAAGAAAGAAAATCATTAATTACACTAAAATAATAAAAGCAAACAAATATGATGTATGAAAGTAGTCATGTTGAATAACAAGCATATAGAAAGATATTTTATGTCTTTATAGTGCAAAACCTTGATTATATGGAATTCTACTTTATTAACTCTAACCTGAAACTCTATCATTAGCTTTTGTTATTCGAACCGACACTAAAAAATTCAACTGCGTTTTTCATTTTGCCATAAAATCCACGATCAAAAAAGAATCGCAAAATTGCCGATTTTTGCTGTGTAAAGACTTGTAAAAGGTCATAATTCGAAGGGGATATTTTTATATCTCAAGAAGTTATTTAGAGAGAAAAAGATAGAAACATTATTCCATTCTTAAGCCATTCAATAGTGATGTGAACAAATTCATGCATTTTTATTTTTAAAATGGCACGATAACAGTGTAGGAAAGTATTACGTTGTTGAGCGGAGGAGAAAATTATTATTATTATTATTATGAACAACCTTAAATAAAGACGGAGACGATAGAAAATCCAAATTTTCTTATAAAACATTTTAAAGCATTTTTTTAAAAACATTAATTAGTTTTGATAACTAATAAAAGAATTTATTTAAAAATTAATACATATTATACTTTTGGATTTTCTAAAATATATTTCAAATAATTTTAGGAAAATCTTATTGAAAGACAAAAAAGCCAAGATTTAAAATTTAATAGCTTTTAAAAGAATTTTAGATTATCCGAAGTGATTAAGGTCGATTCAACTCGGATTATCCAGCTTCTACAGTATATGAATTGACACTTTTCCATATATCAATTTATGCATATATGTATACATAATTTTGCAGATGTATGGCCAAAAAGAAAAAACTTTTGAGATTTTAACTTTATTCATTTCTGAGGCATAATTTGTACCAGGAAAAAATGCTGATTAAAAATAATTGTTTACATCACGCTACAAGAGCAAAAGTCAGAATTTTCCCTTTTAGTGGTTTTATTACTAGATTCCAATAGAGATAGTGTAGAACACATGCCGAAACACGAATTATTAAAGGGAATCTCAGGTACTTTTAAAACATCTACATAGGCGCTAAGGATTCTTATCCATTCGCTCGTGGCATGAGAGAGAAAAAATGGAATTTTTAG
>JAPMOR010096895.1:0-19062 GCA_026543865.1 Argiope aurantia | reverse complement strand
GGAAAGAGAACAGTCCGAATAATACCTTAACTTCCTTGCCTCATTTACTGCCAAGAGTATATAATACAGTCGGACCGCATGCATATTCGGCGTATGCGACGACACCTCCATTATGCAAATGGAACAACCCGAATGGATCATTAAAATATAAAGTGATGGGAAGATACAAAAGACCGCCACGGTGGAGAGAGGGAGTTGATGCATGTTAAATCATTAATGCGAAGGGTGGTCGGTGTCATAAACGAGAATAAATGAGAGGATTTTCTCAAAGAATTTTGAAGCGAATTGGAATTTCGCATCGAGTATTAAATGAAATCGAGAACGGTGGCATCGCGGTTTGATTTCTCAGTTCTTTCAAAGGGAGGTAAAGTGGGGGGGGGGGGGGTATTCGATTATTAATCAGGAATGCCAGTTCGAAATCTGACAGAAGAGATATGGATGTAATCTATTTAGAACGGCATTATTAGATGCAAGAAAACTCTTCTCGTTGCGAATCCAAAGATTCTTTAAAATTATTAAATACTGCCGAGACCATGAACTCCACAAATATGGTAGGCATTAAAACGAATTTTGAAGAATTGTTCAGTTATTAGAAATGCCTGGATTAAAACTCTATCGGATTTCAAGTTATTGCTTTATTAATGAGTTATTAAATCTCCTAGCGAATCCTAAATTTAATCCACAGATTATTAGTAGGGAACTTGATTAAAAGGCACGTTGGACGTTCTTTCCTGCACTTGTTCAGTTAAACTACATGAGATTTGAAGTCTTGCTAAATTGGACATCGAACAAATCTTGCTAAACTGGAAATCGAACAAATCTTGCTAAACTGGAAATCGAACAAATCTTGCTAAATTGGAAATCGAACAAATCTTGCTAAATTGGACATCGAACAAATCTTGCTAAGCTGAAATAAACTGAAGTTTGGTATTTTTTTATACATTCGTTTATGCGAGTATTATTTCAAATAAAAGGCAATATTCGGAAACTGGATAAAGATTGCCAAATTCAACTCTACATTTACTGATTTAAGTTATACGAAATTTAAAAAGATGGCTATATGAGATTTGAATATGCATGCCTATAAAACGATATAACGATAATATAAATGGAATTTATAAAAAAGTACCAGTTTTGGTACTTGCTCATACATTCCAATTATGTGAGATTGTTTTGAATCGTAGGTATGTACCTTCCTGCACTTGTTCAATTACGTTACATGAAATTTGAAACTTCCTTAGCTGAACACCTGCTAGTTTTGGGGTTTGGTCTTATATATTTCGTTAATATGAAAGTGTTTCAAACTAAAGGCAATACTCAGAAATTGGTAAATATGCGGCATCGTGTAAAAAAATTTGGCTACACGTTTCTTACCTGAGCGATTTATACATGAGCAATCAGAAAACGAAATTAATTACATTACAGAAAAAGACAATATGCAATTGGATTACCCAAAGCTTTTAATATTATTATAATGTTATGGGACTACATTATAATAAAATAGTTCATTTACAATATAAAAAGAACACATATAAAGCTTTTAAGATAATACGATTCTAATTTCTAAACAATTTGATGCTTAAAAATACTTAATTGAAAGAAGTATTAATACTGAATTACGCATAAGAAATTTAATTAAAATCAAGTTCAAACAATTTTCTGGACTAATTAGCTAGTCGCCAAAGTCGGAAAGTAATATTATTTACTAAAATTAAGATATTTTTAGCAATTAATATTATTTTGTTAAATATTTCTGTAAATTAGCATCAAAAATAAGAACTTAATAACCGATTTATATATCTTAGAGAAAACTTTGTAGCAGCAATCCTGAAATTCTAGATTGTTTAAATACATGATGTAAACAGTGCCACATCCGCCAATGCCATTTGAATGAAGAAATATAAATAACCAAACATTCCATTCTATCCAACAGTTCTTCTTTCAACAAATAAACCAGTGAAACCTTTCAACCAATAAAAATCTAATTTTGTAAAATAAAGAAAAAAATTAGTAGCGGATGTAAATTGTTACAAACAACTGTTGCAAAGACAACTTATTAACACTTTCAGTGTATGTAATGTATAACACTTGATAAGTCGTCTTCCATCCAGTGTTAAGTATAGTTTAAACAGAAGAACAAATAAAGACGGTAAAATAAGATAATAGTTGTACGTAATAGGTGGGGTGAGGAGGAGTCACAGAAAGAATGTCACAAAAAAAGAAAGAGGGAGAACAGCAAAATATAAATCTCAATCCGGAATTTCCACGGGGGCTCAATGCTGTTTAAGAATAAATCCCTTTTTAGGATCAATTTTCCACCCGAATTTGGAAGAATACCAATGTCTTCAGACCTCTCTTTTGTAAGGTTTCACCCGAGAACGTTCGTGGTACGCCCATTTTCGTTCGAAAAATCGACCCCGATCGGTGCCGGGGCTCGCCTTTTCAATGTTCTTAAAATGGGAGGAGGGTTTAGTGCTCCAGAGAAACTCTTGTAAACCCCCAACTATTTCTCCAATGCGATTGGCATTTTTCAAGTCCGACAGGATAATAAGTGCTTTCAGCCGCCTATTCGATGTTCTTCGAGCAATTTGAGGCTCCTCGGGAAGTTCGAACATTCTCACTTCTAGGAATCATTTAACAGCAAAAATACATGCTAAACTTTGACCTACATTCTCACTCGGTGAAAATTTCCAATTGCGTTGAACCAAATGAACTTTCATTTAAAAATGTGCTTAACGGGGAAATAACTATGTAATAATTAACGAAAACCAAGCATCGCGGAAACAATCATTCGATGTCTTCGAAAATCAACAGGGCATCTATAAAATCTGCATCCTTGGACCTATCGCGGGTTTTCAGGTGCAGAAAACAGAAAATCCTTTAAGATGAAAATAAAGTTCGCAAGTCCGAACCTGCTCCCTACGAATACCACATATAACGGCATTAAGGAGTTTTATACATCGCAGCATAATGAAGAGAACCGAGTTTGGATCTTTGATATCTTTCTTTGGGCTGTTTATATCAAAATTTTAATATGAATTTATAATTCTGATTACAAAACGCCGTGCGAAATTTCATTTCTCCAAAGTCATCGTGTTTTTGAATTATTGCATTCATATACACATAAATATAAAGATTTAACAAAAATTTATCCCACTGATGTTTGTGGGGAAAAAATCTATTAAGCATCTGCAATGCTAATGATAAAGTTATACACCAAATTCAATCCAACTCGCTCTTTGCGTATTTCTGTAATTGTATTCATATGCAGACATCTTTACAAATAGACATTTCTTAGGTGTATTTCACCCAAAATTTGATAAATGTACGAATTTAATCTTAGAACCACATATTAGATTTAATTCCTCCATCTTAATGCATTTTTCATTTATGGTGTTCACAGATAAACGTTCGAACATAATTACGACCAGTAGGAGTGGTTTTCCCAAAACTTTCTCGCATACTACCCAATGAAGGTGTTATCCCAGAGAGCGCTTTAATTGGTATTAGTGTACAATTATTACAAAATATTAGACTTTGGCATGAATTTAGTAGCTTTACTGAATCTATAGTGCGATCCGTTGCGAGATTTTTGGTAGTTAATCCCTGGCATGCGGTTAATAGAAACCGAAAATCACATTTATGTTTAAGACATATTTTTCCCAACCGATTGAAACAAAAATTTGAAAATTGCGCTTGTAATCACATCCCATAATGAGTCTTATATATTTATGTCATTGCGTTTTTGAGTTATAATATTTATTTGTTTCTTGTTTGAAACCAGCGAGGTTTGGATTCGCTACGGGGAGGGTGAGATGATAAGAACTAGTCAGCATACTTTCAAAAGCAAAGTGGTCGTTGTGTGATATTGTTTTGTTTCAATCTGCTGACTCAAAACACTGGAATAAACGAAGAAATAGCACAATGAGTAAATGATTTAAAGCAAGAAAATTACTCGTGCCATGTAGCCAAACATCCACACAAACAAAGCTTGCTACGAAGGATCTCTGGACTCGCTTGTAAAAGATTGAATTGTCAGCAGATTATAAAAGTTATAAAGATCCCTCAAGTATTAAAAATTTGTTCGATGTATGACAATAGAAGTTCAGCATACTAGAAACAATCAAGTGTCCAGTATTTGAAGGTAAACATAGCAACAGGCAGAACCAATTTAAACAATCATAATCTCGAAATTACAATCCCACCGACATTCTTTCGTGTATAACATAAACTTAGGCTAAATTTTCTGATACATTCTTTTTAAAAATGCATTAATTTCCAAATATTGCCAAAAAGAATGATGACTCGTTCCACTGGTAATCTTTCAAATCTGAGTACCAATTAATTCCTTGTCATACTGAAGACGATACCATCCATCATTAGAATAATAAGTTTTAAATCTTTCAAAAATCTCTGGAAGTCAAAAAGTTTCTTTTCTATACAGTTTAACATCGATGTCAAAAGATGAAAAAATTCTAAGCATTATAAAAAAAATTCTCTCTTGCGCACTTTTTTTTAGAAGAAATGCAGTTCGATAAGATTAAAACTCATCGATTTAAACAGCTGGTTTCGAATAAAAATTAATTCCCTCAAGCGTTAAAAACACTGTCGAAGAAGAGAGATAAATTTTCGGAGCTATTTACTTTTGTTTTGTGAAACCTGTTGTCGGAACGCGACTCCCTCTTGACAGTGATAAATGATTGGTCGAGACAAGGAGGCGCTAAAGGCCAAAGAGTAATTCGAGACCCCGTCCTATTTTACAAATTACTCCGACGAAACTCATTAAATCATTGGACACACAACGATTTTTCTGTAGAAGGAGGGATCTTGCCTGGGACAATAAGATAAGGTTTTCAACATAAGGATTTGAATATTTTTTGCTTAAATCCTTCGAAAATTAATGAATCGAACCGAAATGATTCATGGGAGCACTTCAATTTCCACAGTACTTCTACACGTGTGCAGAACAACAATGTTATACCCTTATACATAGAATAGCTGATCTTCTTGGCGAAGATTTAAATTTGCAACGTACTTCATCAAACCTTTGGTGGAAGGGAATTCCATTTTTCTTCCTTCAAGAATAATTTCATTTTTATTCAAATTTCGCATTTATATGTCAAGTACAAAAACCCTTTATTTAGTCGAATAAATTCAAATGACCGAATAATAAGTTAAATGTTCGATTGAATCTTGTTTCAAAACGCGATAATTGTTTAGATTAGTCTCGTCAATATAACGGTATACGGTTTATTTGTGAATGCGATTTCAAAAACATTTTATAATGCAGTATAATCTGATACAGTATTAAAATATCTAATATCTGACAATTACAGAGCTTGTATTGAAATAGTCTATCTTCAGGAACCAAATACTGGCATTTCTTCTTTCTGATATCTTTCATACAGCATTCAAATGTTCATTCTGATCCATATACATTATTTACCATAGCAGATTACTAAATAATTTTCATCTCTAATGAATCAGCATGACTAATTATAAACCTTTAGATAAAAACGTATACATTCGTTTTAAAAAAATAATCTAAATGATGTAATAAATTATACTTTTTGCAACTGGTGTGCGATAACGATGCTAGCTGCACACTTTAGCGCTTGGCTATAAAGAAAGCGCTATAAATAGCAGAAGTAACTGAAGAACCTCTCTCTCAACCACATTGCGGCATCTGTTGACAGTGTTTGCTTTTTCACGGTTAGAGAAATGTTAACCGCATCATATTTCAACCAAAACTTTTAAAACTTTAAATTATTAATTGATAATATGTTTCAACAATAAATATTTTGTTTTTAATATAATGTATAATCTTTCAAGTCTATTGAGTCGGTGCATGTTCATTAGTAAACGCAGATAACAGGTGTAGAACTGGAACCTGATCGAATAGCTACATCACTTACAGATGCCAATAAATGTATCACCAAAAAAAGGCACATTCTGCATTTTTGTACATTTTGACCCTTCTCCCACGATTCTAAAATACATTTTTAATCAAATAGTCTTGATACACTAAAGTTTTTAAGAAAAAAAAAGATTCACATTTCTTCAATTATAAACTGAACGTGTAGCCAAAAATTTGAATTTCAGTATTTTAGGCTAATCGACGGCAACTTCAGAGAAGTGCCGTATGCTGACTGCAAGATTTTCCTTTAACCAATAAAAAAAACCAATAAATAGACCAATTAAAAAAAGGCTTGAAGTCGTCTAAAACTATACTTAAACTTTCATTATTAGTTCAGTTTTAATTGCAAAAGTGTGGAATTTTTTTTCAGTCAAATTATGAATATATCAGAATATTTCATAAAATATTTCAGAATATTTCATAGGACAGAGGGACTATAAATTTTGACTCCGTAATTGTTATAGCAATGCATTTATTGACAAACAGACATAAAGCGCATAAATCTTCGTGCCATTTAAAGCATTTCTCCAATGGAAATATATTTTTGTTTCTAACAGATAAGAAATTAACTATCAGGTCATGATTAAAGTGGATAATCTGTAAGCAACAAAATATAATTCTTATTTTTAAGCATATTATGACATTTCGCAGTTTTTTTACGGCAGATAAGAAAATAAAATGAATATTTTTAATGCAATAACACCTTTCGAATTTTCTCTCATCCCAAGTATGTTAACAAGATACGACAAAAAATTGCTTTTTTTTTCATTTTTTATATTTTTATGTGAGAAATAATCAAATATCTGCGATGTTATAAAAAACATTTTTTTTTTACATAAGACACAAAATCAACAGCAAAACGATGTACCAAAGAGAATTAATTACCTAAGAGATTTCACTATATTTCGAAATATATATTAAAAGAAATAAAAAAAAACCAAAAAAGTTTTTTTTAAAAATATTTCACTGTTTACTCAGCTTTTAAGAATAAAATACTCCGATTCAAAGTAAAATTTAAACACTTCAAATTATCATTTTTTGAATAAAGAAATTTTTATATTTGCGAAAACTCTCAAAAGATGACTTCTAGCAGTTAAGAAAAACTTCGAAACATAAGAGTTATGTTTATCCAGTTTTGTTTAACGATATAAAAATAGCATCGAAAAAATTGAATCAATTATAAGTAGAAAACACATCATTAATGTTAAAATATAACACATTATTTTTCTCGTGTTATTTTTTTTAACTCGCAAACGATCTGCTTTAAAAGTTAATTTATTTCTTCTTAAAAATTAGTCAATTAGTAAATTATAAACACTTAAGAAAATGAAAAAAAGAACTTTTTAAATTTAATGAATACATTTAATTACAATTTTAATTATTTTTTTAGAAAATAATTTTATATAAAGAGGAAATTTTCTTTTAATCGTTTACTAAGCAAAGCATCTATCTTTTCAAATTAAAAACTGAGTTCAGATGCAATACAGTATATGGTAAACATTAAATTGTTTAAATACTGTAATAAAAAAAATGTTTTGAAAGCTAAAAGCTTCAAAAAATATTCTTTCTGAAATAATAAATGGCAATCTTTGACATTTTAAGTGGGAAAAAAAAAGAATTTTTTTTTCTTTTGTAAAAAGTAGTAGATATTTTTCATTCAAGTCAAATAATCATTCAACCTTAACCGATTATACAAGTAAAATAATATGAGTTTAAGTTAAAATTTGAATAAAAATTATGTGCAGTTATTTATTTATGTAAAAGAATATAAGTTTAAAAGATTACTAAAATGTCACCTTCCAAAAATAATTTTACGTTAACACGATTCAACTGCAAAAAGAAAAGGAAAGATTTCATGTATATAATAATTTTTTTCTTCATCTATTTTGTGATTGATGCTAATTTGCACTAAAAAAAGTGTATATTTATTTTTTCAGCGAAATTTGAAGAAAATTAGTTAGCATTAACACGTATTTGAAAAAAAATTTTTTTTTTTTTTTCGAAATAGAGATAGGATAAAGATTATGTTCTTCTTTTGCTAGAAGAAAAAAAAGATTTAAAAAAAAAGGATTATAGAGGGGTTTTTTTTCGCTTTACGCATTACCACTACAACATAGATTTTTAAAAATTATTCTTTAGAACGTTACAAGCCAGAATCAAGCAGAAAGTTAAGTCCAAACATTTTTTAATGAATTGTGGGATCTAATCGGACTCCTCTTATGCTAAGAGTGTATGTCGAATGTCGGTTGTTTTCAAAGCGCAAGTCACAGACAACAAATTTAACTTCCGAAAAAATTCCTGCTGAATTCGCTTTCCATAAATTTCCCTATGCCTCACAGTAGTGGGATTTAGAAGGATGTCTTTATTTTTCTACAGCATTTTGAGTTGTTACGTTTTCTCTAATAGAGAAGGTCATGCATAACTAAATAGTGTAATTTCCTCACACGATTTCCGCTTTAGAACTGAATTGTAAATTATCTCATTTTGGAAACTCTTTGGTAGAAAAAAATTTTTCCTAGAAAAATATTTGATACTAGGAGCCTTTTGAAGACCAGTTGGTTGATAAAGGATATTGTTTGTGCTTATTTTCAATGCTAAATGTCAAATTATTGCACATATGCAACCATGTTATTTCAATAGCCTTACACTTCTATTCGTTATGTACATGAATCATCCAAATAGAGTGAAATATATCATAATTCACTGAAAGTATAATTGCCCAATTCATCTGTCTTATAACATTCTTATTCGTCATATAAACTAGACAGATATTCTATAGAATAGTTTTCTCCCTGCTTTTAACATTGAAAGAAAATCACCCATTAAGTAATTAATGAAATAGAGAAATCTTTCTAAATTTTTGTACAATACGTAACTTGTTCTTAAAAATAAGGCAAAAATTATTGAAAAAACTTCCAAGAAAATTAGCACGGCTAATTTTCATTCATATAATTACAAAAGGCATTTAATAGTTAGAATTAGAAAATAATATACAATTAAAGAATTAATATTTTATAACTATTTATTTATTATTTATCATTATCAATTATACTAAAAATTATGAAACTTTAATTATTATCTTTAAAAAGATATTTTTTATACTTTAAAATGGCGTAAAGTTTGTGTGTAGTGATATTTTTGTGAGCTATTGCGAAAACGCGCCAAAATTGTGTTTAATTTTTAATTAAGTAAAATTTAAATTAAATTTTAATAATATCGTACAAATGTGCACATTCACATCTTCCAAAGTATATCTGTGATGAATACGGTTGCTTTATGTAAAATGGTTGTTTAGTAAAGAATCAACACACACATGCATTTTCCTTAATTATTAGAATAAAGAAATGAATAAATTGAAAGAATTAATAGATAATTGTGATATCGTTTCATTTCTTTGTATTCTTCACTTTATTTATTTATTTTTTATTATATTACTTATTCTTTTATTATATTTATTTATTCTTCAATTTATTTATTATATTATTTATTCTTCTTCAATGCTTGCAATTCTTCAATTCTTGCAATCTTCAATTTCTTTATAATCTTCTAGTAATCTTCTTTCTTCTTTGTATCCTTCATAATTTTGTGTAATTATATTTTCAGGTGTTCTTGGGGTAAAGTGCCAAAATTGCGCTTAATTTATAATTAAATAAAATTTTTATAATATCTTTCAGGTGTGCAAATTTCCCCTCTTCCAAAGTAAATCTGTGCTTAAATGGGTTGCTGTATGAAAAATGGCTTGTTCTGTGAAGCTTCAACACATGCACAATTTCTGCTTAATTAGTAGAGAAAAGAAATAAGAAAGCTGAAATAATTGAAAAAAAGTTTAAAATATGATATCGTTTCATTTATTTGTGTCCTTCACTTGAAATTTAAAAAAAAAAAAGAAGAAGTACTGCATATTGTAAGTCATATCTCCGATTCATCGACCTGCCCGAAGGAACACGGATAAATAATTATAATACTGAATGACCGGACGGCCGCAACAGCAACACTAGCAAGAACTGTGGGTGAGTACTAAGGGCCATCACCGGCCACGAAACAACCCTTCCCGATGGAAGAACGCCCAGTCATCGATGGGAGGAGCCAGATTCCCCACCTTTTTGTGTACCCACCAGGGTGGCGAGATCCAACTACCATACCGGAAGCCTCTCATCCTTATTTTGAGGTACTCCCTCCCGCGGGGGTTTACTGTATATTGTAAGTCCGACTTGTATAACAAAAACTCAGAATAGAACAACAACAAAAAAAATTTGTTTGGTACCATTCTAATAGTTACTCGTTAGTCACATTCTCTTTAATTATTAAAAAAGAAAATGAATAATTTGAAAGAATTAAAAAATGATTAGAAGTATGATATCGTTTCCCTTTTTTTGTAGCCTTCCTTTGAAATTAAAAAAAAAGTACAACAGATTGTATGTTTTTTTGTATACATCAACACAAACTCAGACTTGAACCACAAAATATATATTCTTTCGTAGCATTCTAATAGTTACAGTTGAACGGTAACTGTTTTCAAATTGATTCAGAATTTCAATCACCGAAAAAACACATTTGACTTTCAACAAGCAAACAAAAAATCGGATTCCTTCTGAATTGTTTTCCGCAGTTCTTCATTTACTTTGCAACAGCAGAGAGTAAAACATTCCACCTCGAACAAAGATTGAAATAAATAAGAAAAAGAAAAGAAAAAAGAAAAGTTGAAATAAAGCAGACAGGGGAAAGGATTTTGGGGAGTTTCTGGGCAAGATTGATGGAAGGCGTAGTATTGGGGTGGCCGCTTCTATAATCAATCAATACACCTTCCCCTAACTGCAGTTAGAGAGAAAGAACGTGGAATATCTTGCTCTGCACCTTAAGATGATTTTTTTTTCTTTCTTTTGCTTCTTTCCCGTTTTTATCTTTGTGTGCGGCGGTAATGGTGGGGTAGGCAAAAGATCCTTCTGGGAGCGATTTGCTTCACACTTCTGCTCATCTTTTTCCATGATGAGGGAACCAGATGGATTACGAGCCGCTCCAGAACGTTCCGGGGGTATGGCTTGCGGAACGTTTTTTTTGGTTTTCAGCGGAAGATAAGGAATGAGTGTGCAAGACGTATGATTCTGAACACCTTGGAGCAATGACAGCTTTTAAACACAATGTTTTAATGACAAAATTGTGGAATAATATCATAAATCTGATGTGGAATGGGTTGCTTGTTTTGAAAATAATACAATAATTGGGATTCTTCTTCCTGGTATTTTTTTGTTATATTTACATATAAATATGACATCTGCAAATAATAAATTTGCCTGATCATCCAAGCTTTCCAGAGGGCATCAATCTAAAATATATGAATATATCCGGAATTACACTTTCCACTGACGAATTTCGAATTTTTTTTTTTAAACTTCCGCAGGAAAAGAAAGGATTTTTTTTTTTTAACTTTCGCACAAAAGTTTGAAGAATATTCGTGCTTTAAACTTTCTGAAATGTTTTTTCTGATTTCAAGAATTATATTTGTCTGCCCGGAAAGGTAATAAAAACAGAAGAAAAAAATTAGACTGTTACAATCTAAAATCCAAAATCGACACCAACACACATATCAATAGCCGATGGTGATGAATGTATTTGAATGCAATGGAGCTTTCATACCTAAATTGTAGATGTTAAATTTGAAAGGAAAAATGTTCAAAAAACTTCTTTTTGCTTGTTTGTTTGTCTGTCAGCAATTAAGTACTATTAATTGAATCAGCAAGAGTGGGTTCATCGAAACGTCCCCGCATACTCTCTAACAAAGATGTTATCTCAGAAAATTCCTTGTATGGCTTTGGTGTACAGTAGTTATGAAATATTAACCCTTGGATTGAATTTAGCACTTATACTGAATCTATCGTGTGATATCTGGCGAGTTTTTTGGCTATTAAATCCTGGCATGCGGTTCAAGATACCCCAAAGACGTATTTGTGTCTCAGATGCGCTTTTCCCAACCGACTAAATAAAAATTTTGTTACAAAACTACACTTGTAGTCATAAAATCATATATCAAATTTAATACACGATCTTGTGATTACAAATGTTCAAAAAGTGATTTTGTACAATAAGTCATTGCGTTTTTTGAGTTAACGCCTTTACATGTACAGTCCGACAGACGGTCAACCCCTATTTGGATTTATATATTTCTGAAAGTACAGATCGACAGAGGGTCAATCCCTTGTTGGATTTTGACAGGTGTCAATTCTATAGATTTAAGACCTGAATACCGAATTTATTGTACTAGCTCTCTCTTCATTTCATAGGTCACAGTATTCAAACAGCCGGATCGACTTCCTCAGAATGAATGAGAAAGAAACACTTTTGAAAAATGTCCGTCTTTATGTCTGTGAATATATATTTCAAAGCCGCTTTGAGCAGACGGATGTAATTTGGTATACAGTCTTTAAACCAAATTTCTATAACCTCTATCAAAATTTGAAGGCAATCCATGTACAGGAATTCAGTCTAATTAGTTGTTCAAGTACAAGGAAACTCGATAACCATAGGTAGGTAGGTAGGTATTTTGAGATTTAGTGGCGCAAGAGCCAAACATGGCTATACTGCGCCAAACAAATGGTAAAATTATGACAAGTACAATTCAGTCATCCAGTTTAAAATTTAAAATCCTTATGATAATATGGAAGAAAAATAATGAATAGTAACAGTGTTCTTAAAAACGCAAATTACATTCCAAAAAGGAAATTTTCCCCAAAAAGTCAAAAGATTAAAATATCAATGAAATTTAAAAAGGTGAAAGTGCAACTCTCATAACAGAAAATGTACAATAAATTACGAAAACAAGTGAAAAAAAATCACTGTAATCTTTTTATACGATGTTTTTTCAAGTATTTCTTATGAATGGTTGTACTTGAAGGTTCACTGTGAAATTTTTTTGGGTCAACCCATTGAACCATACATTTTTGGAGACTTTCTCTAAAAGCGGTTTTATTAACTGTGGTGGAATCGGTAGAATGTTCCGGAGAAAGAGGTGTTTCATCAATCGTTTCATGAGGATTATATGCGATTGCAGTATCCGATTCTATTTCGCTATCAGTGTTTTGGTTGGGTTTATCTGTGGACATAGTTTCAAGCTTTGAGTTGGCTTCATCCATTTTATCAGCTGATTTGGAAGAACTAAAATTAGCGACTGGTATAGATTGGGAGACTTGTCGAGGCGAAGTCTTCCAGAATTTAGAATTCGATACATTTTCAGAATTTTGCTTGAGGTCTTTTTTATATTTTTTCTTATATGTTACTGTTTTAAATTTATGAAGGTCCTGTGGTATTTCACTGGATGGAACATTAGAGGTTTTACATTCATGACCAGTTGGTTGAGAAACAATTTCACTATTTAGAGCAACTGGCAATGACGTTACAATAGCGGATTCGAGAGTATTACCCGTAAGTATGTTGTTTCCATTGTTTTGAGTCAGATCAGTTTCAGATGGTTTTTTGATCACAGAAGAGTAGCGAGTTTGAGCCGAGATGATTGGTTGAGTATTCAATGTCGGTTTGACATTTGAGACAGTATTTTGTGATACCACTGTAGTGTGAATTTGACGAGGTGAAATGCTATAAAATTTTGAGACTTTTTCAATATTGGGAACAGGTTTCGTTTTAGTCGGAGAGGTCTTTTTAAACTTTTTAACGTTAGTCACAAGTTGATACTTCTGTTTTACCGGACCTAAATGATTTTCTTCAGAAACAGATAAAACAGGTGGTGACGGTATATTTGGCAAGTTACCTTGATTAGATAATATTGCAACGGATTCAGAAGATTTTGAGCTGTTACAGGCTGAGATATCGGCTAAATCCCATTGAGTAGATATAGTAGCAGATATCTTTTTTACAACAGAAGCATAGGTATTTCCAGGATTAGGCATTTTTGACTTAATGAGCTTGCGGGCTTCCTGATAAGAAATATTGTTTTTTATTTTAGTTGATATTATTTCTTTTTCCTGTTTCCAGGCAGGACAATTTCGGGAGAAAGATGTGTGGTCACCCTTGCAGTTGACACACTTCTCCTTACCAGTGCAGTTAGTGCTGTCGTGATTGACTTCTGCACAGCGGGCGCATGTCATTGCTCCGCGGCAAGATGATTTTGAATGCCCAAAGCGCTGGCACTGGAAGCACCTTAAGGGATTTGGCACATATGCTCTAACAGATAAGCGCATATAACCAGCCTTAATATACTCTGGTAAAGTAGAGGAATTGAAAGTTAATACCAGATGCTTAGTATTCAGGAGCTGGCCATCTCTTCGTATTGTTATACGCCGCACATGGGTCACTCCCTGACTTTTTAGCTTTTGAGTAATTTCCTCTATTGGAACATTGAATAATTCACCACAGGATATAACACATTTTGATGAATTTAATGATGGATGGGGGCTGACTAAGACGGGAATCGTTGAGAAAGTTTTCAGATTTACAATTTGTTTCGCTTGTTTGGGTGAATTAACTTCGACCAGCAGGTCACCAGATCGAAGTTTCTTTGTAGCTTTTACCTCACCAATACTTCCAGATATTGCTTTTTCCACCAAAAAAGGTGACACACCATGAAACGATTCTTTGTTTTCCGATTTCCTTTGAATTAGAAAGAACGTTGGAAAATTTTGTATAGAAGTTGAAGCATTGTGTTGCCCACTGAAGGGAGGACGCTTGGATTTGCCCATATGACATTGATAGAAGTTTCAGGTTCGACTGCACCGCCCACCACGGAGCCCAACAAGGGAAGGCAGCCACCGGCTCTGGCCATTCCCAGCCTCGACGCTTACCTTAGCGCTAGCCGGAACCTATACGCTCAGAGTTACCCCCGGGGACAGTGACCACCCTTAACGCCAAGCCCAAGGAGTAACCCCTTCGCTTGATCCCTAGCAGACTAGTCACTAAGGTAACTAGCTACCAGCCGATTGATGCACAGGGGACCACAGCACACCACCCGTCTTTCTAATGGGTCGCCACGCACGGCAAACACGTGGGGTTTTGGCTGTCCATGAGAAGCAAGAAGCAAACAGAGCGGCGACAGCTTCTCATGAAGAGCTCCCTCGCTTGCCGTCGAGGGAAAGAAAAAACAGCAGAAAGCAGAAGGCTTAGGGTAGAGTAAGCATAAAGGGAGTAAAGATCCCTGGGAACCTCGGGATTGGGACACCCGTACTCACCTATAGTAGGTGAGCCCCTGAGGGGCCGATAACCATAAGACGAATAGAGCCAGTAGATAAAATTTGGTATAGATATTAAATCATAACATTGAAATATAAATATCAAATTTTGAACCAAATCTATTGAACGGTTGCCTGTCAGTTGGTCAGCACTTCCACATGCATGTAAAAGTACTAATTCATAAACGTAAGTTTTAAATCAATGAAATTCGGTATGTCATCTTGTGACTGGATTTTCATGTCTAATTTTGATATCAATCGGCCGACATAAAAGGCATCGAATATATATTCTCGCAATAAATGCTAGAAAAAATGCTAGATTCAAGCTAAAGATCTATGTTTTGTGACCGTCCTTCACTAGTGGTCCACAGTTTAATGCGGAGAAAGGCGAATCGGACATTTATTGTGGAGGATGCGAAAAAGTCTCATGAAGGACATTCCCCCCTTACCCCCTTGGTTTTTCATGGTTTATCGGAACTTGGAGAAAAACAGTGACCTCGTACTTTCTTTCCTGAGAAATCAGATGTTGGAACGCGTCTGCCCGATGACAATGATAAACGATTGTTCGAAACAAGGAGGCGCTAAAGGCAGAAGACTGATTCGAAATCCCTTCCAATTTTACAGATTATTCCGCCGAAATTCATTAAATCATTGAGCATACAATGATTATCTTGAGGAAGAAGGATTGTCTGGAAGAATAAAATAGGATTTCCAGTTTAAGGATTTTGGATTTTTTTGGCGCAAGAGCCATCGTTTCGACTATGCTGCGGCAAGCCAGGCTTAAAATCATATCAACGTAAAATAATCAAAAAATAGATAGTATACAAGAATACTTAAAAATACAAAAAGATTTAAATCAGAGGATAAAATTTTATAGACTTTAAAAATGCAAAAATTTCAGCGTGTGGTGTCATACCAAGTAAGAAAGGTAATGGAATGTTATACTTTTGAACAAACTGCAGACGTTGAGCATTGAGCATTCTGACAGTGTATGGTGGATGGCCATTTCACAGTCACTTTGAGAACATAATGGTGATTGTTCACCTTGCAACAGATGAAGATGGGTGAATCTCGTATACCCAATGCATAAACGGGTTAACACTGTGTCTGTTTTTCGATTTGGTAATGAAGAAGACCACATGAGGTTGCTCATGAGGTTCAATAGCAAGAAGTTTATAGTTAGTTCCAATGTCTCACTCAGCCTACCATTTTCGAGTTTTAGGAAAGATTGTTTGTTGATAAAACGTCAGGAAAATGAATGTATCTGAACATAATCATGCGTATGGAAACACTTCAGTTCCATAAGTTTATATACATCTGAGCAATTTTTCCTATGGCCATATAATTCTGCAATTATGTTGTTTCCTCACATTAAACAAAATTACTTCCTATGTGGACAAGACTATCCACAACACTTCACTTTTTATTTTGATGCCGGTAAATAATAAAAAAGTGAAACTAGTCATTATTTACTCTGATTAAAAACTTTTCTTCAAAAAGGACATTTTCTGCAAGACGTAAAATAAAGGAGAGAATAATTAATATATATACTTTTAATTATATACCATTATATCATCAGATAACGCACAGATATTGAAAAATATAATAGTTAACACATTGCCTGTGCGTTACAGATAATGTGAAATTGTACCAAACAATCTATTTTATTAGATGACTCCTTCCCTACTGTAGTTGAGAGACAGCAAAGAAGGGAACTTCTAATTAGATAGATGACCCAAATACCAGGCATGAGTCGTGGCAGCGCCATAAAAGATTTGAACAGTATCATATAATTTGAAGAACGATTGGAAAAATAGCTGATCAGTTTTTGAAAATATCAAATTAAACAAAAGCAATGCAAATATTAAAAGCATGCTCTTTAAAATATTAAAAGAAAAGCTCTTTAAATTTTTTAGACAATAACAGAAACTCTGACGTTACAATTTCACACGTTATTTTAAGCTGATTTTAGAAGCTGTTATAAAAAAATTTCTACATTTTGAACATTGAAGAAACAATTTTACCCATCATTTCGCATGATTCTTCGATTATTATCTACCAGAAAATATTTTCTTGGAAAATAATCGAAAATTCCCTCATTTATACAAAAGAAAGTCATATAGTATCTACAGCAGGATTTCAGTTTACTATAATGAAGTATTCTGGTAGTAAGAGCTACTGAAAAATTATTAGATAATATCATTAAAGAAAATTATTTTTCTCAGCCAATTTTTTTAAAGAAAATAATTTTAACTTCGTGAAAATGACACATCTTTTAAATCCAGGAGGGGAGGAAACAAAATTTGTGCGCTATACCAAAGGGAGTAATTTATTAATAACTCGTATTGTTAGTTTTAATTAAGAATTACTTCCTAATAAATAATTAAGACTGTGTGAGAAGCGGTACATTGAAAGTGGTTAATTAAGTGTTAAGAAATGGTCTGAATATTCTCTTCTGAAACATTTATATAAATGAAAAATTTATGTAAAACATCTAATATATATTGTTACCATTTTTTGGAAAGTTTAGACTGCTAAGATATAATATTAAAAGTTTCACTAAAACTATAAATCTAACACATTTATTTGCCCACAAAGTACTTATGACACGTAAAAAGTTCTAATTTTATTTATTTCGAAAGAATACAAGCAATGCTATGGTTTTTTACACACACTTATCAAAAATACTCATTGAAAATGCTAAGCAATGCTTCGAATGCTCATATTCAAATTTAAAAACCGCCTTATTTGGGATTTTCTCAATCAAAATAGATCCATAAGATAGGACTCTCTCTCTCTCTCTCTTTCTCTCTGTGTGTGTGTGTGTGTGCGCGCGCGCTTATATTTTGGCGCTAAACAGGATAATTACATTACAGGAGGATAACATTAGACCCAGAGATATCAAATTTAATTGAGACATACATTCGAATGTGTATTTTGGAACGATTTCTTTTCAATTTTTAATTAGAATTTTAACAAAAATGGGGCATTATGGCAATAGCTTCCGAAAATATTATTGCACAAAATTGTTTTTATATCATCTTTTTAAATTAAAAAAAAATTATCTTTTTAAGGACACTAATTTAATAGTCGCGCTAATTTTTCTGAAATTTGGCGATTTTTAAACATACATTTCGCATAGTTTTTAACAATAGACTTCATTGTTAAGCCAATTATCAAACCGGTTTCATTATTCTGTCAATATTTAATGAATGATTTTCTTCCAGTATTGCATAATTTACAAGAGGATAGTTTATGTAAAAATTACATGATTCTGTATAATTTACACGAGGAAGAAGAAAGGGACCACGAAAGTTAGAAAATAGTTATCTGAATAGTTATGTTTAAAATAGAAACATTACCAATATTCCCAGTGAGCCAATTGGTCCCAGAAGGCTTATTATTATTAATGACTGCCATATTCATGTTTACACTGAGTAGTATCCAAGCGGAAACATGTTTTTTATAAGTAGAAATGAAACAGATATGAACTGATTTATGGCGAAATCGTGAACATTAAGCTATGCATAAAAGAGTTAATTGAGAGTAACCACTACCAATATTCCCAGGATATCAACTGATCGCCTAAGGCTGTTAGTAACAAAAAATTTCATTAACAGTAGCTAGAAGCAAATATTAAGATGAGTAAATTAAAAATGAAGTATAATTTTTACAAAATTAAAAATTTAAGTAAAATTTTAAAGAAGCACTCCAAACTATATTATATATATATAATGCAAACATAATGATTTTAGAAAATAGATGGAAGTTCGGAAATAGATGGAATAGGTGGAAGAGTGACACTTTGCATTTTTAAGTTCGTTTTATTCTCTCTAATCTACCCCGGGAAGGCATAATTATTTACAAGCAGGAGCGACGAACACACAACAACACAGAGCGAAAAGAAGAATTGATGGAAAGCTGATAAACATTTTATACCTGGTTTTATATAACATAAGATTTCTCACACGT
>JAPMOR010096888.1:0-37586 GCA_026543865.1 Argiope aurantia | reverse complement strand
CGCGGAAGGCTATTCTATTAATTAATATTTCGAATTAAATTCTAAAAATATTTCTTAGGCACTGTATTGTTGATTCAACTCAAGCAGATTAATTGCATATATATGTATATAATTTTTACTTCGAAAGTTAGGTTCTATGATTGTCCTATGGATAAATGCAGACAGTATAGTTTTATAATTTACATTTCATACTCTAAGAGCTTGTAAATAATGTTCATAATGTGCATATAAAAATATAAATTAAAAATTAAACAATCTACGTGATCTTCTCACAGTTAGAAAATAATTATGTAATTCTTTCAAACAATTTACATTTAGCCTTTTGTTACATTAACAAATATCCGCTTCAGTAGTATCAATTTGTTATTTATCAGCGCAACCCGTGATGTCCAGTCCAAAATCACCGAATAACAACAGCTCCCATTCACCGATGTCGTCACGCTTTCATCAGGATGTGACGTCACCACTAGGGTTGGTTCTTTTCTTAGCCGAAGTCTCCCGTCACTTTTATTTTTCTTTTTAAATTCTCACGCGCGTTTTGTAATGAACAGACTGTTCTTTTGCACTGTGTTTGCTTCGGTTCCGCCTGTCCCAAGTACAGCTGAATTCTTGGAAAAAGTTGAAAATCTTTCTTTAATAGTTTTCGCCTTTTCTTTTTAAAGCATCCATCTTTTTAGGTTTGCCCGTTTTAGCTTTTAGGCGTTCTTCGGATAATTTTGTTTCTGCCTCTGAGGAAAGGAAGACACAATGTTTTTAAAAGGTTTGCTTGGCACATGCATTAGAAGTAGATTGGCGAGGAAGTGAGCTGCTGATGTGTGAAAGCATGATTTATTGGCGGCTTTCTTTCATCAGCTGAAAAGCTTTTATACTTTTCATCAAGTTTTTTTGGTGATGAAAGCTAAGATTCTACTATCAGAAAAGCTAAAAAAATATTTGAGAAACAGAAGGAAGAATTTTTATTTCGATTAAATTTCTGAAATTCGAAATAGGAATTGTTGTTTAAGCAATGGGATTAAAGAGTGTGATGGAAGGAAGAAATAATAGTATTCGTCCCTTCCATACTGCATTATAATTTAAAATAGTGGCAACGAATTTGAGCTGTTGAATAAAAATTCAAGGTCCAGATATTTATACGCTTCTGAAAAGTTGCGAAATGATCGGAAATAACTTCATAAAACCGGGTATTGTGAGGTCATATTTTATTTATTTACTGCCAATTTATCTGAAAAAACATCAGCCATTTCTTTATGAGGGGGAAAATATATTTTATCTTATACGAATTCGATTAAGAATAGCTAAGATGTCGTGAAAATCAAAAAGTATGGAAAGACATTATTTTCAACTTTCTGTCAGGATTGTAGCTCACTTTGAGTGCTAAATTGCTTGTCCAGTAAACAGATATTCAACTAATGTTCTGCTTAAAAGTTTAATTGTAGTTTCTTTTGCATTTATTCACATGTTTTGAAGTATTTTATTTACAATTAAATTAAAATATACACAAGAAAGCAGAAGTTCAATGTAAAAATTGCTATTCAAAATAGATAAACTTAAAATTTCGCTGAATGTTTTATTTTTTCATAATATTCATGTTTTACTACCATTCAATAAAAATTGTTGATCGTTGTCGGAAATATATTGAATAAAAAATAACCCAGCACCATTATTGCATCTTTTTCAACTGAGTTCTTAAAGAAATTCATATTAATGTAATAGTTGTAAGTTGGTTTATCTATAAATTGCATCATGTGACATAAATAATGAAGAAAGCATTCAAAACACTCTGTAGGACAGACCGTCCACCTACAACAGTGAAGCTCGGCAAGGTAGTGTATTTCTTGAATGGAAAGTGCTTTCTAAAAAGGATTTTTCAAAAGTTTAATTAAATTAATATCACATTTTAATGTTTTTCTTTTATAATTTTTTAGCATATTGTGATACAAAAAATTACTTTTATAAGAATTTAACTTTTATTAATATCTTTTCAGCGATATCAATCTTATTTCCACACAATATTTCAGAACTTATTATTGCATATAAACTGCTTTGAAATCTTTATTTATTTAAAGTTTTAAATTCGTTTTTATGTAATAATGTATTCTGAAATGTAATAGCTACAACAATGGATAGGAGGTGATTAACAATATGAATGTTCTTTAAAATAAAAAATTGGTGTCACTTAAAAAGTCAATTTATTTATTTAAAAATTTAGTGATCCATTTCGTAATTTTAAAGATCATTCATATTGTTATTCACATTCATTCCATTGTTTTATTTATGATATTCATACTCATGCCTGCTGCGATATTTTAGCATGTATTTTCGTGTGCATGTCTTCGCTGCCGTGTAATTATAATCAAATTTTAAAACTAAAGATAGCTTATGCAAGTGTTAAATATACGGTATTTTGGACCTGAGGATCGAATCACCTTTTAAGTTTTTAGAATTCATTAGATTTGTTGTATTTTCTGTATTAAATATTAACTTGCATTCTTCATAATTATCACAAAGCTTTGATTTTGTTATATTTCTTTTTTTTTAATTTAGAATATTTGTTTTTTGAATTATAATAATTATAACATTGATGTAATCAATAATATTTATTTGCTACTTTTGCTTCCTTTTCGATGATATTAATTTTTACATGAAACACCTGAAATATTGTTACTTTCTGAAATACAGCACAAATTGGTGACAAACTCGATGGGGAGGTGGGACTCACTAAATCACCAGACTTGCCATTCATTTCTTTTTTGCTTCCCTCGGTAGCAAAATCGTTCCGTCTGGGCTGCATTTAGAATGGAAATGTCATAGCTTTCCGACAATTAGTGTCAAGTTCCCACAGATCACTTTCACCATGATGTGATAGTAAAACTCCATTATCGTAACTTTTCTCAGTTCTTTATTGGGTTTTCCTGCATTTTTCCTTGGAAAAAGCTATATTCGAGAACTATTTTTAGAGACCAGATCCTGAGTTAGTGCTTTTTCTGATGAAGTACTTCGGTGTGATGCTTCAGATAACATTAACTCTCCTTTCGTAAACCTGCGCTGTCTATTCCTGGCTTGAGTGTGTAGATTAACGTTTGAAAAAGATACTTGCATATTGAAATCAGCTAATTCTGAGTGTAGGGTATCAAGAAGAAAAGCAATTATGGTCATAATTCAATAAATCTTTAGGTCGCAAATGCAATAAATTTCTTTGGTTTTATTTTTCTTTTCTGTTGAAATAAATAAATCTTGCTCTTTACTTTCTCGTGTGCGTAGTATAGAGAAAACATAGTGATTGTCAACAACTTCGAACTCGAAATTTTGACGAACTCAACTTTTTAGAACTCTTTGAGTTCGAAAAACATTTTTGGAAATTGTCCGTCCGTCTGTCTGTCCGTGACAAGGATAACTCAAAAATGCTTTGAATTAGACGGTTGAAATTTGACATATGGGCTTTATACCAAATTTGCTGATTTCTTAGGATTTATGTAAAATTTGTTCAGAGGAGGTTCGTTTGCTCGGTTATTTGAATATAAGTTAACACGATAATTACAAAACGAAGAAAACTAGATAAGATTCACGATAATTACAAAACGAAGAAAACTAGATAAGATTCGGTAAATTTCGAACCAAATCTAAAGACGAGTTGATTGTCTGTTGGTCTTTACTTTCAGAAACATGTAAATACGGTAATTCAAAATCGTAATGACTTAAATATATCAAATTCGGTTTGGGATTTTTCTGACTACAAGTGCATGCTTGTGTCAAATCTTTGCTCCATTCGGTTAAGAAAAACGTGTCTGAAGCACAAATTCGATTTCCGATACTATTAACCGCAAAGCAGGGATTAAACTCGCCAAGAATGATACGATAGATTCAGTAAAAATGCCAGTTTTGCAAAAAGGGAATATTTCGTAACTATTGTACTCTAATGGCATCCAAGATGTCTGGCATGACATGTTTATGAGAGATTATACAAGGAAGTGTTGGGAAGGCCACACCGCTTGTCAATTTAAATAAATCCAAGCGCATTGCAATGACAAATTTTCTTATAGTGCAAATTTTGTTTTTTGATAATCACATTTTAATTTTGCACCATTATCACAATTACCTGACTTGATTGCTAAAATACAAGAATAATGGTTTAACTAAAAGATATATTTGAAGATATTTTTGTACTAAAATGCTATTCGATTTGATTGATTGGAAGAAAGTTATTATTGTTTTCTAAACTGAGTTTTATTTCCTCAAAGTAATGCACATTTCAAATGGTTAGACTTTGAGATCTTTCAAGCATAGAATGATTGCCGTCTTCCATATACCACATTTGGTAACATTTTCACCTGGTAAATTTTGCCTTGTGTTATTTATAAGAATATCGTTAGGCTGTTAATTTTATTAATTAGTAAAATACTTTTTAAATTATATGGAAACTTATATAAATGGAAAAGATGTACATTTTAACCCTTTGCATTTGAAAAAGTAGTTTGATGCATATTTATTCACTTAAAATAAGGACATGTTCAATTGTTCCAAAAAATAAATATATATATATATAATTGTTTCCATTTATATTTTTCCTGGATTATCTTCCATGTCTTATCATTTTATAGGTATTTTTAACAATTAAAATCAAAAAATAAACAAATAAAACGTCAAAATGATGCGGCGTCATGAATGGTGAGTGAGAGTCATCATCCGAGTTCAAAGTGTTAATATATTATATAAATTTCGATTATTGCATATTTAATGGTATTAATGTAGATTCATGTAAAAATAATAATTTTTTTAAACTGTTGTTAAGTTTTAAAATTGAGTGTTTGTCAAAAAATATGAACAGTCAACCTTTTATTCAAATTTTGAAAATAAATTTTATATTTCATACGTGTGTACAAGTAAAAGTTTAATTAAAAATAATCGTTAATTTTTTCTTTTTTTCTTTTTTTTTTATTGTCTGTGAGTATTAAGTAAAATATGAAATGCTTTTTTTTTAAACGTTTTGATGAACAAAATAAGTTTGAATCTTTCCAGTGAAGTTCAATGCATCATTAAAATAAAAATGGATTAACTTTTTCATTTCCTTTTTTCAGCATTGCTTAAATCAACATAAGATAATTTGTTTTCTATTCATTCATCAACTGTAAATAATTCCCAAATTATTTTATCAGTGTCATAGTTCATACACTCAGTGACATATTTAGATATTTTTGGGTTTTAGGTAGTGCACATTATTAAGGCCCATCTTTTAAATAAGCTGACCAGTTTACATTAATATTTCAACATATTTTTAATATGGTAATAATTTTTTTAGGTAAATATTTTTTTAAAAATTTTATTAACTTTGTGAAAAAGGGCTGGATTTTATTTATATATATTGACTTCAGACTTCCCGACTTCCGATTATGAAAGCATATTCGGTTTTATAAATATTTTAATAACTAAATAAACGCAATGAATTTATTTGGTAATTGATTTTTAGCCTATCTGTTTTGTGGCTACCTCTCGGCTTAGCGGTTTTAGGCAGTTGCCTTGTTTGTAATTTGGATATATTTTTCAAAAGTGATTTGTGTTGTTTGGAGATTCCAGTCTTCTCCTAAACATCGAAAGCGACCCAAGTTTTGCGCATATATCGTTACAACGTTGATACTCTACGTTCAACATTACTAGGAAGAAGCGATGAATAAATGAGAAACATATATACGGTGCTTTACAGTGACTTTATTGCTTCTATCCGTTTCAAAATTGCTATGTATGATTATATTATCATTTAATTGCCAATAGCATCTTTGGAATTATAAATGTTGAAATGCTGATAGAATTTTGCGAAGCTGATACGCCCTAATAAGCCTATCAAAAAGCATCGCTTTCCGAACATAACTTTAATATCAATTAAAAATGCTCCGTTCTCTCAGTGCTTCAGGTGCTTTTCCCAATTAGCGTTCAGAAAAATGAATAAATAAGATGTTTGCGTTTTTGCGTGATGTGTTAACGACGTAGATGTTGGTTGATTTGGCGGGTACGTGCATATCATGATTTGCGTTGAAGCCGGATGTCGTATATTTGTTATATCTTCAGGAGATAACGATGTACCTCTGGATAAAGTGAGTTTTATCTGCCCAATTTCTTTTCGGTAAGAAAGGCAGTGACTTATCGTCGGAGTACTTCCGAAAACTTAAAAGCTTTCCATTTTCGGCTTATAATGCGATGCTTTATAGTGATAGTTTTTCTAAATTAAAAGCAATAAATTCTATAATTTGGCACAATTCGATGAATTTTTTTTAAAGTTTAGTTTTTAAGCTGCGGTTAGGTTGTTGATTTCGGTACGGTTTATCAGATATGCTATTAATTTTTTGTACCATTCTTCAATCTTTTATAGGCAAATAATTTTGAAGATTTTATTTTTTAGTTGAAATTCTATTTGCATGGTATTAGCCATTTTCAGATTTCCCCCTTATGTTTTAAAACGTCCAATGTCTCTAAATTCTAATTAACTAATGTAGTAGAACCATAATCATATATATATATATATATTCAAATATTCTCTACAACTATGTGCTATTTTATTAAAAGTATTTTATATGTCTTTAATAAGACTGTTTTAGATATTAGCTACTCTTTCTATTTGATATATATATATATATGTGACAATGATAGAGTTCGATTGAAGGTAAAATTAGTTTTTGAAAAAACATGGGATTAATGAAATCTAGTTTTGCATGTGTTATTTCCATTCAATATAAATTTAAAAAACAAACAAACAATTTCCTTCTATCATGTGTTTTTCTTAATTTATCTTACGGTCCTAATATTTTTTAAAGAAATATTGTTACTTTAAACTGCGCATATGTTTTAATAGAATTTCTAATGATATTAAGAAGTTCTGGTAATGAATTATAATAATTAATTTTTAAGCTCTATTTTGACTTGCCATTATTAATTAAAAATTTTGGCTTAAATAATGATACATTTTAAAGAGTGCGTCATTTTGAAATTAGATTTTCACATGGATTGTTAAATCCATACATTTAAAAGCAGATAACAAATTTAAAAGCAAATAAAATCCAATTTTCTTTATATATTAGATGCTGAAAATGCATTTTTGTTATAAGATGACAAAAGAAAAGTTTAATTTTTTCTCGCTTTAACAGCGCACAATCTGTTTAAAATCATTAACAATTTTTGTTTAAAAAATGTGGTTAAGTAAGAGTGGACTTATCCACGTTTCAACTATTCAGATCACTAATTATCTAGATCGTTTCCAGGGAGGGGATGGCAAAATATATAAATAAAGTACAAACGAACAAAACAACAAAATAACTGACTTTGATTAATGTATTCGAACAATTATATTCTTCAGTATGTAAAATATACAAAAGGTAAATTACGGTGCTTTATTGTAGTCAATAAATTAATGTATTGTAAGAGAATTGTTTTCTTTTTACAAAATAGTCGTTCTTTTTTTTTTTTTTTTCTTTTCTTTTAGTATCTATTCATAAAGAGGAATTTTTTTGGTTAAAAGAATTAAGTTTTCGACACTGTAACAGTTAACAGTTTTACAGGTAGAGTTACAGAATTGGGTAAGAATACAGGCATTGATGAGGAAATCCCCAATCTCGTTATCCAAACATTCGAGAGAATGCAGCACCCCTTGTCTATCATCGGAATTCAAACCACATGCAA
Source organism: Argiope aurantia (assembly GCA_026543865.1). NCBI lineage: Eukaryota > Metazoa > Arthropoda > Arachnida > Araneae > Araneidae > Argiope > Argiope aurantia. The sequence continues at coordinate 29,921 of JAPMOR010096888.1, read as the reverse complement.
TATAATTATTCAAGAGCTACGCTAATTTTCACTCCACTTGGAATTTATATGAACGGTTAAGTGCTAAATGCAACACTCAAACGTGCAGCATCTAACATAACCTGACCTTTTCTGCTTCAGTTGCCGTTTTGGCCAGTATGGAAATGAGCGATTAGTGTTGTACACTTCTGTATTTGAATATTAGAAGTATGCTTACCATAGTGTAATTAGAGAAATCTCTCCGTAATTAGTTGCAATAGAATTCAAGAACTTGAATCGCGTTCTTCTCGGTTTCGTTATATCTTTTATCACTTGACCTTTAATTCTATATATTGCAAAGAAAAGCTGTACTTTTTAATCAATTAAACTAATTTCCGTTGTTGACGAGTCTCAAGAGAATTGCCCCGCTCTTTTCGTTTTCTAATGAATGTAATGAATTCGTGATGATTTAAACAATCGGCCAACAATTATTATGATTAATTTGGAAATTTTAAATTGCTACCGAGTGAAATCTCAAAACATCTTTTGAAAATGGGAATTCTGATTGAGGAAAGGGAAAAATTCTCTCTGGCCTTTTTGAATGAATTGGAGATAAAATTCTGTTATTGCTACTCCTCATTTCTATTTGAAAAAGATATCTAATTATGCCGTTCCTCTACGTACTAAAATGAAATCTTCACACATGAGATTGTTACTATAAAACTAGGAGCATCACTATCTACAGAGTGATTAGAGAGCAGATAGATAAGTTTTGGTGGAGAAAAATCCATATATTTTTTTTAAAGTAAAGCATTACTACCGACGTAAAAAAAAAGGTTGTTTGAATTCTGATTGGTATCAAATTGATATTTATAATTTTTATCTTATTACCTTGTCGTGTATAACCACATCAGTCTGGTTGTATAGAGCAAAGAAATATTCATTATATTTTGTTAACTACTTTTATAATAAGCTACATATTCATTGTGTTTCTGTATTGGCTAATAGTTGTATTATCTAATGAATGCAATCAAGCAATTTTATACCATGCACAGACGTGAATTATTTCCTATTTATAAAAGATTTATACTTTTAATTACTTGATTTTTTTTTTAAATTGAGAGCAACTGTCATTAGGAACTTCGGTGGAACTGTCATGTTTTTTTTAGAAACCTCTTTTGTTGGAGTTTTGAAAACTTGTTTAGCGGAGAATTACTCGCGTAAGTTCTGAAACTCGAACTGCGCTCTCATTTCCCTATTTGTGAAATGTTTGAATCAAGCCGACAGCTTTTAATATTTAATGTTTGAATTAGATTCCAAATAATGATTAAGAAATAAGCTTAGATCACAGCGAATAGTTTCAGAATTTCCATATCGTACCCATCTTTATTTTCACATAATCTTATTATTAAATTCTTGTATGGATTATAATAGTTTATTATAAAAGACGTGTGCAATTCCAAGATTTTATTTCTTTGTTTCCTTGAAATTCGATTTTTGATTGCAATCAATTCAAAATGTATGAGATAAGACCTATCTTGTCATTTACCTTTACATATTTTTTAAAATGTAGTTGCAAATCAGTGCTCTTTTATTCCATAGAATAAAAGCTTAAATATTTGTTTCCAATTCATAATTGTATTGATGTACTTGAATGTTGTCGCTTCAGTGTTATTAGAAATGAGTTAATATCTGTATTTTTCTTCTGAGCAGATGTTTGAAATCAAATGATCAAATCACGTGCTTTGGAAGAAATGTCGTGGCGTGATTTGGAGAAATTCATATGTTTGCTCCTACAAATTTTCCCCTGAAAATAACAATCCTGTCTCAAAATTTATTGCCCATTGAAGGGACATTTTAATTTAAAAGCAATAAAATCGGGACAAACTATACATTCTTTATTAGTGTTTAATAAAGAATGTATTGAATATAAAGACTAATAATGAGTAATGGCAAATTATTCTTGTCAGCAAAATGCTGTAATAAGTTCTTCCTATGCAATTTTCATCATGCGATTCGATAGTAATGTATATTTATTATAATAAAAAATAATGGTCTTCCTTTTAATGTAAATACTACTTTTCGTGAATACGGTTATGAAATGAATAATTGACTAAATTTATGAGTAATATTATTTTTTGTAAGAGTATATAATTTACTATTTTTAAAATTGTTTCTTTCAGTTTGTAAAGAATTAATGTAGAGGGTCGAAACTCTGTATAACTTCATTATTAGGTAGATCAAAATAATAGAGGAATTTCGGGAACAACTATTTAATTATTTTCTAAGTTCCATATTTCACAAGACAAAACAAATACGAACACGAAAATACGCGACAAATAATGACTTTCAGGAAGGATCATGGGAAATATACCTTGATGTTAATAAGGTAACGCCATCTGTTGTATCAAAAGAGAAGGTAATAGTTACGTAACCGCAACATTAAGATTTTACTCACGCTCTATCATTTGATTTCGTTCTGTAATTATATTATTACTATGCGCTGTTTTGTTGAACCGTTTCTAAAAATTGTTGTGTCATAGGCAGTGCTGCGAATTTTTTAGAGCGGATTTTTTTCAAATCTGTCCTTGAATTGTTCCATCTAAGAATCAAATTAATTTGCATAGCCGAAGTTTCATATATGTTGATTACCTTAGACTGAATCAGTGTATATATATATATATTTTCATGTTTATTTTTTCATTTATTTATTTATATTTTTCTTTCAAAGTTTAAATTACTTGTTTTTGATAAATTTTATTATTTATTAACTGTATTTCAATAATACTGTTATTATGGTATTTTATGTACGCTCTTCTGCTTGAGCCATTTAGACCTTCTCCAGTTTTTCTTTTTATGCCAGCTCCTTTTTTTTTTTTTTTGTTACGATTTATTTACTACCTTTAGCTACTTTTGCATCTAGTGCACATGAATAGAACGATTTTTTTGAATAGCTATTTCTTTGGTAACTATTTAATTTCTATTTTTTAAAAAATTTAATTGTGAGCTTTTTATTGGTGTAATGCCCCTTTTGTCACACATCTAAACATCATCAGAATCTATGCTAATAAACAAAAACTAAAAAAATATATATAAAAATAATAAAAGAATGGAAAATTAATTATATGTTTGTTATATTTTAGCAGAATGAATCAAAATGTCGTTTTCCTAAATTGTTTTTGTTTGTTTTTTTTGCAGATGTTGGCATGATCATTCTTTGCTGATATTTTCATAAGCCGACTTGAAGTTGAATTTAATACCTTAAGAAGAGTGATATTGGAGAGAAAAGAGGCCTTGAACATTTGTGTAAGAATTGAAACCAGATTTCTTTTCTCATATAAGCAAACTTTAACCCTTTGCATTTCTATATCGAATCTGATTCGCCATTCTGAAGGATCATTTTCATATTCATTTCAGATAATGATTATTATCAAAGCCGCATAATATCAAAATCTTTTACATTAATTTTTAAGAATTATAACGAACCTATTACTCTATTTTTTAACTCTAAAAGGACCCCCCCCCCCTCATTAATTCAGTTATGTAAAATTATGCACCATTTTATTATTTTTTGGATGGCAACGGGTTTGGTTATTTTCTTTACCTCCAATATAGATTTTTGCATGAGTTACTGTGAAGTTCAGAAAATGTTATCTTGCATTTTGGCAGATAACTAATCAAATGAAGTACTGAAAACTTAGATAAGATTTGAATCAGCTATCAAATGGTTTTTATTTTAAAGGGTTGACAAAACTTAACTGCACGAATGGTGGCAAATTCAAATCTTGCGTTAATTCTGGGACGCCCTTTAGAATTCGATCTATTACGACCCACTTCATCCTTAGTGCATTAAATTTTCCCAGAAGCAAACACCACACTCTCTTTTTGAATAGGTTTTATGATGTCCCCCCCCCAAAAAAAAAAGTGAAGGAGGGCATTCATTATTAAGTATAATTTTACAAAAAATATTCCTTATGTGTAACATGTTGTTGAAGATTTTAAACCTTCATTCCATTTTATATATGCATTCAAGATTTTGCCACGATCCAATCCTTGGTCAATTTGGAAGTTAGTGAGAAATAAAATGTTATAAAATAGAAATGAATTTTCTTTCGAATATAAATTATTTAAAGAATAATGTATTTAAATTTTCTATCATGCGGACAAGAAAAAAGGAATAGTCATTGCATAGATAAACTAACGAGAAACCTTCTCAAAGTAGGAAACGTAGTTTTTTTTTTTTTTTTTTTTTTTTTTTTTTTTTTTTTTTTTTTTTTTTCTTCTTCTTCTTTCAAAAATGTTAGTATTTATAGAATTTCAGTAATTTCTTTACCATCTGTGTTTTAAATTCATAAATATTCTCTCCAAAACAACCATCAAGTACCAAATAGTTTTTTATTTGTCCGTATGCCTAACATCTGTATGCATTTTAAATTTGCATTCTGCGCTGTTTGTTTTATTTGCTACAAAAACTAAAAACGTTTGTATTGAAAGCCACATAGAAAGAGTTTCATATTTTAAAACGAATGCTTGGGCGCCATTCATTTATCTTGGATGCCTCCGACAACAATGGCGGCACGTGGCCAGGTGATTTGCATATCAATGGTTCTCCAAAAATCATCCGACATTCTTTCCGTTTACCGTCGCCAGCAAACTGTTTTATATTTGACTCTAAATAAATTAAAATAAAAATAAAAATACACGACTCTAAAATATATTGATCTAGATTGTTTAGCCTGTATTTTTAAATTCGGTTCAATTTTTAGTCATTTGTTGACTATTTATTAATCTTGCAATTATAATTTATTTGAATTCGGGATATTAAAAAAAAACACCCATGATTGTATCGATTCGAAATATTGTCATTGATAAATGTTCAACAAAAATTAAAAATAACTTGGATAGCAGAATTATAAAATTGTCTGGGGTTTGTTGCTTTTTATAAATATTGCTTTTCAACTTGTATTGTTAGAGTGTTTAATTAATTTTGAATTAATTTAGCCTCGTTTTTAATCCTTTTGAATAAAATGTTTATTTTATTTTAAATTATGGTTATATTATTAAGTTGCTATAGCATTTAATGGATACGAATTTCGTTAATTTAGAAAAGAAAGAAACCAACTGAGAACGATCTTAATATGTTTAAAAACACATTTTAAAGGAATATCAAAGATGGAAGAAAATAATGTATATTATTTAATAAATAAGTTTTTCTTCTATAAAGTTGTCAAAAAATTTATATTTGTGGCCAGCGCCATTTTTCTAAAAATTTCAAGTATTTCCTATAAGCATGAATACGTTTTCCAAGATGGATTAAGATTTTGAAAACTCAAGTTGATTTATTAATTCTCATATATTTTTTACACTCATTATAAGGAGGGGGGGGGACCTTCCTCCATTGTTAAGATAGCCATCTTTAACTACCATCTAGTTCGCCGGGAATAGTGGTTGTGTTAATTTCTAATTAAATCTCTTATACATAACATGATGTTCATGGATCCACCAACAAAAGAATTTTAAGCAACGATCTGTTTGTTATTCGCATTAAAACCATATTATTTTAATAGACTGTTATATTTATTATATATACATCTTCTTAACGGAATCAAATCCTATGACATCATGGAGTTATTGAAAACGTAATTGCCCAAGCATTACGTTTTATTTATTTGTTAGTATCTATTTAATTGTACGTTCCCTTCTCTGTAACTCAGCCTTGTTATTCTTCATATAAGCTGATTAGATAATGTTCCCTTTAACTTTTTACATTGCAACTTTTAATGAAACCATGAAAAGGGTTTGAATTTAATCGAAATAATGAAACCTATTGTTGAAAGTTTTTTTTAAAACTGTCTAAATCTTGAAAAAAATTGCAGGCACTTAATTAAGTATCACTTAATATTTATAGTTTTTTTAAATTTTAAAGTGGCGTAAAAATTATTTTAGTGCTATTATATTTTAGGTTGTTATCGCTGTAAAATTCAAAAATCTGCTTAATTTCTTTTAATTAGAATTTTAAAAAAAATCTCTTGAGATGCAAATTTAGAGGAAAGGATATTTTTTTAGACCGCATATCTGACAGTAAGAAAAATTATAATATTAAAATGTTGTAAACCCTATTTCAGAAATGTGTTCTAAAGAGCATGGTATTTAATCATTTTATAAAATATGTTACATCTTTAATATACATGTTTAATACAAAAAGAGAATTGTACTACTAACATTTTCCCTTCGAGTAGTTCATAGAATGTAGTAAAAATTTATTTACCCTATGTGATTATAGTTTAATAATACAAACTTAACTTTTAGGATTTCATTTTCCATTTGGAACTTATCCGCCTTGTTGTTAGCTAATAAACCCTTAGACTTTCTGCTTCTCTTTTTCATTAAAATATTTAATTTTTATAAATATACGGTATTTTACGACATAAATCTCTCTGTAATAATAATACCTTTTTTGGCATTTTTTAATAATACTAAAATACCAAATTGATTTTTTTTTATTTGATTGGCCTTTTATCAGAAGCATCATCTGCGGATGTGACTAATGACGGAATTCTTGAAAGTTGCTTTTCCCATGCACTGTTTTTTATGAACCAACATTTTTCCAGTCGACCCCTTTGCCCCTGTTTGCGCTTTGTCATAAATCACATGCAAACTGACAACCGCATTTGTCCTTTACCATCAACAGTATCTGTGGTGAATCCATCTTCCGAAATTTTTTTCCCAGTGATCCCGAAGTGTCATCGCATTTACAATGGAGTACAATGTTTGAGGAATAGTTTCCGTTCATTTTTATCGAAAATATTCAGGCTTTATATGAATTATCCAAAGTAAAAGATTGAGGACCTTTCTTTAAGTATGGATGATGTGCGGAAAATGTAGCTAAGCAGAATTAGAAAATTTTATTTACAAACTATGTTCTTTTGGTATTAAATATTATTTGTATGTGTAAAGATGATTGTGTATGTAAGTAATAAATTTCTACCAAAAAAGGAATGAAACAAAAAATTATTAGTTTTTGTTTGAATTTAAGGTTATATTAAAACATTTTGTTTTATAATTTAATGATTTTCTGAGAATATAAAGATCAATTCTTTTAAAAAGTAAAATTGCATTAAGCACTGTCGGTATGTAACAATACATTAAAACTATCGCTTAGTTTAATTTAACTTTTAAAGCAGTAGTTTGAGCAGTAAGCTTTACAGGATTTACTGTTATTTGATAATATTTTATTTTTATTAGAACATTTAATGTTAAAATTAAATGGAAAACATTCAATGATAATTTCCTTTATAGTATATATTTTATAAATTAATGCATTGGAAGTAATCAATGTTGCAAAATGAGAAATGTTATTAATATTTTAACTGCCTTGAAAGTGATGTTTTCAGCTTTAAATGAAATCAGATCCCCATATATCAGAAACCTCCATGTATCGGATACGTAAATCGACACTTGTCAAAGAAATCCCTATAAAAAACCTCATAGTAAAAATCAGCGAAGGGAAAATTTCCGTGTCTTTTCTTCTGCTGACTGACTGACTTACCTTTCTGACTGACTGACTTACCTGACTTGACTTTCTTCTGCTGACTGACTGACTTCTTTTGTAGACTGACGTATTTCTTACCACTTATTCGTGTACATAAATTATTCATCCCTGGATGGAATAAATCGAAGTTAAAAATTCAAAAGGGTTTTCTTTTCGACCATGCAATTGCTGAAATATATTTTACATTATATATATAATACATAGTTGTTGTTTTTTCAATAATATTTAAATAATAGTAATAGTTTAACATTCTTATTAAATTATGAACGATTTAATGCAATGAAAATTATCAATCTTGTTATTTCTATTTGAAAGATAGATATACACTATATTTCAGACATTATCCCTTTTTGTCCATCGTTTGGGATATTCAACTGTTTCTGGAATTTTGTTAAATTCAATCGAATTCAAAATGCTAGTACTTCTAAAACATACTAAACTATAATGCAAGGTAGCTTCCGATTTAGATCGATTTCCTTATGCTAACTTCGACTTATTCATTCTTTCATGCAGATAGCATTATTCCAAGATATGACAGCAACAAAATTAACTCTTAAACTAGAGATATAAATTATTTTTTTTATCCTTCCGCAGTAATTAAATAAAGAGTACGAAGTATCTCTCCATCTTTTCCTTTGGACTTGATTCACTTGAGTTCTCGTCGTGTTACAGCTCGTTAACATAATGTTTCCTCGCGAGTTGTTTCCAACCCGCAATGTACGATCTCTTCATTTTTAGAATTTGGGAATTTTAAGTGGAAATTAGCGCTCATTTATATTATTTACGCGACGCAAGTGATTTGTCCGAAAACCGTCTCGGAATTTTTCTAGCCTGAGCCCCCGAATTCTTTCGTTGGCGGCAGCTTCTTAATAATGCTTCTAGCGGAGAAAATGAAAGTGTATACTGCTTAGTTCTTTGTGTGGTTGGACTAGATTATTGATTCCCCCTTACGGAGAGAGGGCTAATTGCAATTAATACTTTTGTGAAGGGATTAAAGTAGAGTTTTAATTTTCTGCGAAGGGCGCGCGTGTCGTTTTTTTTTTTTTCGGGATTTCGAATTTCTATGTCTTTTAGGAAGTATTGGTATTTGTTATAACTGTCACCTCTGAGATAGTTTTGCATATTTTGATTTTGAAAATACATAGATTTGAATATTGTTGCTTATTACTTGAGTGATCAAAATTGCTTTAAAAAAATTTTGCTGAAATATGTTATTTTATCAATATTTCTTATTATTTGCTTAGTGTGTTAATAGTTATCACTGAAACAATCAAAGTTACTTTTTTAATTTTATGATGAGATATAGTATTTTGCCTTTATTATATTTTATTTTATTTTTAGGTACCTTATATAATGTATTCGGGCTTAGTTTATAAACATTATGCGTAAGAATTTTCTCATTTTTGACATCAAGCAAAATTAGGTTAAAGTTTAAAATGATTATGTTTACGATATTCATTTTAATGTTTTAAATACTTAATCTCTGTTTTATGAAATATTGCATTGAATTTTAAGATTATATTTTATTTTTTATTGCTTTATTTCTTTTTGTGCCAGAAGAACTTTTAATTTCATAGACAAAATAATATGCAAGAAATACTCAAATCCTTAAACGAAATTGTTTACATAATTATATGTTATTTTGGTAATCACTTTTAAAATTTAAATTATGGATTTTTTTAATAATTACATTTTTGATTCCTTTTTCTAAAATACTAGTGCCGGCGTTTTGACATAAGGGTGGCACGTCTTCCCCGTGACCTGGGCGTCCCGGGTTCGAGTCCCGGTTCGGGCATAGTTGTTCTTCATCTGTTTTCTATCTGTGAGGTGTGTGAATGTGCCCGCCTATAAAAAGGAGGTATGCAAGTAAATGTGACACATGAGTCGCTAAAACATACTCTTGGCCCTAGATGACGCTACTGTAAAACAAGAGACGTTCTCTCGGCTTAAAATCGCTGACTTCGTCAGCGGGCTTGTCTATGACAAGTGCCATACGAAGCAATAACTAAAATACTTATAAGCTCATTTTATATAGTTATATCTTGTTTTCGCGTATGAAGACTTAAGCTTTGAATTTAAATGCAAAGAGTTTTTCTGTATGTATTCAATAAGCATATGTTTATTTGTTACTGATAAATTATACTAAAATCTATTATTATATGGGTATGATTATGAGCCATTGACTATTGCAAAGATTTCGCTTTCACTGGTGCGAACAATAGCGGATTTATATATTTTGCGGTCCTAGGCAGTGCACATTATGAGGTTCCCTTTTTATAACTGGTCAATTTAGTTTTACATTTCAATTACAGTTATTGATTTAGATTAAATATTTAATTTTATTTTATTGACTTTATAATAATTTATTTAAAAAATGTTTACTATGACTACAACTGACTAGCATCTACGTTTTTACATAAATATTGAAGTAAGTGTTTTATTAATATTTTAATAACTAAGTAAATATTTAGGAACCTGGCCATTTATAAAAGATATAACATTTTTCTAATAATTTATTATTCATAGAGTGTATATCTTTTTACAAATGTATTTATTTGGCAACTAGAGAAATAAAGTTTTTTGTCTGACTACTTTTGCAGTTCCCTGTCCACCAGAGGCCTAGTCTGATGTGGAAATCCGGCAATTATCACAGTATTTATCCAATTGCAAGGTGGCCACAAATTACTTGAACAATTTAATATTGGACTAATTTGTCAGTTATAATTAATTGCTTCGAGACCGACAGGTTGTTAGTTCTAAACTCAGTTTTTCAGTAAATTCGAGTAGTATATCGTCATCTAATATAAGCGAAAAAAATCGACTCCTTGGCCTTTCTACGAAGATTTTTTTTTTTGTGTGTGTGTGTGTGTATGTACACGTGTGTACGGGCGTTCTTGCACTTACATATCACAGTGCTACGAAATGCTTTTTGAAGCTTTATGAGTCGCAAATGCATAAAATGTTTTCATCGAAAATGCGCTTTTTCTGATAGATGTCAACATATTAACCACTTGCGGTGGCAAGAAATTCACATGTGCATGCCAAAATAGTCCACTGAATTCCAACGATGACATACAATATATGATATCTTATAGAAATCAGAAAAGATTTGAATCTAAATAAATTAATTTTCGACTTAAGACTGCGCTCTGGCAGAGAATCTCAGTTGACGGGTTGTGATCATTATATTTACTTCGACCATCGGCTGCTGGCGTGTGTAGCACATGATTTTGTTATTCTTTAACAAAAGCATTTCGACTTGTGCGGCACATCTTCCCACCGCAGATAGTTAGCAAGAATTGAATAGTAGTCGCATAAAATATTTGTGAATCAGCTGTAGTGGTCTCCCAAAAATTTACTTGCATCCTCTCTAATAAATGTGTCATCCACTTCCCGCATAAAAGTGTGGATCTTGGATAAGGCTGCGAAAACCTTGCATGGCATTGCCGAACAATAATTACGAAATATAGGTCATTATCGTGCATCTATCATTTTTATTGAATCTATCGGACAGTCTTGGATTTTTTTTTTCTATGTGGGTGATATCCAAGTGTTTGTAAATTAAATATGTATTATAGATGCATTTTATTTAACCGATTGATATCAGAGTTTGACATAGAACTGCAACTGTAATTACAAGATCATGTACCGAATTTCATGTATTTAAATCATGAAATCAATCACTAGACAGATTTGATTCAAAATTTGATAAGAATCTGCATATTAGATACTAAACTTGAGGACCAAATTTCATTAGTTTAGCCTTTTGCTTTTGTAGTTGTTGTTTCAACTGTCCGAGTGCAAGTGAACTCGGACAGATAGATTTCCTGTGACAGAATTTGTTAAAAATCTTCAAAATTGGTGTAAAGTCCATATACCATATTCCATCGTTCTAGCTCAAACGTTTTTCAGTGACCTTGTTCAGAGAAAAAGGAACAAACTGACATAATTCCAAAAATGTATTTTTCGGACACGAACAGGTCTAAAACTCGGAGATTCGTCAAGATTCCGAGTTCACTTTCTTGTTTCTTTCTTTTACTATTATTGTACTTTCTCTTTGTATAGGAGAAAGTAAAAAGGTGAAATTTTTTTGTTCATACTTATAATCATGCGCATTGTCTTGTTTAATTATGTAATTTCGTATTATGAACCATTATCCTTGTTCAATTAATTTTTACTCACCATTGAAAAGACTATTTATTACGTTAACGATGACGTGATTAATTTGGAAAATCGCTGCATTAGAATTTTATTGATTTATTATAATATTTTTGCGAAGCTACTGTATCTGAAAATGTATACTTAAATTTGGGCCCCATGCGCATATTTCTATATTCGTTCTGAAAATGTGTAAATTTTAATTTAACTACAATTTTATATTGGAATAACGACTTTGATAGGCAGGTGTTTTAGTCTATCAGAAACTGTTTTCAATATTTTTTTTTTTCCCAAATCGTCATATTCATTCAAAATATGCGATTTTGTTACACAATTTATATTTATATAATGAAAAATGCAACCTTTTTTCCTTCAAAAGTTGCCCTTGAAAATTAATCAAAATTTTGTGGTGCAATATTAAAAGATCTAATATGAAAATTTGAGCGTTTCATTTATATTTTAAACTAGCGGGTACCCATCGCGTTGCTACCACAAAAGAAATAATTTTGGAAGTATCGTGTGAAATTTAACATAGCTGTTTTGCTTAATTAGGAATCATAGAAAGAATATTGTTACAAACCTGCAATTCGGCTTCCCAGCATAGTTTGTTCCATCAACAGAAAGAAAGTTTTGCAGTCATTTGATTGGGACAGAGTCCAGGTAGCGCGTCGGAGGTCCCAGAGCTTGGCGACCATTTGGCGACTTAAGGACGAATTTGGCGACTTTGGCGCCAAAATAGATTATACCCGAAACTTCGAGAATTTTCCCGATCCGTCCAGTAGAAACCGAGATACGCCTCGAACGTTCCTGATTGGTTGAGAGGCTTCTAGCCCCGCCTCCTTGGACCTATAAAAGGGTCCACAGTTGCCAGAACAGGCAAGTCAAGTCCGAAGACGGAGCGGAGGAGTCGTAAGCGACAGAGCGAGTAGGCGGAAACGACGGTGAGCAGCGACGGAGTCAAGCTCGTGCTGAACTGAGCTGTGCTGTACTGTCTGCAGTAGATTCTGGTTGTATGCTACACGTCTCGGCTGAAGATAGTCGTCTCTATGCTGTATATAGTTGTCGTTTTTGTGCTGTCCTGTGTGTCTTCGTGTAAATAAACGCCGTTGTTTTTATTCTACTTCTGCCTACTGATTGAGCGTTCTCCTCACCATATAATTTCCACTATATAAACAAACCCCGGCAAGAAAATTTCGTAACAATATTTATTTTCTTATCGGCAGTGAATACATTCATTGAAATTTAATGATATATGAAGGAGAAGTATAAATAATATTCATTCTGTTTTTTTTTTTCTCTTTTTTTTTATTTTATTATTCAAGTGCTTTTAGGTAGACAATTTTTTTTTTTTTTCGTTTTTCCTTTTTTAGCAAAAGCAAATAAATATCTTGGCTATCCGACCAGTAAGCATCCAACCTATAACTGGCCATGTAAAAATCATGAATTTTCTAGATTCAATCTACACACTAGAAGTGATTGACCTTGCGCCTTGTTGATGACCATCAAAAATACAAGTGGAATGGTGAACTACTGTCGTTTGAAATCAAAAGGCATGTCGGTGGAAATATAGGAATGCGTAAAATGAGCAGGCACGTCTTCTCCAAGCGACTTTCCGTTAAGAATAGTTGCCTCGCTTCTTCGCGCATATTGGTCTTTTGATTCTGATGCGTGTGATCAGGTAGCATTAAATGTTGCCTTTTGATTCTTGCCGTTTGTTGATCTTGAAATTCTGAAGCACGTGAATTTAGAATTCGTAAACGATCTGCTTTATTGTTCGCTTGTCGTTCCTCTTCGTTTGAAAAGCTCAAATTGGCTTATTTCTACGTGCTGCGCTGGTAAATTTGTTAAGTGACGAACGTTTGGGGACATTTTTTTGTCGAAGCAATCAACACGATATTCGCTTGTCTAACCGAAATATCGTTTGTCGATTCCCTGAATAAATAGAAAAATTACAGTTTGCACTGGAAATTTTCATTATATATAACAACTTGATCGGCATAGATAATAATAATTCTATTTTGTACGTGTGAGATAAACTGTGAATAATATGAGCGGTTTGCCGCGGACAAAATATTGTGCACGCTGAATGACTACATCCAGTGTAGATGACCATTCATTAATGAGAGGGGGGGGGGAAATAGCGCTTGCACAAAATATTTTCGATTTCATTTCACCCACATTGGCTGGCATCAATCATAATAACTATATTTTGTTTGATATATGCGCAATTAACTCCGAATGACATGTGCCGTTTGCCGTTTACTGTTTGTCTTTTGTCCATTGACAATTTTAAAATATAACCTTCGCGCAAGTGCAAGCAATAAGTTTGGCAAAGTTTCATCGGAATCAGTTGATCGGTACGACATCGCATAAGGTACGAACAAACAAAAATTCATTTTTATATATTATATATGAAGATATAACTGTATCATGCCTGTAACTTTCGCGCAGGTGTAAGTAATAATTTGACGAAGTTTCACTGAACAATACTTCATTTTTATATATTAGATGACTTCAGTGACTTTCCTCTAAGCTGTGCTACTTCTTACTTTGAAAAGAATTATTCCTTTCATTTCTTTCCATGTTGTTTTAATAATAATAAAAAAGTTTGTTATAATATCTGCAACGACACAAAAGTCATTTCATTTCAACGTTTTAGATTAATTAAAATTTGCTTTGTTTGCACAGAATTTTAAAAGATATTCTTATTTGAACTTATCTCTCTCAGTCAATTTAGCTTTACATTTTTTCCCCTTACCCCCTTTTTTTTTCGCTCAACCTATAAATACAAAACAATTAATTTTCAGTGGAAAGATACTTTTTATCAAAAGAGTACATTTTTGTTAAATTTTCCTTATTATAAGGAGTTGCTTGTTATCCTGTTTTCTAACATTTTCCTTTTTTCACTTAACTATTATTCTTTTTAATTCTCCGTAGTTTAGTTACGACATTAAAAATACGGAAATCGAGATTAAGTGAAAATTTCCCCACTTAATTGGAGTTGAACTCATTTCTTTTTGGAGGATAAGAACGACATATTTAATGTACAAGCCGTGTCTCATTAAATTGGATCGTTTATTTTGAATTAAAAGCCTAATACAAGAGGATTTGAATTGCTGGTTTCAATGTTTAATTTTTTAAAATGTACATTAAATCAGTTATAAGTTGTTATTCTTATCATAATCTTTTTCATATTCTCGCAAAGGGAAACAAATGGACTTCTTTTTTTTTTTTGAACAATCACGAGTGTATGTTTAATAAGTTAGTTGCATTTGCCGTAGCAAATTTTTAAGTGTATAGTTTTCTTCATTTCTTTGTTTCTGTTTGAAACTAAACAAGTTACTAAGTTTCTCTGCTAATTTTTTGTAAATAACTTTGAATAAAGAAGAGTTTTTTTTTTTTTTAAATATGAGAAATGTTATTTTCATTTTTACGATTTAATAGATTTTCTTCTTTACGGAATTACTTATTATTACTTCGTGCTTATAATATTACTTATTACATTTTACTTACAAAATTACTTACTATCATTGGAAGAGCCTCTTATTTTTTAAATATTTTTTTTATGTAATAACTTTTATTATTATTGTTTCCTAACTTTCAAATTCGACTGTTATTTGAAAATATGCATAAAATTTGAATGATAAATTCTGTTTGAATTTTCCTCATTATTTTTCTAATTTTCCTAACGGTGTAGTATCATACTCTAATCATGAAATATTTATGCAACTACACATAACTGAACGAGATACAAAACCCGAATCAGAATACACTTAGACAAGATTGGTTAATAACACAAAATATTTTTAAAGAAGAAACTAATAATTTAATCGTGCTCTTAATCAACATTATTAAAAAAAATGATAGTTTAATGTGCATTTTAGCAATGGATTGCTTCCTGCAGGAGATATTTTCCAATTTGGATACAAATATTTGCATTCTTCAAGAAAACAGTGTACCTCCATACGTTGGATCTAAATCAAATTTGTACTTTGAGCACTCTACGGTCATTTTGACTTACAATTTCCACGTCTTCCTCTTTATCGTGAATTTTTAATGTATGAGCTGCTCTAGAAATGTTGTTGTTGTTTCTAATGGCACTTGTCATAGGCAAGCCCGCTGATTTGAAATCAACGATTTTAAGCCGAAAAGGAACGTCTCTTATTTTTAATAGCGCCAACTAGGGCCAAGAGTACGATTTTGCTACTCACGCATCACATTCACTTGCACAGCCCCATTTTTAAAGGGGGGCACATTCACACATCTCACAGATAGAACAAATGAAGGACAACCATGCCCGAACCGGGACTCGAACCCGGGACGCCTAGATCACAGGGAAGACGCGCTACCCCTATGCCAGGACGCCGGCGCTCTAGAAATGTTCTACCTCTAAGTAAGACCAAACTGCGGTGATCTGATGATTAAGCCCCGCTCCTATGGCCCGTTCCTTTATGGATATGGTCATAAACTTGCTATCTGACCCATTGTAGGACCACTCTAGCCCGTGGACGTCTATCAGGAGCTTCCCGCAAACTGTCGGTAAAATGAGCAAACATCAAAGAACCCCGGAAAACAAGTGAGAGGAAAGAAGAATAAATTATCCTGACTCGAGGCGCGCACGGCTATCGGAACGGACCTTTAGAGGAATGACGGGATCGGTGGCACCCATATTCGAAACCTGATTCCATTGAAGATCCATCGTGTACATAGGTCCCTGCGCATTGAATATAATTTCGTAGATCAAATGTTCGATTCAAGTGTCCGTTTGCTAAAATACAAAAGCTTGTTAAGAAAGATGTCAGTTCAAGTGTCGTTTTCATCATGTGAATACATTTCATCATTTAAAGCTCCGCTCCAAAATACCACTCAGTGTTGTTTCAAAAACGAGGTATAAATGTAATCAGATTAAATCGGAACTTCACCGCCAAATAGATAGACATTTTATTGAAACTGAAGTTAAATAAATGAACCAAAATGAGTGAAGAAGATAAAAAATGCTTTCGATAAAAATTGATTAAATTAAGCAATTTAAAAATATTTATCAGAATTAAATTTAATATTACAGTTATGAATCGGAAATGCCATGGTAATCAACCCAATAAAATGGAAAACGGTAATAATAAATTTTATAGAAATGAAAGAGATGTATTTCTGAAACGAATGCATAATTGTAGCTAATTTTCTAAGTAATTTTTTTTTCTTCCAAATCTTCTTTCTTTTTACCGTTTGGCTAGAAATTTATAATTGATCCAGTAAAATTAACTGTTGAAAATAGGTATTTTTATAAATAGACGCCGTTAACTAGTAGAAACCCAATTACTCTTTCATAGACTTTGTGGTTTATTTTCGAGTTTAATTTATTAATTCCGTGTTTACTATTGTGCTGTTCATTTAAATGCGAATAGTTTGCTAGGCAGAATTGGAGATTACTTCAAATCATTGCACGAACACTAATTTTAATGTAAAAATTAACTTAAGAACAATATGTAGTAAGATTTTTTTGTTTTTGTTTTTCAAAAACAACTGTATTTTAAAATATACATTTTCGTTGTCGTTTTTTGTTGGTTCCTAGCTGCATAACTGCAACTATACATACAAAATTCTGAAAATTTCCTTATTTTACGCTTTATGGATGCAAAACAGCTGCAAGTATTAAGAAGTGATGAAAAAAAAATCCAACCAGAATCTTGAATACATTTGCTAGTTTCTAGGAAGTAATAAAAAATACCATTCCTTGCCTGTTTAATCTTCCAGATTTATACACTTGCCTAACCTTCCATATGTTTACTTCAGAAAATAAACTCAAACCAAAAAATTTCTTTCTTTCCGTTCCCAACAGCACGTGTTGCTGGCATCTATGCATATTAAAATCCATGCATCTAAAGCCCTGACTCACACCATTTTGATTGAACCCCTAGTAACTGACTGACTTGCAACCACTTCTGGTTCAACAATCTTCTCATCAACTTGTTCGACGTTCACTCTCGTAATGGCTGCAGACAGTAGAATTAAATCACTTATTGTGAAATTATGATTTGTCCACTCGAGATGTTGCTGTTCACCAATCGTCGCGCTTTTCCCTGTGCATGTCGGAACGCGTGTTGTGTGCGGTTCCGCTTTCATTTAAATTCTGGGGCTGATGCTGCTGGTAGCGAAAGATGGCGAGCGAGCGCGAACCTTAACTGGAAGATGCCCTCATGTGGAAAATTCCATGGAGTATTAAATTCTCTTTATTTCTCTGCTCTCCCATCTAATGCATGCGGGTGTGGCTGTTGCGGAAGGACGTGATGGCGTCCATTTCTGGCCACGATTCTGCACACTGTTCAAATGACCAAAATATTCAGATCAGTCTGTTTGTAGCTCTCTGTGTGAGTGAAAAGATGGAGGAAACGAGATAGACAGACTGAAATATGTTACGTTCAGTTATTATTATTTTTTTTTTTGCATTAAATATTAGCTGATGTACTTATTTGGAAAAATTTTCATGTTTTGATGATGATGTCGTGTCCGCTTTACAACGGAAAAGGGGTTCTATAGCTTCTGAGGGTAAAGAACTTAAAAAACCCGAGGGCAGAAATCTGACTTCTAGATCTTATGAAGATGGCACACACATTCTCTTCCACAACAGGGGGGGGGGTCATTCACACACCTGATAGATAGAACACTAAGTAAAAAACAACCATGCTCGAAACAGGACTCGAACCCTGGACACCTAGATAACGGAGAAGACGCGCTATATCTAAGCCAGGACGCCGGCATTTTCATATTTTTACTTTCTAATATACATTGTATATAGAAAGTATAGTAATCATCAAAATATTCGAACTCGAGATTTTGTTGAATCTCCACGTTTTAGACCTCCCTGAGTTTGAAAAACAAATTTTTTGAAAATGTCCGTCTGTTGGTCCGTGACAAAGATGACTCAAAGACGTTTTGAGCTAGAGGTGGAATTTTGTACATGATCTTTACATCATATTTGCAGATTTCTGTCAAATTTGGGCCAAAATCCATCCAGAGAAAGTCTATATGTTGGCCTGTTCGAATATAAGTTGGCACGACAACTACAAAGCGAAAAGATTTAGATAGACAAAATTCGGTACACAGATTTAACACCTATAGTATAGACATCCATCAGATTTTGAATCAGATCCGACAAGTAGTTTATAGATTATCGGTCTGTTGTACTTTCAAAAACATGTAAACGAGGTAACTCAAAAACACAATGACTTAAATATATTAAATTTGTTGATTACTTTCTTTTAAGGGTCGATAGAGATTTAAATTATTTTCCTATCAGTAAAGTAAAATGAATTTTATTTAAATATATTTCTTTCAATAAGTTTTGAAGTGTGCAAATAGATATTTTTTGTACAAAATATCATCTGCGACTACAAATCTGTATTATTTGGAAAGGCTGGAATAATTGCTTTTTAATAAAGTATTCAAAATTTTCTTTAAAATAATTGTGAATTCGCTTTCTTGTAATGTTATCTTTTAAACCAGGTTTCTTTTTACATTTTTTTTAATCTAAAATAATCTGTCTATTATTAATTCTTGCTGTATCTTATTTTTTTCAGTTAGGTATAATGTTTTTTTTTTTTTTTTTTTTTTTTGTATAATGAGATAGATCGAAAAAAATTTCAAATGTTTTAAAACTCATTCGTTTTCAGAATGAATATCTTTCGAAAAATATTTATCATTTAATTTTTTGTCCTCATGACTGTTGTTTCTCAGTTATGATATATCATTCGTTTTTAAAATTGAAAAGATGATTTAAATACTGTTTTCTTAGGAATTGTTAGGGAAATTTTACGAAAATATGCTGAATCAAATTACAGTAAGCACCTGGTATGGTCTGGCAAAACACTTCGGAAACTATTCTGGCTAATTTACATATTCACTTATATTATTCTTATACATTTCTAAATTTCCTAAATTATATTTGGACTTTTTTTATTTATTGTTACTTGTTTAGAAATAATAAAAATGTTTTCGCTTTTCAATTAATCCTTATTATTATTAACTATAGTGTAAATGTATTAGCATTTATGTCATAAATTCATATAGTTAAGATTCATATTGCTATTCATGTAGTTGTTCATAATAGTTATAGGTTTTTCCAACTTTCTCATCTTTCTTTTATATTAATTTCTTTTCTACTTCAAAGGCTCTATTTACATGCCACGCTTATGTAAAAAATATATAAAAAAAAAAAAACTGCGAAACAAGAAAGGTTTATTTATTTTCACAAAAAACTAAATTACCAATAATTGTGTGGGCCGCGGTGGCCTGGTGGTAAGGTCTCGGCTTCGGAACCGGAATGTTTCAGGTTCGAGACCCAATTCCACCGAAGAACCGTCGTGTAAGGGGATCTATTGCATGTTAAATCCGTCCTGACCAAACGTCCTCCCGCTGGTGTGGTGTGGAGAGGGGGGGGGGTGCCAGCTCAGGTTTCGTCCTCGTCATCTGACCGCGGTTCAGAATTACGAGGTCCGTTCCAAAATAGCCCTAGTGTTGCTTCAAACGGGACGTTAATATAACTAAACTAAACCAATAATTGTATGCTATTCATTTCTGAATTATCAGTTATGTGGAGAATGAGGGTGGGGTATAAGATCTTGTTGGCTAGTCAGAAAACAAAGGTCAATTCTGGGGGTATGAAGAATCCTCCTTCGAATACTTCTTCCTCTAATTTTATAGGAGTTGGGAAGTTTAAGAAGGTAGCCGATGATTCAACTGATATGAGCTTCCCGACAAGGTGTCACAAAAAAGCATTTGCGTGACAAAGCAGTTGAAGTTAGGAATTGAAAATAACTTTTGAGCCTCTACTTTGTTGTTATTATTGAAAAACATTTAGTACATTTTTCTTTTTTCTTTTTAGTTATGATGGGGTACCTAAATTTAAATTGTCTCTTAATCATCAACCATTAGAGAAGTATAGGAAGATGAAAATCTTACATAGAGTGCGTCCCTCTCCGATTGATATTTAAAATTTCTGTAATCATTTTTTGCTAGGTGTCAGAAGTAGAGCTTGTAAAAACAGGACACCTGGGATACTTAAAAGCTTGTCCAAGTGATTTTTTCCCCTTATAATTTAATTGCTATTTTCGCATAAATGAAGATTTAACTCTAGAACTACCGATATTAAATATATACCTAGTTTTACCACACCCTTCAAATTGATGCGTTTTTGATCATCATGGCTTTCATGGTAACTTTTAGCTTAGTTTATGTAAATAAAACAACATTTAATATAATAATTCTTTAGTTATTAATTAAAAAAACCTAAGCAAAACCGTTTGTATTTGCATTTATAGGTTATCACATTTAGGATTTATACAAAAACCGACTTTTTGAAAAACCTGTTTTCAAATTCAATGTTTCCAAAAAACCGGTTTTAGCTGGTTTTCGAATTTTTGTAAAAAAAATAGAATAAGGAAAATATTTTATTTAATTTATATAAAATAACAAAAACAAAACAAAACGAAATCAATGTCAATGTCAAAGTCAAAATGTAAAAAAAAAAAAAAAAAAAAAGAATTAAATATACATATTACTTACACAAAATAACGAAAACTCAAAAATTTCAAAGAATATTTATATTATTTTCGCTAATTTTAATTTCTCCTAAGAAAATAGGATTTTAGAAAACATAACATATCCATTGAACGGTGTCTAAGTCTTTTTCTTATTTTGGACACAAAATTGCCTGAAATTGAAAATACTCGCTCACTAGCTATTGAGATGGGTTTTATAATTTTCATAGCATCAAATAACAATTCTAAGTCTTTTATTCGTTGATTCAAATAATGAAAATTCAGCTTTCAGTGTCTTTGGATTTTTAAGTTTTTCTTCAGGGTCTTCAAGTAACAGCTGAATTGATTTTTCCATGGCTTCTTTTAAAAAAGCAGTAATGATGAATTTATTTGAGTTTTTCTGATTAGTTCTTATGAGTAGTTTCTTCGATTTTCTCTTCATCAGAATTGGTTTCCACATAAGAATTTGGAAATATTCTAGACAGTATCTTTCCAGATAACTCAATTTCGGTTTTTGAAGCTAAAGGACGTACACTAGATTTCTTCTCTGAAATAGAAATGTGCAAATACAGCAAAAGAGTTGCTAATTCTACTTCTTTCTTGAATTCGTTCTTCTAAAGCATATATAATCTCAAGCTTTATATCAGTGTTTAAATTTTTTGGTTCATTTAACAGAAATTCAGATATACCTTTTCTTGTTAATAAATTGATATCTCGTCGCCTAAGCCTTCAGCTACTAGACGAATCAGTCCCAACTAATAAAATTCAAAATATTTGTTTGCTTTTTTTTTTTTCTTGAAGAGGAATATCCAGGCATTCAGAAAAACCGGTTTTCTTAATTTAAAAACCTGTTTTCAAATGTGACAAATTTACTTTAAAAGAACCGGTTTTTTTAAAGCCGAGTTTGAAAAACCGTCAAACCCTAATCACATTTGATATTGAATGACCTAACTATGCGGCACATATTTTACAAGTACCTGTTATCTTAGATGTACACTTGCCTCAAACATATTTGTTGCATGCATTACAGGTATAAATCATTCTGTTGTTTTTTTTTTGTTGCACAATCGAATTTGGCAAGACTTGCTCTCACAAAGACTTTTTTTCCCCCAGTTTTCTTTAATAGCAATCCACTGTTTTCCCGTTCTTTTTTTGGGGGAGGAAGCTTTTTTTCTGCAGTAACCATATTCACTAGGGAGTTCTTCGGACAATACATGAAAACTGTAATTCAAATTTTTCCAGGAAATGTCTGAAAGCGATGTATAAATGTAGGACTCAGGAATCACTCTATTTAGAATCACGCACATTTAATTACATTTAGGACGAACAATTACATTAACATTAAAGAAATGAACATTAGATTTCGTCGAATACGTCGCAGGATTAATTCACCTGTTACGTCGCGTCTTTCGTTCAGAGACCCGTCTGGTCTCACACGTCCTGACTTTCGTTCAGACCCATCTCGTCTCGTCTGCACTCCGTCTAACAAGCATCAACGCCTGTGTTCGTCACTACATAAATGAATGTAAATACGTTTTGATGTCCATCATTGTATCATAGATGATCCATAAAATACTGTAAAAACTTTGAAATTGCTAAAGCCGTCATTTTGACGGTTCTTGGTATAAATAGATATAGGTCATATTGATTATGGAAGTTAAATGGCTGAGTGGCCTGGATAGCCTGGTTGGTAGAGCAGTCCCTATGGTTGCGAGTTCGAATCCCGCCGGCCAAAGACTCCGCGTGCTTGGTGGCTGACGCGCGTATAAATCGGTCGTGGTCACAAAGCCATCCATGTCGAGAGTAATACCAATGGGAGTACTGGATTAGGAGTGATCGTTCTCTGATTCAGGTCTAAATTACGATCTGTAGATGAGTGAATGAAGTCCGCCCCTTAAAAAGGGTTGTGGCTTGTGAGTGGCTAAGTCGTTCTCTTGGCCCTAGATGGCGCTACTGAAAAAACAAGAGACGTACTCTTGGCTTAAACCACAAATGACTTCTTAAAGTAAGTGGGTTTGTCTAGACATTAGAAACAACAACAACAACAAAATCGCTGAATGGAAATTGAATATGAATAGGCAATTGTTCTTATTGTCTGTGGTTTAATAAAATTGTCGTGGTCTGCAATTTTTTAAACAGTTTATTTCGAAACTCAACAAAGATATGCTAATTAAATTATTAAAACATTAAAATATTGCTACATTGGATCGCATAATCATTTGATAGGAGGTAAATGTGAGCAGTAAATCAGAGTATTTCATCTCCTGCTTAGCAGAGAAGCATCTATTTCTGGGTCCAGCTCGCACGAGAACTCAGTCTGAACTGAGGAGTTTCCTCTTTCGCCACCCCTGGGGGAACTGGTGCTGCAAGTGAACTTAAACATTTATATTTCATTAAAAGTCGTCATAAAGTTCTAGAACAATATATAAATTATATCAGTATTTTTAAGCATGAAATTTGAAAAACCTTCAAATTCTATAATTCTGTATCCAAGTCTGATGTTTCGTTTAGTTACAAGGGGTTGATAATTAATTCTTATTGAAGGAAAGATCACATTGATTAAAAGACCCTAAAGATTCTAACATTCTAACTAAAGTTTCATTTGTGGTTTTGAAATTTTATTTGCCCACTGTATAGTTTTCTAATCTTCCAAGCAACTAAAATGCAAGGGTTTCTACAATTTCCCCCACCTATGAACGACTCCGTTATGACGCCACATCGAAATGGAGGTCCGCACGAGCGTGAACCTAGGGTCCGCTGCAGTTGATAGCTTCACACGTAAATGCGCTTTTTGATGCGGCGGCGACTAATTTGACGTCTCGAAAAGGTTTAGAATGCAGATGCGAAGCGAAAAGTCTTGTCCCACGCTTTTGGGGAAGCAATTATTCTAATTAGGATGCATCTTGGAAGGGAAACGTTGTCCTATCCCTACGTTGCGAACACGAATGCGGATTTCATAGTTGAGGAAATAAATGTTTCTCGCTTGTTTAATAGGAAATCCCTAGAATTTCCTTGCAGCTTCAGTAGAAAGAGAATTCATCGCTTTTTATGCAATGAGGTCTTAAGTCATCTTCAACGTGGGCGGTTGTTCCAACTTCTTGACACTTGTTGACTCGATGAAAGAACTGTCTTGCGAAATCAAAAATCCCCTCTCTCCTACTTTACGAAGTACTTTATTTTTTTCCCCCCTTCTTAATTTGCTGCCATGTGTAAAGATAATATTTAATATTGAAATCCTTTCACATGCTGGGATGATCGTATCTGGCATTTCAAATTATTGTCTTTCTTACCTTCTTTCTCAATAGGTTTTGGTGCCAGTTCCGTTTTATTATTATTTTTTTTTAAATAAGTCACTAATGAGTTATTACACACTTTACTTTTACGATCCTTTACTTTTTGTAGATTTTGTAAATTTATCTTTACGACCCTTTACTTTTTGTAGATTTTGTATTTTTAATTTGGAAAGTCTCATTTAGGTAATTTGTTTGAGCAAATTGAATTTATTTTTAATTTTTCATATTTTTGGTTTAATATTCCTCGCATGATGTTACAAATGATTTTTTTACTGCCTGAATAATATATTATTTCTCTAATATATAAATTATTTCTCAAAATACATTCTGTATAACCTTTATTCGTTTTTGTTCAATTAAACAACCTATATTCTAATATTTTTCTTGGGAAATACTACGAAAGTAGTCCGATAAAAGTATATGTCAAAATTACATTGACCATTATAATTTAAGAAAATATTTAATACATTTCACTAAAACAGCATACTTTGTGCTCTGCAATCAAAATATGTAATTACTTGCGAATTGATCTCTGATCAATTGCAATTTCTTTAATAATAATGATGTGTTTGTGCGTATGTTGCCGCTTTATAGGTGGAACCGTTTGACCTACTGTTACTAAATTCAGCACATATATGTTTCGAAGGGTGAGAATGTGCACTTCGAAGCGATTTAAGATTATGCGTGCTGTTGATATTTTTTTTCAATAATTTTTGAAAATATTTTTATTTTTATTTAAAAAATTATGAATATATATATATACATATAATAAAAAAATATAAAATCTATTTAATGATGTCAGAATGCAATGTTTCTTCGAATTTTTATAATTTTATAAAAATATTCTTGTATTATTTAAACATTAGTTTTCATTGTTGAAATGAAAGTCATATTTTCATTGTGCCATCAAATACTTAATCGTCTAAATTTTTTTTCGTAAAATGTAAAGAAGGGAGATACTTTCTATTATTTGTTCTGTTTAGATGAGGAATAGAAAAAAAAAAGATGTTTAAGTACTTCGAAAGAAGTGACATGCAGTTAGAAAAATAGATTATCCGCACAGCCATCTTTTAATGTAATGCTTCTCAACCAGTGATCTGTAGTCTATAGATGATTGTCTCTTGTGATCTGTGGTAGGTTCAGAAGCTTACATATAAAAAAAAAAAGCATATAACAGGTAAATGCACTGTATAAGTTCTTAAAATAATTTTTTCAGTTTTTTAATTTTCAAAAGTGTTCACGGAAGAATCCTTAGATATTTCATACCACACGGAAGCACTCTTTCCCTCGTACATCGGGTTCGCACATGTTTGGGACTTAACTTCATTAAGAAGGTTCATGTTTACTGTAAACAGAGCTGGTTTAAAGCCGCTAAAGTAGTAAAGCTTTAATGTGTATTACAATTTGATATTTAATAATACTTTGTTGAGAAAACCATAAACAATGTATGCACAAGAACTTTTATTGAAATTAAACATTACAAATATTTACAAATTATACATTAATATATTACAAATATTTCTTTCTAACCAGTTAGTTGATTAGTTTATGAATATTTTCGAATTTATAATTATTTTTTATGCATAATCTTTTTTATTCGCTTATTTTCAACTTTAAAACAGAAAACAAGCAAAAAAATTCTCAGAATCAAATTTTCAAAGAATATTTTTAAAACATGAGAGCACTATTAGGTATTTAACCAATTTAATCGAAAACAAATCGGTGCATAATGCCACAAATATGATTTATTGCTCATTTATTTTCTCTAGTTTATCAATTCATTATCTTCATCGCGGACATATTTGTAGCTCTTATTTTAATCGAATAGCTAAATGAAGTAAATGCAAAGATTTTTATCATAACATCTATTCTTATTTATACTACATCCCATATCTGTGTTAATGAATCGCATTAATTAATCCTGATATGACTGTTCTTTTAGAACATAAATTTAATTAGTATATTCCTAAACTTATTTTATTTATTTTCGGAGAATTTCTGTTCTTCTATAAATGTTTTAATCATTTTTGCTTTTATATTTTTTTTTAGTTTGGCTCGTCCCCAAATCTTTCATCCTGATTTCTTTTACTAAGTTCTTTCCTTCCTTTCTCTTTTTTTCCCATTTCCCATCCTCTTCCATCTTATGTTTTACAGGATAAGGATTTTTTTTTTTTAATCCAGCTTCAACATTCGCAATGTTATGAGGCGACTTTTTCAAATGCTGTTTATCGTTAATTATGACCCGGACTTAATGTTATTATTTTCATATAGAATTAATTTTCAAATAACTTTTCCTTATTAAGCTAATTCGCCTCTTAGTAGGGTTGGATTGATAACTTTTTGCTGTACCAAGTACCGACTAATTCTGACACTTGATTATACTGAATATTCTTGAGCCTGATTATGCCAATAACTGATTACTTTGCCCATTGGTATGAAACCTGGTAACTCTGTGAATATAGGTTCTCTCAATTAACTAATAAGACTGGTAAATGATATTGATACGAGTATGTTTCCAAACTGGAATTTCGCTTCTTTGGAAAAGGTATTGATGTCAATTTGTAGGTGGCTGTCATTTTGACTGTGATTGACGGGTAAGTGCGAAGAGGAGAGGAAAGGCCTTAGTACATTTAGGGTAGGAGGTGGGGATTCTTCACATATGTGTGCACTGTTACAGTGGGTGAAAGGCAGTAATAGTTAGGTCAGCAATATATATATATATATATATATATATATATATATATAATATATTAGTTTAAAAAGTTCGCGCATGCTAAACAAGATCACAGAGACAGGGAAAGGAACTAAACTGTAGACCATGAAGTTTACGTCAACCAAATACTTTGTATCATATTCATATAATATCACTAAATCGAAAACGAATAACTTGAGAAGATTATCATTTGTATCCAAAAACAGTTATCGAATATCCGATAGTTATGTTTACTTGATACTTCTGCATACTTGATACAAAGTATCAGGTTGATAGAATAGCACCCAATCCTGTCTCTTAGATTTTGAGTGCTTTTCCTGCAGGAAAACAATTTTTGCGGCTAATTCACTTTCCAAGGTATATATCATTGGGAGAAGGGCTGCACCCTTTTGATGATTAAGAACTTATTGGAGGGCTATTTAAAAAGTTTTTTATTGTAATCAATTAGCTCTAATTGCATAGATACTGAAGGAGCTAGGAATTCGAAATTTTCTTGATAACATTATGAATATTGCAATTTTTTGATTTTGGTATCTTGCGTATTCTTTTTTTTTTCTCGTATTGTACTAATCAATGTGACGCATGAGCAATGTATGAGATCATGTGTTTTCTTTTTTTGAAGCGATTGTGTTTATTGGCCGGAATAATATTTGTAAATTTGTAAAAAACTCCTTTGAATCACAGGGCAGAATATTATACCTATTACTACCAGATGTATCACCATACTTAATTCTGAGATATTTACTAAGCAAAATTCGATTTTAATCAGACTTTTGATTTTAATTAATAAAAAAACGTTTTTCTATACTTATTTCGGACCATATTGTATAATAAAATCCATTTTTACGCTACTTGAAAATATAAAAAGTAATACATTTTCCATAAGTATAAGTTTTGTTTCCGTACATTTTTCTCTGATTTTTTTTATAATTTAAAAAATATATAAGTTTATTTTTTGACAAAGCTTGTCATTATTTAAAATACTGGACGTATTTTTTAATCCACATACTCGCTTACGTAGAGATCATACCTGCTTACGATATCAATTTATTACGCTACTATTTAATTACGATCATTTTAATAATAATAAAATGAAGGTAGAAAATTCAAGTGAAAGCGTTCTTGTGCTCTGTTCCAAAAACTGAATAGCCTTTCAATTTTTTAGTTGGCTCTGAATATACTTTGCAATTCTGTAAGTTCCATTGAAACATTTGGGAATATAGTGTGCTTTATTCGTTTCCAAATATCAATATTAATAATATTATAATGATTAGGGTTGCTGCATTGCTTAAAGCAAAATCTCATGTATATAACAAAAAAAAAACATTTTCATTTAATTGTACCCAAGATTTTTATTTATTGACTACATTATCTTCAATTAATAATTTGCAAAAAAAGAATGTTAGAACGAAATAGTGTGCAATCATTTCTCATCACATGCTTTTTTTATAATATGTGCTATTAGAATATAAGTGATTTAATTTATTTATTAACAATGATAAGTAATAATTATAAAATTTAAACATTTTTTAAAATTTCTAACCGCTTTTGCCGACTGGCTGGTTCTTCAAGAATATTTGGTATTTTTAATTTTTATTATTATTATTATTATTATTTTGCATATTTGATTTTATGATTCTTCCACAAAAATACATATGAACATCAAATTATACTAAACTTTAAAACTGTTAGATGCTTTACACTTGTTCTGTTTACTATGTACATAAACCTTCATATTTGAGTCGATTCACGGGACAGCATTTGGTTATTAAAAACTTAAGTGCCCAGATAATCATTTTGAAATTATACACTGTCTTATACAATACTTTATTATATACAATACTTTTGAAAAACACACAATTTGAAATTATACACATACTATACAGCAATGTGTATTTTCACTCTGTAATATAATGAACAGAATCGTTCTTCCTTAACATGAAATAAAATCATTATTTATTGGATGGAGCAGTGAGAACGATTTGAATATCATTGCCACAATGAAATGTATTGCTGAAAATAATGCAACAGAAATAATGTCAAAATTCAAGGGAAGGGTTTACTATTACAGCCAATGGAAATGAATTGGTATTCTTAAAATTTTTTTTAAATGTTGTTAAAATCAGTTTTGTGTTGTAATATTTTCAATATATTTTGCGGAGAAGCATCAAAAATTCGCTTTAAATTTTTCTTTAAAAAAAATTCTTTTAAAGTATACATTGTTACTTTTTAAAGTATATCAATGTTGAATTTGGTAGATCTTAAATTTAATGGCGTGGTCTGCAGAGCGGCAATACACGCGTGCACATACATATACACCCAGATAGACAGACGAACTTCTTTTTTTAAATGTAAATGCCTTTATGCATTCATAAAATATGACTTTATTTTAACTCAATACAGAAGCATTAAATATTAACATGAAAAGTAATTATCTCTTCTTACGTCCTTCAGTTTAATTTTACGTGATTTATATAATTAAATGAAACTGATATTCTATTTCGTGAATTGCGCGTCTCAAATTCGGCGACTTGGCACGGAAGTCACTGTAATGAGCTCTTCCCACCTTTTTAATATTTAATATTTTTTTGTGTGTGTCGCCGAAAGTCAAATAAAATAATAATAATAATGAAAAAGAATTGCATATATATAAAAAAAGGATCTAACGTGCTTCCGTTTTGGTAGCTACCTACCTTCCCACAATACATTCG
>JAPMOR010096887.1:235747-304161 GCA_026543865.1 Argiope aurantia | reverse complement strand
TGAAAATTTGTATTTACATTTTTTAAAAAAACAGCAGATATTCTTTGAAAGAATATCCTTCATTTCATAGACAATCAATGCTATTTGCTATGCACAGAGCTCTTATATTCAGCAGAATAATTTCAGTGTTAAGTTTTACAATAAACCATAATTCATATGAATACAACCTCAGAGTTTAGAACACGAGAACTTGATAGAAATATTAAAGTCTGTGTATATATATATATATATTTGGAATTAAAAAAAAAAGCATCAATGAAAAGAATTATTAAAATTAAAATTCTAATTGGATAAGATTCAAAGCATGGAAAAATTTTGAGTAAATGTTGCTGTCTGCTAAAAATTTAAATTTAGATTGCCAAAAAAATGCCAAATATCCTTTTACAGAATATTTTTCATTACACGGGGTATCAGAACCATTTAATAATCAAAGAGGTCTTATATTTAACAGAATAAATTGAAGAAAAAATTTAAAATAAACAATAATTTGTAAGACATAATAAGAAAACTATTCAACTTCAGCATACAGAATAGGAGATCTGGAGTGAATTATGAAAGGTTGAGTGTAGAAGTTGAAAATTTATAGAAATTATTTCTAATATTTCCTATAAAATCAAATACATAAATTTTTCAAGTATATTATCCATGTAAAAAACTTTTTTTTTTTTAAAAAAAAAGAAAAAAAAAAATTTTAAAAAAAAACCAGACTTTAATAATATTATGAAATTTGTCTGCAAAACAGTTAGATCTTTAGGACTGTTCAAACTATAATTAAAAAGAAATAATCTTCACCAACAAGTCATATTTAAAGTATTCGAACAATTATAGCAATTTTACCTGAATTCAGAGACAATAAAATATTTAATACAATGGCAGGAAAAAGAACATACGAGTTTAATTTCAGTTACAAAGTGAAATTACTCTTTATTCAGATGAATCATATGTACACTATATAGAAAGAATAATTTATACTAGTAGAAAAGAAAGTAAATATGATTTGAAAATAAAAACTAAATATCATTAATCACCAAATATATAAAAAGTATCACAGATTGATACTAAAACATATTAAATGTGAAATTATGTAAAAAATTAAATTTTCACAAAAGTTTTTTGTAGTGCCAGATAAAGCAACCTGCAAAATTATAAACTCTGAAAATCTGTGACAAATCTAATCTTAATGTCACACATCTTATAATTAAGGCATGAGGAAAATTCTGAAAGTTTTGAATTACTGTAAAATTTTCATTAATGTTACAAAATATGGACATTGGGAGATTGTGAATGTAAGGAATTATTAAAAGAAAGTTACAAATTCTGTTTGGTTGAAAGTCAACATATTCAACAATAAAGCTTACTGTCACATAAATATCATTTAAATTGGAAAAAAAAAAAAAGGTGGGGGGGGTAATTTTTTTCAAGATATCCTTTCTCGAAAAGAAAGTCAAAATCATTTTATTTTTAATTTATTTTTTCTTATTCAGATGAACCACATGTACGTTATATAATAAGAATAATTTACATTACAAATTAGTGAAATGAATATAAGTTTATATAAAAACTATGTATGACTAGACACCAAATATATAAGAAATAATACAGATCGTTACAAAGACATATTAAATTGAAATTAAATGGTCATTGTCATTTGTACAAAAAACCTTTTGTTAGTTCTGTTAAGATAGATTGTAGAACCAAAAATTATGAAAATTTATCTTAATGTTACATAAAAATATAATTAAGTGCTAAACAAAATTTTGAGTATTTTGCAATGTTAAATATTTTTTTTTTCTGTTGAAATGTTTGGCAAAAACAAACTTTTAAAAGGAAATAGAAAGAACAAAATAATATTCAACATTCTATTAAAAGAGATTTGTGAGAAAAAATCTGTAAGAAAGAAAACTGTCAATTAAGAAAATTTTAACAGAAATTAGAAGGAAATTGATAGCAAAATTGATATTTGAAGATATTTTACATCCATCAATGAAACAACAGTTTTTTTAAGACCTCTTAAATACTTTAAAAAAACAATACTCTTAATAATAAATCTTAGCAGAAAAAAAAAACCAACTTGAAGAAAATTATGAAATCCAGTTTCAATACAAAATATGATTAATCAAGAAATAAATGAAAGGTCAAAAGTGGGGGTATAATTTAAAATTCATGTAAAATATTTTTCCTCTTTGACATAAGAATACATTTAAAAATTAATAGTTTTATTATAAAAGAAAATAAATTTTTGAGAGACTATGAAAAATAGAAATTAACCCACCTGATTTATATGATCAAATAATTTTTATTACTCGTCATCTGGATAACAGTGATGTTTTGATCAGAATCGAGAGGTATACATGCCATTTTTATGGGGAAACATTAGGACTAAATAGTAATGCACTGATGTCACTCCTGTAATGAAATATCATGAGGGGGTGAAGTGGTAATGAAATGACCTGAGCAAAAAAATTATATGATACCTTAGGCATCTGTCACTCTCACATCATTAGTGCGCACAGCATTATAAATTATTTCTTATGCCTATAAAGGGAAATAGCAACAATGTGTAAACTGTTTTTACACATTATAGATTATATATATATGAAATCCCATTCTGAGGTTAAATTTTGACAAATTTAGATAACTTAATCAGAGGCTTCAGAGCAAGACAAGATTTATATTGTATTAATATAAATGTGAAACAGAAATTTTAAATAGTAAATAAAACTCATCTGTAATAACATTTAGCATGCATGTTTTTGTTTCACATCGAAACACTTTCAAAAAATTTCTAGCAGTGTCATTAAGAAGAAATATGCTTCTAGTCTTTAATGAAACAAACTTCATAAAGATAATTTAATAAAAAGTGAAACAAATCCATTCTTAATACCAAAATAAACAATCAGAACATTTATTAAATTAAAATTTATGAAAATACGCTAATTAAAAAAAAATCCTCTTATATTTTCATTTCACTTCTCTACCTTCAGAATTAATCGGTTCTCCCACAACCGTTGATTACATATTATTATAGGAAAATCCTTTCAGAATTCTTTACATTTTCTTCATGCATACAAAAAATGATGAAAATGAGTTAAATTTTTTCTTGCCGCATTTTTCTATGAGAAATATTATTCAAACAGCAATAATAATTAATTATAGTATGAAAGATTGCTCATATCACGGCTAGCAAGATATATTGTTTTATAATTTAATTGCTATCTAATCAGACGATTAAATAGTAATTCAATAGTGTTAAAAAAATCATTTTTTACTTCTTTTTAAAAAATTACTTTAAAACTTTAATTTTTTTTTATATATATATACATATAGGTACGATACTGAAAATAACTTTTTTGAAAGTAACCTGAAACTAAATGTTTCGTTATTTAAATTTGTCAAAATTTACTGCTTAAAACTGAGCGTATAGATATTAAAATCAATAAAAAAATTTCTGGTACCTGAAGTTGGGAAAGAGGCCTCATGATTAACATATTCTACGGCCCCTATAGGACTTAATCTGATCCTGATTATGACAGTTTCAGTTATACAGCATTAACATAACTTCCTTAATTTAAATGAAACTTATTTGCTTCACATGAATTTAACATGCAGAAATAGTATTTACTCAAAAATATAAAGATTGTAACTTGAATCAATAACGATTGTTCCAGACAATGTCATAAAGAACAGCGATCAGAGAATAATAATTTTTATCACCCATAAGCAATTAAAAAGGAAAAGTGCATCATCAAATGCAAATATCGGAAGGTCAAGGTTACTGTCATGAAGTGGAGCGGCGACTTCACACTTTCCAGTGAAACCACCGCTCCAATAAATTTCAGTGATATGAATTCAACTATACGATAATTATTAGAAATATGTTTAGTTTTAAAGTTTTCTCAGTTATTCTTAGAAAAATGAATTGCTACTTGATCACCACAGTATACTTTAGGTAGAATTTTATATTGAAACAAAAAATTTAGAGTCAGTATTCATAGATATATTTCTTTTTCAGAGATCATTTTTGTTCAGAACGGCTTGGAACATGAGATAGGTCTCAGCAATTTCAGATTTTTTTTTTTTTTCAAATAATGTGGAATCTGGAGAAGTATTAAATCAGAAGTTGGGATTTTACAGATGGGAGTAAGTCGTTGCCACCGGATATGTACCCCTGATTCTACCGGATATGAATCAAAGTTCATCGGATATGACGTAACTCATTGGTGACGTCATACTGGTCATTTAGTGCGGGCTTTATCTAGCAATATTTAGTGACTAATCCTTTTTTCCTCTGCTGTACGTGTTAGTTTAGTTTAGTTTAGTTATATTAACGTCCCGTTTGAAGCAACACTAGGGCTATTTTGGGAAGGACCTCGTAATTTTGAACCGCGGTCAGATGAGACGTGTGTATTGAATCTCTTACACCTTTTATTTGCATGTGGAGATAAGAATTCTTTTTGTTCATTTATATATTATTAATCTATATTGTTTATTTATCTTTCATTATTTATTCATATTATTTAGGTTTTTTTTACTTAACTTAACTTATTTAGAATTAGTATCACTGAACATACTAATTAGGGTTAGCTAGGTAACAAAAAAAGTTTCTTTGTACTTGTAGTTTATATTATAAACTTTTATATTTAATTTTACTATTTGTTTTTCCTTCGATTAATTAGATCTTATTATTATCTATAATCTGAAAGATTTTAATTTCCAGATTAGTGCTAACTTGGGAAATTGATTGTTTTTTTACATTTAATTTGTGTATTATTTCAATTTTCTCATTGTTCAGTGGTATATTGAACTTGATAGTTTTAAATTTATTTGTGGTATCTAATAAAAATCTTGGAACATCTGTATATTGAATCTTATAATTTTTTTCTGTTTTGCTCTGTGCTTTTTTGGCAGTTTGTGCAGAATTTTGTTACTATTACTAGCTTTTGAAAGAATTCCATTTGGGACAGTTCTAGAGACGGGTACCATTTTGCGCCAAATTTTTTTCTCGCCAAGCCCCGCGGACGTTGTAATCTTGAGAATTGTATATCTCAATGTTATGACTATTTTCAGGAAATTTTTTTCTGAAGATAACAGAGTCCATGGGGCTATGGCAGGAGAAAAATTTGGTATGAATAATACAAAAATAACAAAAAGAAGAATTATAAATAATTAAACAATGTGAAATTTAAAAAAATGTACAAAAATAGCATTACAAATTTGTTTTAACTTACCCGATTGAAGGATGTGACTTTCGTCGGTATGGCGGCTACTAGTCTTCTTTTTCGATGTCAGGCGGGTACACTTGAATGATTTCTTCGAAAAATTGCCGGGTGATGGATTTATCCCCGGCGCGGTGACACCGCCTCCAAATATATTCTGCTAAATAGCCGTCCATACCGTCTTTCACTCTCCTTGTTCCTTTTAAGGATCTCTTAACCGCTCCCCACGTCCCCTCGATAGAATTTGTGTGTGCACCTGTATCCGGGTCCTTGAATGTGAGACAATGATTTACTGTCAGGTACACAAATGCCTCGGATGACAGACAATCGTACGTCTTCCAGCAATCAGACATTACTGTGGAACCCGGAATAACCCATTCTTTCAGTACCGAAATCAAAGTTTGACTTGTTCGATCCGGTACCACAGCCATAAAACATTTGTTCGAATCCCTTTCTACCCCTCCAAAAACCCATTCACCCTCAACCTTCTTTCCCTTATTATACTTTCTTTTCCCAAATTTGGATTCATCAATCTCAACAATTTTACCCGGCCCCCCAAGTTTAACACTTTCATTAACAAGCATGCAAACACAAACCTCCCTACAAAAACTCATCCAGTTTGTCGTGGTTTGCCTGGCGATATCGGCCTCTTCCATAATAAATGAATGGGTGCAACCTTTCACCCACATGGCCGTCGCCAATAAAACCTTCGACAGATCCATCCGAGAATTTGCAAACCATGAATTAGCCCTAATGCTTAGTTTAGAATAATGCCCTTCCCTTCTACAAACCGAATTAACCCTATCCCCCCGATCTTTCCTTTCTGTTAAAATCATATCCTGCCCGCATTCACCACACTTCCGACCATCAGCAATTAAACCCATTTTCATACACCATTCAACACATGCTTTCGCTCCCAAACGTTCTAAATCGAAAAAAAACCTCAATTTAAGGGATTCCTCATTTATCACATTCTGACCAGCCATTTTAGACAACACGAAAAATCGAAGAAAGTAAGAAAATAAATACTTAACAAGACTTGAAGAGCAGAAGAAATCAGACGGATAACTCAGGAAAAGAAAGAGAAAAATATGTTACAAGACTCAACCGCGAAAAGTTGCACTAATACCTAATTGGTTGATATTCAAAATCAATTCAAATCTGATTGGTTGATAATTACATCACCGACAACCCCCCATTCTCTTCACAGGGTTGCCATATATTGGAGTCGTAGAGGGGTTGCCATATTGGCAACTTTAGCTTTAAAATTTGGCGCCAAACTTGGCGGTACCCGTCTCTAGGAAGGTTATCTCACTGTTTTACAATGAGGGTTCTCTTTATTGGCGATTCCATGATCAAATACTTGCATAAGTATATATCTGTTCAATCACTTGACTTTCATTTGGACATTGTTTCCTATCCTGGTGCAACTATTGAAAGATTAGCTAGCAGTATTTCTGTACACAAAAATTATGACTGGGTCTTAGTGCATGTTGGCACAAATAATGCATCTTTGGATACTATTGAAGTAATACTTAAAAAATATAGAGTTTTGGCCACTGAGGTATTACTTCATAACCCAGGTGCAAGAATAATTTTCTCGAGTATTGTTCCAAGAGATTTTGATTTCCACAAAAAGGAGTATAAGGAATAGGAGTATTATTTACAAACACTAAACTATAAGATTCGAGCCATAAACTGTGCACTCAAAGAACTATGTTATTTTCAAACGTTTTTCTTTTGCAGTTCTTACCAGCCATCTTGGAAAAATTATCTTGCAAGAGATGGCTTGCATTTAAATAAATGGGGTAATAAGCTGCTTGCAGGTTGTTTTCTTGAATCCTTAACAGGATGCATTTCAGCAGATATAGCATCTAAAAAGGTATGCATAAAAACATTTTTTTTCACAATGAGTTTAAAAATTCATGCAAGCCTGAAGTCGATAATTTATAATTGGTTTTTCTTCTATTTTCACAGATTGTAAAGACTCAGTGTTCCAACTCCGGTTTTTCTTTTGATGATTCAGAGTTTCCTCTATTGTCATCTTTTCCCACAGCATTTGTTTCTTCTGCTTGGCCAAAGCAAGAGTCCGCCAGGCCAGTTTCTAGGCCCATGCAACCTGCTAGGCCAAAGCAAGAGTCTGCCAAGTCAGTTTCTAGGCCCGTGCAACCTGCTAGGCCAAAGCAAGAGTCTGCCAAGCCAGTTTCTAGGACCGTGCAACCTGCTAGGCCAAAGCAAGAGTCTACCAGGCCAGTTTCTAGGCCCGTGCAACCTGCTAGGCCAAATCAAGAGTCTACAAGGCTAATTTCTACACCCGTGCAACAGTCAGCTGCCCTGCTAATGAAAGATATTTCTTCTCTGCCATCTTTTAAAGGTAATACTCAATTTGTACTTCCTGTGATCCCATGCATTCCATTCAATCAGTTTAGTGACATTGTTTTTAATAGTATTCCCACATCAAATAAATTTTCAGTTTTGGCAACGAATTGTAAAATATTGCATGGTGGAGGCCCTCAAAATTGTTCCTATTCTAAAAACTGTGTTTATTGTGGGAAAACATATTCTACACGGTCCTCGTTTTCAAATCACCTGAAGAAATTTAAATGCCCACAACCTGTTAAAGTCTATTATCCTAAACTATGTGAAAAATGTTTGAAGTCCTATTCCTCTAAATCTTCTTTTTCAAACCATTTAAATCAATGCAACAAATCAAAAACTCATGTTTTGTTATCCCCATCTGGAAAAAATTACAGTAGTGTTTTGGAAACAAATGCATGTCTGACAGAATCGGTGGCAAAACCTGCAAAGGATCTACAAGCAAGTAGAGATATTAAATTAACATCTTCAATTTCAGATGTTTGTCAAAAATTTAAAAGTCCTTCCAAAATTAAAAATACGTATCCTAGAATTTGTAAATTATGTTTAAAGTTTTACTCTTCTAAATCCTCTTTTAGCTATCATTTAAAGCGTTGCTGTAAATCTGAGGTACAAACTGTATCATGTTTACCAGTTAAAAGTAACTGTATTGTATTGGATAATAACTCTCACAAGGAATCAATAATAAACCCCATTGCAGATGTAGGAATCAATCAAAATGTATATAGTTCGCAATTTATGAGTAATAATTATGAAAATTCCCCAAAAAGTTTAAAATGTGGTAGGTTTTACAGGAATAATGCTTTTAAAAGTCATGAATAAACCTGCAATTTTACCAAGAAAAATGAACTGTTTTTTTATGTAGAATCTGATTGCAATCAAGTCTTTTCTAATCTATGGCATTTAAATAAACATCATAGTGCTGTGCATCAAATTCAGAATGTCAAAACATTTTCTTTTGATTCTTTTAAGATTTGGTTAGAAGCTGAAAGTTCTTCTACTTACACTTTTTTCCGGAAATCAACAGGCAAAAAAGTTTTAGGTGGTAAAACATTTCATTATTATGTTTGCCAATTTTTTTATCCTTCATATCTGTCAAGGATTCAATCAAGAGTAGAACGACATGCTAATCGTAAAAATAGAAAAGGAGTAATACCTTTCCATTTGAATTGCCCGGTTAGAATTTGTGCGTGTGAGCATAAAAATTAAGTGACAGTAACATATTATCCAGTTCACAATCATCATACTGGATATGAAATTACAAGATACCACCCACTTAAAGAAAATACACGTAATTTAATTAAATCTTATTTATTGCTATCATTTCCTGTTCCGAAAATAGTAAGCTTAATTCGTGGTGATTCAGGTTGTCGGGATGAAAGAAATTTCTGCCCAACAAAACAAGTTTTTATTTCTCGGAAGACTATACAGTCTTATTCAAGGCATCTACATAATACAGTAAAGCCGATTAATGACGCCATGTCTGTTTTCTGTACTGTGGAGAAATTAAAAAA
The DNA here is from genome assembly GCA_026543865.1 of Argiope aurantia. Classification (NCBI taxonomy): domain Eukaryota; kingdom Metazoa; phylum Arthropoda; class Arachnida; order Araneae; family Araneidae; genus Argiope; species Argiope aurantia. The sequence goes on along the minus strand of JAPMOR010096887.1, from coordinate 295,055 downwards.
TGAAAAATATAATCCCATTTTAATTTTCAAATTACAAAAGTCGGATACTATCTTTGGACCTTCTTATTTGGATAGCTTACCAAATCATGAAAATTCTTTTGCATTAGGTTTTCAAACTGAAGCTCAAAAAGACATGCTTATGAAACATTCCCATAAAGTCCTTTGTATTGATGCTACCCATGGCACAAATCATTATGATTTTTTTCTTCTTTCATTGCATGTGCAAGATGAGTATGGTCAGGGATATCCTGTTGCGCATTTTATTACAAATGATTTAGATTTTTGTACATTAGTGGCTTTATTTTCTAGTTTACATTGTCGAATTCCTAATTTGAAAGTTAATACAGTTGACTGATGATGATGGTTTTACTTTTAATTCTGTATTTGGTCCCGATATCAAGCATCTATTGTGTCAGTGGCATGTATACCGTGCTTGGAAAAGGCAGCTGACTGTTAAAGTCCATGATAAATGTCTCCGTATGAAGATGTCGTATGAATTATTAAATATAATGAATGAAAGTCTCAAGAGAATTTTGAAAATAAAGTTTCGATTTTCATTAGTAAATATTTAAATAAATGCCAAAATTTTGTTGATTATTTCGTAAAAAATTATTCTGCTAGAAAAGCATTATGGGCTACCTGCTATAGACAGTTTCCACATGGTGATACCGATACAAATAATTACTGTGAATCGTTTCATAATCAGTTAAAAACTGTATATTTTGAGCGTAAATTCAATAGACGCATAGATGAGTTAATTTCAACTCTTTTAAAGATGGAAACAGATAGGTTTTTAAAATATTCTTCTAATGTTGTAAATAATGTTCCATTAAATTCAAATTTCAATAAAACTATTAAAGAAAAGCATGAAATGGGTGTAAAAATTCCCATTTATGATATAGTTAAACATGATGATCAATGGTTAGTAAATTCACAGGCAAAAAAGGGAATAGTATACTCAGTAAAAAAATTACAGATGTTTGTCTTTTATTAGATCATTGCTGTTTTAAATGTACTGATATTTACTGTACAGCACTATGTAGTCATTTGTATGTGTGTTCTTGTGAAGACAATAGTAACCTTTGCAAGCATATTCATAAAGTACATTTATTGTATTCTGAAATAAAAACATGCATAACTGATGATTTTTATGCTGTTGAAAATGAAAAAAATGCACAAGGAATTGACCCCCAAATCTTAAATTTTGAATTGAAAGGCAATGTTTCGTATGAATGTTTTAACACAAAAGAAACTGAATGCAAAAAACTGTGCTCCGAGATTTTGGAATTAATTAAAATTCCTCGTATTCAAGAAACTATGCTAACTAATGTAGTAAATTGTTTAAATACTTTAGTATCTGGTATGCGTGGAGTTGTCTGTCACAAAAATGATCCTGTCACGCCTCGAGTATATGTTGCTCCCAATCAAAAAATTCCCCCACAGATTAAATTTTATAAAACTTCTCAAAGACATAAGAGGAGACAATCATTTCATAAAAAAAATGGGAAATGGCAAAGATTAAAAGAAAAAAATATTGATGAACCTGACAGTAGTATAGAGGAGATTGCACCTTTACAATCATATCCTGTAGGAGAAATTTCTAAATTCTTTAGTCGTGATGAAAAAAGTAATGATGATCCTGATGGTCATAAAAAGGAAATTATTCCTTTAAAAGCTTATTCTGCTAGAGAAAATTCTGTATGTACTAGCCTTAATATATTCAATAAATTTAGTAAGATGAATGCAGATAATCCTACTGCAACAGTAGTAACTATTAATAACATCAATCTTTCTTTTTATATATTAAAGTCTTTAGATCCTTTTGTTACTCGGAAAGAAGAGAATTATCTAAAGTCTGTGTCACCGAGCTTTAAGAAGGGTTGGCTTTATGATTCTGTTATTGATGCTTTTCTTTTCCTGTTAACTGAGAAATTCAGAAGTTGTAAAGCAATAGAATCCTTGCAATCAGTTTTAATTTTTAATCAGAAGGATATTCTTAAATTTTTTTGGAGTCAAGAGTTGCCAAATCTAGATTTATTAATTATCCCTGTCAATTTAACTTGTCATTGGACTTTGATTATTGTTAATATAAAACTTAAAACATTTGAATATTTTGATCCACTTGGTGGCAGACCAGATAATAATACTGCAATTTTGATTAGAAAGTGGTCTAGGATTTTAAATAAATTACTTAATTCAGAAAGCCACTGGCAGATAGTTTTTCCACCTCATATAAAACAAACTGATGATTTTAATTGTGGAGTTTATATAAGTTTTTATGCACATCAAAAATTGAATAAATTTTCTTTAACTCAGGACTTCAACATACTTTCATTTAGAGCCCTAATGTTTGAACAGATTACTAAAAACTTAAATTTTTAAATCTTTTATTGCAAAAATTTTAATTTTGATATTAATTTAAAAATAATAAATTTGATTAATTGTTAATCTTACTTAATGGGAATTATCTCTTATCCCTTCTAAATTTAAACACCATAAACAAATAATTCCTAATGGTTAAATTTAAGTGATTGTCTAAAGATCTTTAGCTTTCTCTTAAGCTTAACTTTTAGGAAGTTCTTTTATTATTAGTTTCATAGAAGATTTAATGCAAGTTATAATTGCTAATCTCAGTGAGAATAGATAATTTTGGAAATGGTGTGTCTTGATGGTGTCAAGAAAAGGTAAGTGACTAAATACAAAAATTTAAGTTAATGACATATTCAAAACAGGAAGAAACAAGCTCCTAATGGAAGCAATATACTAAAAACGAATTTTAATATAAATATATGATTGTGATACTTTAAATTGTATGTTTGTCATTTAGTGAAAGTAATTTGAATCAGTATATCAATAAAAGCTCACTGTGACCAAAATAGTATAATTTTTATTAGAAAAATAAAATTAATTTTTTACACTGCAGTTTATATTGTTATATTGTATGTATTTCAATTTATTTATTTTCTCCTATCTTAAAATAAAGGAACAAATTCCCAATGGTTTAGCTGAAAAGGTTGTCCAGAAATTTCTGGCTTTCTTTTTAAGCTTTTAACTTTTAGGAAGTTCCTTTATGAAAAATTTAGTATTGGGATAAATCCATACAAGAAATTGTGGTGAAGCTTATAAGCCAGATAACAGCCTCTGGAAAAAGTGTACACTTTTGTCTAGTGGTCTTGTTATTCGGCTACAAACCCCAACGTCACGAATTTGGTCCTCATCCTCATCAATCTTCCTCATTGATGACCCTGGCTCTGAACTAAATAATGTATCCAAACAAGAATTCAAGAAATAAAGCAGTAAGTGACAGCTAAGAAATGGAACATTTTCCATGCTGTAGCTGTGTTGTATATAAAAATGAAAACAGATCATTTGGATAATATGAAAAGAATTATATTTCATTTGTTTAGTGTACATTCTTATAAGGGGGGCGGCATAGAAATCTGTATAAAACTTATTTAGATGTAGATGGTTGAAATATATATAGAAATTTATAATGTTATATTATCTATTCATTGTCTGCATATTTCATCACTTTGTCATGCTTGTTAAAAATCTGCAAGGATATTGTTGAACTTGATTTTTCTTCTTTCAACTCATATAAAGATATACAGTTTTCTCACATTCTGAAGTGAAACAAAGCAATAAGAATATGTTATATTATTACTTGTCACAAATTGAAGATTTTTAATGATTCTCTGTTATTTTATTTTTCCATTTATACTTATTACTTAATGATTTCTTTTTACATAGTTAATCTTTGGTTCTCTATTAATTTTATAAATGTCTCACAGATACAGTTTTTTTCTTCTTAATTTTGCAAATGAAACAAATTTATAAGTGCTTGGAGTAGTAATATAAAATCAGTAAACAATAAAATTCATATATTTTTTGGCACATTGGAGTAATGAGAGAATATCATATATTTATAACTTGAAAGAATAAAATAAAAGTGTTAAAATAGAAACAAATTTTATATTTAACAAAATTATTTATGATTTTGAAGATGTGTATTTAAAAAAATGAATTATACAGTGGCAATAAACTATCTAGCTAGGCAAAAAAAAAGTACTCTTTCCTGATTTTATGTTTTATATAATTTAATACACAGCACATTTTGCAGTGTCTTGTTTGGAGTCAGTTGATTGAATATTTTTTGGAAAATGTGACTAGATTATTGCCAATATCCAACGTAAAAGGCCATGTCTATGAAGTTAAGAATAAATAAACAACATCTTTTTAGTCTTTTTTTTTCATAATGTAATGAAGATATTTGTTAAATATTGTAAAAATTTAATTATAAGTTAATATTTTTATAAGTAAAATAGGTATGTGATAAATCCTAATTTTAAAATGTAGTAACAAGTGAATCATTAAAAAATCAGCTCATTCAGTTATAAAACTTTTCCTGCCAAATGCTGATATTGATTGTTTATGCTCATAGGGTGTGAGTGGGAAATTTCAATGGAAAAAAGAAAGGTAGAATGTGAATACTGGATATTATGACTATACTCCCTGCTTTTAAACTTTGAGCTTGAGAAAATAAGTTCTTGACTTTTTTTTTTTTTTTTTCCTAGGGAAGAGCTGATTTTCCTTTTTTTTTCCTGTGAATTTCAGAAAGAATGAGTACCAAATTTATAGAAAAAAAGATTAATTAAACACTGTTCAAATTCTGTAAAAAAGGAAGTCTCTCATAATATATGAACACTATATTTGGACTAGTTTTTCCTTACTAAATTTTATTTGAAGGCTATATTATTGCATGCAATTTTTTGGGTGAATTAAATATATTGGATATGAAAAACTCTGTAAAATTAAGGTAATTTTCATTTTTTAAGAAATGAGGTTTCATTATAGTCTTGACAAGTTTTTTTTAACACATAAACAGTCTGAAGAATTAAGAATTGTATGAATTTTTTATCCAAGAAATTTATATCCTAATATTGAAGACAAACTATTTCTTTTTATTTAAATGATGAATGAAACAGCTTGTCACTGAAATATTAAGCAATTTTTATTTTTAAGAAGTCAATCATGTGGTTATTTCTTTTAATAATTTTTCACATCTGATAGTTTAGCAACTTATGTTCCTTGCATTGTTTTTATTCGTAACAAAAAAAAAAAGTTCATTTTAATGAAAAATATCTTTAACAGAGTATATGTTGATAGTCTGAATACAATTCTGCAGTGCCTGAATATGACCTTTTTATTAAATAGACAACTGCTTAGGTCCATCTAGGTATTTTTTTTTTTTTGTGGTATTTCCGATAGTTTAATTTTGTACTGTCGCCTAGTGTACAAAAGCCCTGCAAACTTAATTATTATTATAATTATTGATATTAATTTTAGAATATTTTTCTAGCAGTTCGTTATTTACTTTGAGGGCATTGTTCTACCAAAAGTTTAATATTTTGTTGTTCCATAATTAAAAAAAAGCTGCATTATAATTTAAAATAAATATATCAAATCCATATTAAATATTATTTAGATTGTCTTTAAAAAGTCTCACTTTTAAAACTTATTTTGTGTTGAATTCTACGAAAATTTAATTTGGCATTGCGATATACTGAACTTTAGAAAGTGATCTGCAATAAAAAATTTTTTGCTATTTCAGTTTGATGAAATTTCCTTCTTAAAACTGTTTATATAGATATTGTTGAGGAGAGGAAAAGAGAAACGACCCTTGAGGGTTTAATTGGCATTCGAAGACTTCGTTTTAGTCCGGTTCACTATCTGACTTAAGATCTTCAACTTCTTGGAAATGTTCTTTATAAGAATTTTTATGATTATGAATGGGTTTATTTTTCCATATCACTCCTTTAAAGACTTTCATTCTAAATTTCACTAAACGTTATTCTGTCTGACTACTAAAAACACAATTGCCCCAATGATAGAAAATCGTTTTCAGCTAAATTTTTTTAGAATTGCAAATAAGTCCTTTAATTCTACTTTAAGAATACATTGTGATCAGAGATGTGTTGAAAAGAGAGGGGATTAGTGCTAATAATTTTTTTTTCCCGAACTTGCTCCACTTTTTCGTACTGGAATATTTTTTGTTTGATTCCTCTGATTTTATTGTACCAAAAATAATTACTAACAAATATACTTAATATCTTTGGAATGTGTGTGAGTATAAATCCAGTTACTACAGATAAAAAATTATAAAGTATATTAAAAATATTTTGAAAATTTTATATAAATTACAGGTTAAAACACGCACGGCAACAAAATAAATTTCATCAAAAAACTCATTTTTGTATTTTTAAAATAATTTAAAAAATGGTTTGTGTCTGATATGCTTTAAAATTACTGAATGAAAAATTTAAAGTTTTAAATAATGTTTAGGTGAAAAATCTAATTCAAATTTTGAAAAACTCTTTCTTAATCCCTTAAAAGATCATTTTTTTACACAATCGTGATTTGTTAAAATATTTTTATGATTGAATTTGGCTTAAGAAAAGTGACTCATTTAGCTAATTACATTAATTAAATTTGGTTACTTGATAATTAAGTAACAAATCAAGACACACTATTTTATGTGAAATAAGGAACTGAAGCATCTAAGTTCCTGTCTTATAGAAAATTTGTCATCTCAGGGGTTCGCCTACTTTAGGTGGGAACAGGTGCCCCAGTCCCGAGGTACCCAGGGATCTTTACTCTTTCTTCTCTCTTCCTACTCTCCTCTATCCCTTTTCTTTTTTTTATACCCTTCTCTCTTAAAATCCCCCCTTCCCCTTCTGTTTTCTTCATTCTTCCATCCCTCGACGGTAAGCGAGGGAGCTCGCCATGAAAAGCTGTCGCCACTCTGTTTGCTTCTTGCTTCGCATGGACAGCCAAAACCCCCATGTGTTAGCCGTGCGTGGCGACCCTTTAGATGGGTGGTACATTTCGGTCCTTGATGTATCAATCGGCCGGTATCCAAGATATTTGACTGGGCTGCTCAAGGGGATCAAGCGAAGGGGTTACTCCTTGGGCTTGGCGTTAAGGGGGGGGTCACTGTCCCCGGGGGTGACTCTCAGCGTATAGGTTCCAGCTAGCGCCATGGTAAGCGCTAAGGCTGGGAATGGCCAGAGCCGGTGGCTGCCTTCCCTTGTTGGGCTCCATGGAGGGCAGTGCCGTCGTGGCACGAATTTCTTTTCCCTTTTTGCATGGGTTTTTCAGACACTTTGCCATGTTTACCTATCACTGAAGATACTAGACTTCTAATATTACACGCACCAAAGACCTTTCATAGTTCAAAGATTGATTTCTTCATTTATTGGTGATGTCAAATCTACTAAAAAACTTCCATCCGGGGATCTCCTTATTGAGACCTCATCAAAAACACGGATTGCTACGATGCAGAGATTAACAAAACGTGGAGACTTCCCTGCATTTTTCTCGAGGAGTCATCTCTGATTTAAATCTTTTTGATTGTTCGGAGAATGAACTCATACGGGAATTGCATTCCCAAAAAGTTTGTGCAGCTCATCGCATAAAAATTAAACGTAATGATTCATTCATTCCAAACAAAACATGTCATTCTAACTTTCAGTAGTCCGGAATTTCCGAAATTTATACGTGCTGGCTATATACAATCCAAAATTAAACCATATGTACCGAATCCTCTGCGTTGCTTTAAATGTTAGAGATTCGGACATTCCCAGGGAACTTGCCATGGCAGCCGTCGATGTGCAAAATGCTCCGCTGATGTTCATGAAACTTCAGTGTGTAGCTCACAGACCGGTGTAAACTGCTCTGGGCTCCATGCTGCTAATTCCCATGACTGTCCTAAATGGAAAACGGAAAAAGAAATTCAAAGCCTGAAAGTTAGAAGAAATATTTTATACGCAGAAGCGAAAAAAATTTTTTTAGACAGAACACCCAAACCTGGCCTTATTATAGTGCCGCCATAAGTTCAATTAAAATGTACTAGTTCTTAGATCGAATTACTTTTGTGGTCAGTTTTACCAAACCGATGTGCAGATGTGAAATTAAGTTGTCTATGCATTGGACACACAAGGTACACACATAGACATTTGCTGTTTGGTGAACAAGCTCCTCATTGTACGAACTGTGGAGTTATCAATTCTATTGCACATATTCTTACTGAATGTCCTAATTTTACTTCTGATCGTTTAACTTACTTTCATTCGCCTATTTCAAATTTACAGGACCTGATGGGTGAGAAACCTCACTCAAAACTTTTTGACTTTTTAAAAGCCCTGGTTTCTTTCATATCATTTAAAATGTGAGATTTATTTTTATTCTTGTGCCAAATCATAGACCTTTTAAACTTTGGACGTTTTACAATGTATCCCTGTTTTATTTACACCTTTTACACTTTTATGATGGAACTGCTTAAATATTCTTGTGGATGGCGCAGCTTGTCCTAAATTGTACCTTGTGCCAGAAAACCTAAACTATACCATACCATACTATAGAAAATTTGTGTCAGAACTTAAGTAAACCTACATAACTTCACATAAAAATTGAAATATTTGGGAGGAAGCATATTTTCCATATCTCTTGAAAGGGTTAAGGAGCATCAGCAACGTAAGAATTAACTACATGCCGTATTTTGTAGTGGTAGATGCGATGATCTGTTCTGTAAACCATTTTGAATGATTTTTGTCATGCATGTTGAAATTATAAACAGTACACCAGTCTATAAACTCTATCATGTTAGAAATACAATCCAAATCTTTGCACTATGTACCAAATTTGGGTTCATAAAATTTCTGTTACATGTTGTATCATTTTTATTTTATTAATATTATATTCTTTGTTAGCACAATAAGCAGTAAGTGAAAAAAAAATTGTATGGATTAGAACCTAATAATTGATAGCAGGTCAAAATTAAACTCTGTAGAGGCATATGGGCAGGTAATACAAGTTTTTTTTTTGGGGGGGGGTCTGAAATGTTTTGAATACAAAACGAATTCTAAACTGTAGTATATGAATAATAGCATATCAATTGCTCATTAAAAAATCAGCAATTTTGCAATTTCATGGGAAGAATTACAATTATTTCCCTACAATAAGTATTTGTTTTTTCAATTTGAAATATCAGAGATATTTCATAAAATCAGTTTACATTGAACCAGGATTTTACAATATTTATTTATTAATATTGTTTAAATTAAATATTTCCAGAAAATGAAATAACAAAGCATTTAATTTTTGCTAAGTTTCAAGAGAAAGAATTTTGGGATCTTATTTGTTAGAAAGTTATTTTAATTTAAAAACAAATTTTAACAAAATAGCAAATTGTTAAAAGGAATGAAAAATAAATATGACTCTTTTTTTGCTTCAATATATTATGTGAAGAGATGAAGTTGCAATGTAATGTAAATATTTAGAAACTGAAGATTAATATAAAACCAGGACAAGGTTTATATAAAATTAGAGATATTTTAAGAACTTAAATTTTAAAACATTTATTTGACACTGAGATAATTGTCAACAAATGTAGTTGTTGAATGGCACCGACTTTACTTGTATTTAAAACAAATTATGAGGAGCTAACTAAGTACTATTTATTATGCTTGCATGAAACTACTGTATAACTTATTTTAAATATACATAATTTCTCAATCCTTTAAAAAAAATTAACATGTATGCATTTTAATATCATATGATGATCATTATATATCTTTAACGAGTAAAATATTGAATTAAAATTCTAAGTGCATTATATGAGGCCTCATGCATCTGTATAAAGCCTACCATAAAAGGATTTAAAAATATTCACCTTCACACAAAAAAAGGTATTCAATAGATTGGCATATTTTACCTTCATGGAATATGAAAGTTTTTGTATTGGATATATATGTTATTGAAAGAACTAATTCAAACCAATTCAGAAAAAAATATGCTGAAATTTTTTTTGAAGAAATATAACATGGCTATTTAAAATTACATTATATATATATATATATGTATTGCAAAATATTGAGTAAAATACAGAAAACGTGTTATTAGAAGTATGTCTTTTATTGAAATTTGGATATATTTTAAAATTGTTAATATGAAATAAAGTAAAAGCAGATGGTACTGAAATATTTCAATGTAAATTCACACACAAAGAAATCAAGAATTCACACATATATGAGTTGCTTGATCATGATAATTTATATCGAAGGAATAGCAATTAAGAATTGCACAAGTTGTCGTGGCATTATAGTTTGAGAAAGACATTTGTTTGACTAATTCTGCTGAAATTGCTATATAATAGAAATCAATGTCTCAGTCTTTGTAGTTGATTTTAAGAAGTAAAAAGAAACAACCAATTTTATATTTTTAAAATACAAATTTTCCTTTTCACTTTGAATATGTTCAATATATGAGTATTTTTTCCCTACATATTCCATTTGAATGCAAAATAAATAAATAAACAAACAAAAGGGCAAAGCTTATTATCACCTGTTATGTAACAATTAGGTAAAATTAGTATTTAATAAGAATGTCAATAATTAGTTGGGCTTAAGGGAACTAAGTGTTATTGAAACAAAGGAGAACAAAAAGTAAAGAGATGAAAGTATTTAAAATTGAGGAAATATGAATATCTGTAGCAATAAAATTCTGATAGTTAAATATGAAGATGATAATCATTGTTAAAATGATGACTCAATACTTGTGAAAACATGATATTGATAGAAAGCCTTCTTTACATGTTCTGCATGAAAAAGAAAAAAAAAATCACTAAAAAATAAAATCTTTGAAATAAATTTTTAAAAAATCATTAATCTAAATATGCTACTTATTTGGTGATACATACAACTATACTTTAAATCATAATCATCCCACATGTTACTGAAGATTTATAAGTTAAAGTAAATAGAATAACATTATGTACATGATAAAAAGAACTATATTTTTATGTTTACTATCCCACATATATAAACAATTTCTCATAAATTGTTTCACATTTCTGTGTTTCAAACCATTATCTTGGACACGAGATATCAGTGGTTTAAAGATTAATCAGATAGAATCTGACATACGTTTACTGTTTATCTCCGAAATGTAAACATACACAATCCATCACGTTTGCACGTTAGCCAATCGCATGTACGATTGCATTGCTCATATACAACGGCAAAGTCGTGATGTTTCGGAGTTCCGCGATGTGACAAAGTCATCACGAGCACCTCCACATCATAATTTGGAATATTTACTTTAATTTGTTAGTTTAGGGAAAAGTTAAATTTAATTGAACTAGTTTGGTCGAGCGCAATAAAGCTCTAACGTCATGAAATTTGGTATTTAATTTATATTATTATTATTTATGATAGAATTAATTGATTACAATAATATAATATTATTTATGGGATAAACTATAGGGAAATTTAATGGAATTACGTTGCACGTGCCTTAACTATGGCTCATATACAAGGATATACGTAGCGGATTTCTTTCGCGAGCTGGGATTGGTCAATAAGAAAAGTGAATTTTAGTACGTCAAGAGGCATTTTTGAACACTTTTGTGTGGCAACGGCATGTGACATCTTCCTTTCTTTAGGAGTTTTGTTTGAGATCTGTTTCCAGGGTACGACGAATTTTATTCTCCGCATGTTTGGAAGTTTTTCAATTTTGTAAATAATTGACTCAATTTTAAAAGAACAAGACCAAAATATAACCTAAGTAAGTAATATATGGATATATTTTGCTCATGTGTTCTCGACTTAGTTTTTTTTTCTTCCATTATATTGTTAATCGGCTCTTCGCCACCTGTGAAAAAATTAATCAATTACTTAATTAAAAATCTCTATAACATATCAAATTCTGAATTATAAATATTCTAGTCCTATTATATGTTGTTTTTCCTCCTCGTCATTTAGATTTTATGTTATTAATAGCTGTTTTACTCATTTTCGAAATAGATGTCATTGCTGAATAATAGTAAATCTTATATTTTAATATTCTTAAACATTCCATCCCATAAAATGTTTTATCCTTATTCTTTTTAATGGTAAATAAAGTAATTTAATTAGTTTTATTTTTTTATTACTATTGTTTTATTTTTATGCAAGGTGGGGCTCTATATTTTGCTTGTTACATATTAGCCACTAATTGACTTAATAAATTGAGGCAATGCAAGAACAGTGATAAAATTTTGTAATATTCTGTTAATGAATTTTTTTGTAGTCCAGGTATTCAGGGGCGGATGCAAGGGAGAGGTTATGGCCTTCTCCCCAAATCTTAGACGGTATTTTGTAGTCTGGAAGAAATGCTGCAGTAAGGTTAAGTGCATTTAAGCAACTGATCGGGTTATATGTGATTGTTTAGTTAAAAGAAGCTGCTCAAAGTAGTGAAATAAAAGAACAAAATAGATTGGTTGGTTTTTTTTTTTTATAATTCATCTTTTTGTGGCTTTACATATTTAATCTTCTTAAAAAATAAAGGAAAAATATTTATTGGTGAATAATCATTTAATTATGGAAGATTCTTGCATAAAGTCACTATTATGAACTTGAGGTGTAACACATTCTATACAGTCAAATCAAGACTATATATTTTATAAAAGAAGTTCTAATATACTCTCTCATATATAATATACATATATGAGAGAGAGATTATATATAGAAAGAGTATTATGTGTTCATGACCTGGGCTAGATTTATAGTTGATGGTTGGTACTTATAGAAGCTGTAACTAATATTTACTTTAATTTTCCATTTAAAATAAAGTCATTGGTGTGTAATGGCACAGTTTTGTCTAATATGCATTTTTCCAGCTGATTAGGTCCTTTTTATTGACCCTAAACCCTCCAAAAAATGTGAGTACCCAAAACTATATTCTTGAGCTTGACCCTCTGCTCTTGGATATTTATTTATATGCACTTACTTGCATAATGGAGTTCATCTAGGTTTGTTAAAACTAGAAATAAAATTAATTATATACTGTGCATGAAAATATAAGTATATAATTTTATTGGAGATTTTTGAAGGAAAAAAATCAATCATTTTATTACTATTGTGATTAGCATTGGTTTTGTAACTCTTTCATTGCCATCTTTAAGTATATTCCTAGTTAATAAAGAAGTTAAAAGTTTAACTATCAATATATTCATACAGATATTTAAAAATGGCTTTCAATAATGAACTAAATTTATGAAACATGATTTTTATGGTATAAAATTGTTTGAAATACAAATGATCTCTTCATGAATTGTTTGTAAAGTGTTTATACTAGTTATTTTTAATAAATGGATTAAGTCGAGTGCTTCTGATGCTTCCCCTCCTCTTCCCCGTGACTCGCTTTTACCTATAAGGTTTGAAGAAGACCAGTCTTTGTTTTTTCTATCTAGTTGTTTACATACTACTAAGTTACTTATGGGCAATAAATTTTTTCTAAAATCATATTTCAATTGTATCGCTATTTTTTCCCTCTAATTTTATACAATATATTTTTAACCCATCGTCATGGAATGAAATAACTAATACTTTACTTTTAGTTATGCGGTTTTCTATAATTTACTTAGAAAAATACCCTGTGAATGATATAAATAGCATAAAGATTTCATATTGGTCTTTATTACATTTTTGTTATTTGTTTATAACTTTATACTATCAGATTATGGATTCTGGTTAATAATTATGTGCAGTTGGCAAAACTAATCTGTTCTTATGAATATTAAATTTTGTTTTTGTTATTTTTGGTATGTTTTTTTTAAGAAAGTCATTTTTTCCTTTATTTTATTTTTTTAATTATCAAATGCCTCTTGGATTTGCTAATGTATTAATAGGATTATTGTAAACATTGTGTTCAGTTTTCTATTCTAAACCTTTAATTTTGTTATTCTTTTTCATATTTGTTATCTTGCTGATTTGATTTCTATCCATTTTTAATTTTAAAAATCCATTTTTAATAATAATTTAATTATTAAAATTTGATCAATTCCAACAGATGCAACATGTTTAACATTTAAAAATGAATCCTCTTGGATGAATATCAATTTCCTTATTTTTTACTTTTATTTTGAGACTTCTCAATCATCTTAGAATAACATTTACTCATTTTGAAAATTTCATTTTGAAGAAATGCTAATTATGAAGCAATTTTTAATAATAAAATGTAATCAAGTTTTTCTTTTCTCTCCTTGAACTGTATCTTACTAATTATTTTACCATAATAAAAAATTATTTATCTTGGTTATATGATTGCATTAAAAAATTAACTGTTTATTTTGCATTAGCAAAAATTGTTTTATATCATTTAATCATTAACTTTGGGGAGAGGTGAGATTGTATGCATTTTTATGAATTCTGATGCTTACTTTATCTTCAGAAGATTTTGATTAATTGCTTAACATTGCATCATTTTGTTTTAAAATAAAATATATTCTTAAAACCTAATATCTATGATATATTTTTACTGAATTTAATAAAAATTGTTCTACTGACTTTTTATGCATTGAGTGTTTAGTCATTTAATTCATTTTTCATTAGTTAAAAAATTCTCTTTCTGATAACCACATAAATATTTTAAAAACCATATGTTATCTTTAATATATACACTGTCAAAAATTAAAAGGCTGCATGGTTTTGATAAAAAAATAAATGATTTTGCTGGTGGCTAATGTTAATTAAAGCAGCTATTGTATTTAAACTGTAGCAGAAATCAAAAGTAAAAAACTGCACATATCAACATTTATGACATCAGTTCCTAGAAAAAGAATATAAATGATGAAATCCTGATTACATGGGAACATTTTTTTTTTTTTTTCATTTTGTAATTTATAAAAATGTAGTGGTACAAAAATTATTTTCTTTCGGGGGGAGGGGCAGAAAAAATTATTGAAATATTTTAAAGTAATACTGGTTTTTAGGAATTATCAGATTATTAAAGACTGATATCAAAATAAATAAGAGTGTTTAAAACTGGTTAAAAATTACTTTCCAGCTATGGATTTATTTTCAAGCAAAAGAAAATATTAAACATAAACCAGAGCTATATTGCCCATATTGTTTTATAGCAGCCATTAAGTGATATTTGATGTTAGAGATCATCAAAAAAGAATTAGTTTGCAAGGAGTATTTCTCTTGGTATCAGAATTGAGGACATCAAATTTATTAATCCTAAATAAACTTAATTAAAATGACCCATGTGTATGTAGGTTAATAATACAATTTGGATAAAGTGAAGAATAGTGTGCCCCCGAGTTTGTTGCCAATATGGCAACCCATCGGAACGCTCTTCTAGCAAACCTAATGCTGTTTTGTTTACTACTTTTTGCAATGGTTGAGTTGTACATGAACTACAACTATTTTATGAAAAATGTTAAATTAAAAATAATTAAAAAAAAGACAGTATCGATTAAAGATTTTAATTTTCTTTATTGTAATTAAAATTTTATTAAATAAAATTTAGCTTATAATTAAAAGTTATTTTCTTCTTTCTTTTTTTAATGTGAATACGAACAGAAAATATTTATTTTTTTGCAATTTTTAATTGTCATTATGCGCCTTAAAAATTCGTCTGAATTCTTAATTTACGAAATCGTCTGCATTCTCACTTTAAAAGAACTGCAATGGAATTCTTCGCAGTTCTCGTAATTTTTTTGGTGTTCTACGGTTGGTTCCCTTCGTAATTTGTTATGTCGGCAATTATGCAAGAATGGATGTCGGGTAAATGGGATGGAAGACAGTATTTCGAATTTGCAGAATGGATGAAGGGTGAGTGAAATATATATGTATGTATGTGTGTGTGTGTGTGTTGATGAAGTTATGAAAAGATGCTTGTTTGAAATTTTGTATGGAGAATGGTTTAATTGCTTCTTTCTCCGTTCTTTCTTTTCTTTTAGTTATGTACTGTTCCTGTTATCCACACAATCCTTATGTTCAATGTGCTAGTAAAGATACTGTGTTTCCGCTCCCGCTGCTAGCATCCCGCTGTTTTTTTAAGTTAAAAAAATTCTGCCTTCGGCATCAGTAGAAGGCACCCGGCAGTCCTGAAAAAAAATACGTATCAGTAAAAAGTTCTAATTATATGGCGGGAAATGGTAACAGTAACTGTTCCGCGGAAGTATTTATTTTGTCCGCCATCTTTATTGGCGACTAGGTATTATTGGCGCAGCAAGGGGCACACTAAAATTCACTTTTACCTACAATTTATTTCCTTTGATCTAAATATACTGTGCAATTCGAAGTTTTTCAAAAGTAGTTTTATGTAGATGGAATCAAGTACTTTTCACTGGCAAAACCCAGATCAGTATAAAATGTCCCAATTTATGAATATGTTCTTGAATAGAAGTAAAGGGATACTAGAAGTAATCTTGCCTTCATACAAGAAAAATCATAGAACAAATATTGGTCATATTGAGGGAATTGACGCAAGTAAACACATGTACATGCATAATATCTGGAATGGTGGCTAGATTTTCCATGCATACAGTGATTCCATAATTGAAAATACATCCCACTTATTACTTATAAATTCCATTTTCAGATCAAATAATTTTTTTAACATACATAAATGCATTTCTTTCTAATTCTTAATGAATAAGTACATTCATGAGAAAATGGAGAAAACTGGAGCTACAGTTTTACAGGAGCTGGAGTTTAAACTACATTTCATATTTAGATTAAATATTTACATAATTTTGCTGTAAAAAATTGAAAATGCACTATGGAAAACATCTGTTTTAAATAAGCAAATGTTAATATCTATTTTGTTGCATATCCATTAGCATTTATTGCTTCCAGATATTATGGTATAGAATCAACTAACTTTTTAATTGTATCTGAAAATATTTCATCCCATTCTTGTAGAATATGTTTCAAATTATAGTTGGTTGTACAGCCTTTTTGAGCATGGATTATAAATTTTCAATGACATTGATATCTTAGGACTGAAGAGGAGTATTTAGTTGCTTTTTACAATGATAAACACACCAAGTTTTCACATTATGTAGCTTATGTTTTGATTCAGTGATTTGTCTAAATATGAAATTTTCCCCAAACTTAAATTAATGGCACTTACCTTTAAATTATTCTTTAGTATATTTAGATAAATCATAGGACTCATAATATTGTTACAGTAGCGTATTTCCCATACAAAATTCCATAAAATCTAAAGGCTTGTTATAGTAAGTATATGGTTACACAGTCAACAGGCCGCAATAATAAATAATGGTGTTTATTAATACGAAGACACAGATGTACACAAACAATAAAAAGCAACACTTAGAGCAAACAGCAGTCCACAAGTAGAAATCGGTTGTAAAAAAACCACAACAGTATATAAAACGTCCAGACAGAGAAAGAAGAAATAATTCACACATCTATTCATGTCTCTCCAAATGCCTGCTATTCTGTATTGTCTCCTCACTTTAACTGTACTCAACTGCTAATTCACTACTATACGACTGGCTTCAATTCAGTACTTGTCTCCAAGACTTGATGCACAGCTCAAGTCTTAATCGCTTGAGCTTTGTTAATCTAAACTGATCTAATTTCTCACTGACTAACTATATGACTCAACAAGCTCTGACTCCAGCTTGGTCTGCTGGCTTTTTATAGCTTCCAGAGCAGAGCACAGAAGGTTCTCAAAGAATCAGCATAATTCGTCTCCTATTGGTTCCAATGCCAAAATTCGTGAAGATGCATCCATTTTGTCACTAAATGGTTGCCAACCTTAGGGGTCATTGATCTGACATCCAATAGAACTGTTCATAAAATTATCTTTCCTACGCTGGAACTAATTGTACTGGGAAGCAACATTGCCGATTCATAACAATATCATGAAAACAAACTTCCCAATTTTACTTGTAGCTACACAACTTACAAACCAAAACAGATACACTTATTTTACTATGAGATGACTTTCGAAGACCAATGTTTGATTTTTTTGAACCATGGGATGGAACACTGTCATGGAACCAAACCATGAGATGGCTAACACTGTCAAATATATTAAATTTGCTTTCATTGCTGAAAACCATCTTTCTCCAAAATATTGTCTTTAATTGATGTTACTTAGCAAATTCTAAACACTTTCTTTGATTTTGCAAACTTACGAAGTTCTTTACTTTTTCTCTAACCATTATGATTAGTTTTTCTTATAACATTTCATATGATTTGAGGACAAATATTCTTATCAACGATTTCAAATGCTTCTACAGATGATTTATGGCAGTTTTGGAATCCATCTTGATTTCTTTCAGTATTTTTTCTCCCTTTTTGGCAGCTGTGCTTAGAATTTTTCTTCCTCTTCGACTTTTATTTTCAATCAACCCCTCTGTTTTGTACTTTTAAATTACTTTCTAGATAATTGTGTGATTTTATTCTATAATTTACTCCCTATTTTCCCTATAAGATTTTAACATTTTTGGATAACCTTAAAACATACTTTCTTACATCGATACTGGTTTGCCCCTGAAGTTTTATATTATTTTCTAAAATGCTTAATTAAAGTATACAAATAGGTTGTTTCAAGTAAAACCAAAGGTTTTTAACAATGATGACATGAATTCATCTAAAAACTGTAGCTTTAAGGGAAAAAAAATAATTAAATGCATCTTTTCATAAATACATTCTTAATTTTTTTAAAATGCAAAATCTCTATAGTAACGATTCTAAATTTCATTTAAAAAATAACCTTTTTAATCTAATATTTTTACTTTTACATATTTAGATTATAAAATGTGTGTATTTTCATTACATGTACAATCATTACATGTATTATATATTTAAAATTTAACAAAGAAAGTATATTTGTTGTAAAAACGGAAGTTTTTGAATCATTGTATATGGACAAGTTGTTTAAACTTCATGTCATACCTTAAATTGTGCCTGATCACAAAAGCTTTTGTAACCAAGTAGAGTACTTGGTCCTTTCTTTTAGTTCTTGTTAACTATTATTTTAAAATATTTAAGAATTCAGCTAAAAATTTATGATTTGACCAATTTATTCATTTAATAATTTTCTCACCAGACTTAAATATTCTGTAATGGTAAATTGATTTACATTTTAAAATATATGTAATTAGTCACAGCATCAAATTATTTATCATATTGCAGATTTTATAAAAATGTAAGTCGGTTATTTCTATATTGAGGGCAATACTCAATTTGTTTTTAAAAAATTGCCATTACTTTACCAGAACAGCTATTGACTTTCAAAATGGTAAAGTTAATATTTTTAACTTCTGTACAAATTTATTCCTAAATTTCACTATTTCTACTTAAAATTGCACCTGTTTTTCATGAAGGCATCCTTAGACTTATTTAACTTAGTAGTTCACTACTAAAGAAATAATATTGTCTTACAATAGTGTTTTTATTTGCTTTGTGATGGGTTTGGTGCAACACTTAATGATCCCCCCCCCGTGCTTTCTCTTCCCTTTTTTTCACCCAACTTTTTTTATCCCCCCCCCCCCCCCCAACAATGTCCATTGCTATTTATTAAAATACTGGAATAGTTATCTGGAAGGGACAGTACGAATGCTTACTATGCTATACTTATTACGAATCGAAAAACATTCCAACTTTTAAAATTTTAGATGTTACGCCTGGTAAGTATATATTTAAACTTTTATGTATTGTTAAAAAAGAATATGCGATATGGTCCGATCAACGGAAAATATGGAAATAGCAGGGTGAATTTGATGCGCCAAAACGATATATCGAACATGAGAAAAGCGACTATAAAAACACTTCACATATTCAATATTCATTCTCGTTAATATGTCATTTTTGAGCAATCGCTTGAACGACCTACTATAGGTATTCAACTGTACTATATTGAATTGTAATTATTTGCAATATCTAATTACATTATCAATCGCGTAAAATCTAGTATGATGAAATTTTAACTTGAAGCCTTAATTTGCTTTAAATTTCCAATGATCGTGATATCTTTCGCGATATTTTTGGAATGTCTTCATCCATTTGAACATTTTTATTTGTTGGACGAATCTTGCTAAATTTGTCTTGATTAAGAAAAAAAGAAACTGTTGAATGTGGTACTTAAATAATTTTAAAGAATTTTTGGATTTAGATGCTATCATTTTATAATGATTTTTTTCTTCTTTTTATAACTCTTATAGAAATTTTTTCCCCCTATGAAATCTCCCTTTATATGTAAAATCTTGTTCTGAGCAACACCCAACCATAAAGCCATTAAAGTTAGAGGAGTATGAAATTTGGAAAGTTATTTTTTGGGCATTAGAGGATCACTGATTTCTCAAACTTTTAATTTGAAGTTTAATTAAAATATAAAATTTTAATGTGTTTTCATCATAACATCAAAGCATGTTATTGCATAAATATTATTTTAACACCGATTTAAAGGTTTAAAAAAATAGCTTTTGAATAATAAAAATTTTGTTTGGTTGAATGTAATTTTTAAAAAATAATTTCTGAGAAATTAGTTTTGGACACAGATATATCAAGGATTTTTATTATAATGAAATTCAAAATGATATTGCTTTTTCGAATTGATGCATCACATTATTCTGCAGCTCTTAAAATAGTAGTGAAAGAAAAAGGAAAAAAAAAATGCTTTCTTTGCTTTTATTTAAATTTAAAAAAAGTTAAAGCATATTCATTGAATAAAATTCTTCATTTGATAAGTTTTGTTAAATTTTGAAGCAGTGCGATATATTGTCTCGGGCTGCCTTCAAGTAAGACTTTTTTTTTTTTTTTTAAATGCTTCAATTGGTATTTTTACTTTCTTGTATACAAAATTCAGAGAAAATATTTCAATCGCAAAGAAATTCAAATTCGAGATTTTAATGAATCTTCACGTTTCATACCTACTTGAATTCGAAAACACATTTTCGGAAAATGTCTGTCTGTGACAAAGACAACACAAAAACACTTTGAACTAGATGGGCGAAATTTGGTATACGGTCTTCACACCAAACATGTAGATTTCGGTCAAATTTTCAGTTAACAGCCATTTAGAGGAAATCTGTTTGTCTGTCTGACTGTTTGAATATAAGTTAGCATAACAACAAAATGAAGAGAGCTAGATAGTTAAAATTTAGCACACAAATTTAATATCTATTGTATAAACATCTTTCAAATTTTGAGCCAAATCCAACAAGAGGTTCACCGCATGTCGGTTTGTACTTTCAGAAATATGTAAACGCGATAGCTCAAAAATGTAGTGACTTAAATATATCAAATTTTATATGTAATATTGTGACTACGTGTACTGTTTTGTGTGGAGCTTTTGTTTAAATCAATTGGAAAGAATGCGTCTATAACGCAAATTCGCTTTGATACTTTCAACCGCATGCCAGATATTAATCCCAAAGCACTTGCCCACAATCACACGTTAGAATCAGTAAAAATATTTAATTCACACCTAGTATTAATATTCCGTAACTATTGTACGCCAATGGCACACAAGGCATTTCCTGGGAATATGCGAGAAAGTTTTGGGAAGACGCTCTGGCTGATTTATTTTCATTTTGCTTATAACTATAGAGCTGTTTACTTTATGAATTTGGATTAGTTATTTATGACAACTAAGACTTGTTAAAGCATTTTCATTTCTTCGTAAAATATATATAACGTTTCTGTTATAATTTTTTTAAGTAAGAATTTCTCCTTATAGGTTAAAAAGCAGGTTTTCATTAAATTTTAGGAACGTTAAACGTTCAAAAAGGACTTTTACTACACTTTAGAAATAAGAAGCGATAAGACAATTTATTTTTAGTCTGATCATTTGTGAATGCTGCTATTATTTTCTATAAAAAAATAACATTAAAAATTTATTTTGAAAATGGCATTTTTCTATCATCAATATCATGGCAGTTTCACCAGTCATATGATGATAGCAATAGGAATGCTTTAGTTCTTAGCTTTATAAGATTGCAAATAAAATTACTTAATAGAATGAGTTGGTGCAGGGAGAAGTTTACTCTTTCCATCCTAGCCAAGTTGGATCTTAATTATAGTTGCTTGTATAAAAATCTAATACAAAGTTTGTGGTCATTCTGAGCTTCTACATCACTATCGACATTTTCAAAAATGTTGTGTCTATCTGATAGTTTATTTTAATTTTAAGAAATGTTAAATAAGCTCACAGCTCATTATTGTTAATCTTATAAAAGTTGACTTAATTTTTTTGGTATTAATAGGGTACCCCCCCCCCATTTTTATGATCATTTCTAAGCTTTTGTCGAATCCAAAAAGTCATAATTTTACAATAGAAGATGTTGTGCAAATAAAGAAATAAATATCAAAATTTAAGTAGTTAAATTAAAATTAGTTTTTAATTTTTTTCAATAAAAACTATGCATTATTATAAAACAGAAAAAAATACTATGCTGCAAAATACACAGTGTACATATGCATACTTATATAAAAGTGCTTATTTTTTCAAAGTTTTTGTTGTTATTTGTGTTTTGTTTTAATTGTCATTGACTTCATGTCTCTGAAACTGTTTTTTAATTTGAATAATGCAAAAATAATACAGAAATATTCTTAAAATATTGTATTCTCCATTTCTGTTTATTAAATTCCAACAGTTAAAATTTGTGTAGTTCTGTAATATCTAAATGAAGTAAATAGTCATTAAAAAGATTGTTTAGGTTTTTCTTATAACACCTTTTCAATATTTAATATTATAGCATTTAACAATTCCAATACTAATATTTTTTATATTTTTTGTAACTGCATGATTTCCAGAATGTATTGTGTTCCCAAAATAAATTCCACTGCTGTTTACAAAAGACAAAATGATGATAATAATAAAATAACAGTGGAGTAATTTTGACTGCATGTCTCTGGCTGCATTAGAAAATTTCTTGTTTCCAGTTACTGGTTAAATACTCGCTGCTTTTTATCTTACTCTTTTTTTTATTATTATGTGCTGCATTATAATAAAATCTATGATGTAGAAGATGAATTCTATTAATGTAAGGAATAAAATTATCATTAGTTGTCCAGTTACTATATCTGCAACAGTTAATTTGTTGATCTTTTGAACTAGAGATATTATTTCTTTGATTCAAGATAAATTGAACATAGGTTCAAAGGCAATCCTTCAGAAATGCTGTTTATTTACTCACCAGGAAAAATAAACAGCATACTATTACTATACAATATTTGCTTGAGTGATTCTGGTTGGTTGTTTTACTTTCAGTTTCCTTGAAAATTAATAAAATACTGCAGATTTTAAACTTTTGAAAAGTACAGATTACAGATTATTTTCTTATTCTAAAACAGAATTTATTTAATCAATAGTTCTTAAAATTTCATTTCTCTTTTCTGTTTTATTTACTTTTTCTTTTTTAATTAAAATTTTCCCTAGAAAAGTAGCAAGACAAAACTTATGGGAGATAATAGTAATAAAGAATTTTTTAAATTATCATTGCTAAAAAAGGATTGTTAATGTTGACTCAATTGGGTGTAGAGATTTAAGAATGTAAAAATGTCATTTTTATGTCTTGGTAATGTATAACAAAAATGCTTTGATTTATGTATTCTGTATTGCTGGAATTTCTAATTACATTCCCAAGAAAGGTAATGTCTGTGATTTATAGGAAATTCATTTTGAAAAATCCTTATTGTTTTCTATATTTATTGTTGATTCAAATGTTTTAAAAATCTGTTTAAGCCCTTGAAAAGCTTCTATAATTATTCATTGGAAGCATGTTTATTTCTTTAACTTACATTAATACTCTTAATTTGGAAATAAAACTTATTTAGTAGATATATCTTGGGAAAACAAATGTATGTTCTAGACAGTAATATTTTATGTGCTTGTATTTTTATTAGCATAATATGAAAGAGAACATTTAAGCTTTGAATGTGTATTTAAAATTTTTGTAATTTATGAATGTAAAACAGGTTCTGATGTTTTTCTGACCTTTTTCTCCCTAGGATGTGTGCACAAAAGATTGAAGATGTCATTTTGACTGCCACAAAAATGGTTGAAGATCAGATAGATGCTGAAATTGAAAAGTTGGATCGGATGGAAGATGAGGAACTCCAAGCCTTGGAGCGGAAAAGAGCTGCAGCTTTAAAAAAACATTTAAAAGAGAAAGAACAATTACTTCAGCAAGGTCATGGTGCTTACTCTGAACTAGCAGATGAAAAGGAGTTTTTTGAAGCTACGAAGAAAAGTAATAAGGTGGTTTGTCACTTTTATCGCAGCAGTACAATGCGTTGTGCAATTGTTGATAAACATTTGCAGGCTTTGGCCCCTAAACATGTCGAAACTAGGTTTTGCAAAATAAATGCTGAAAGCTCTTTCTTTTTAGTACAGCGCTTAAATGTTCGAGTACTGCCAACAATAGTACTTATTAAAGATGGAAAAACTGTTGATTACATAATAGGATTTGATGATCTTGGAGGTGTTGATGATTTCTCAACTGAAATGATGGAATGGCGTATTGCTAGGGCACATGTTATAAATTATTCTGGTGACTTATCTGCTCCTCCAGGTAAAAATAAAAAACCAACAAATCCATTACTGAGATACAAGCCCAAAACCATTCGTGGTAGCAATGATGATAGCGATAGTGACTAAATTGAATCAGTTTCATTTCAGCGGCATTCCTTCATATATTTTAGAATATGCTTTTAATAACATTTTTGTTAAACCAATCAACAAGTTTTACTGTCTTAACTTTGAAAGTGTAATTTTTCTTCTGTAACTTTGCATATCTTTCAGACTTTTCTGTAACTTTGCATATCTCAATTCATTTTCAGTTTTTGCATCTGTTCTATTTTGTATGCACATCTGATGTACAAGTATCATATACTAATTAAAATTATTTTTAAATTTTGAAATTATTTTCTTTCAACAAAATCTTCTTTCAAAAACAATCTTTCATTATTTTCTTTCAGAAACATTTCACAGATATAAAAAACAAAAATATCCTTATATTTTAATTCACACACATACACCCTTTTAAAAAATGTTTTAAGAATTACATAATTGGCATATAATTTGTCTCTGAATAAAGTACTACACAGTTTTTGATGTACTTGGGTCTCTTTCATGCAGCAGATGAGATTTATGTTTTAGTAAACTTGCTTAGAGAGTAATTTTATATAATGCAGGTAATGTGGAGGCTGGGATTAAATATAAAGTCTAAAACTGAGAGCCCATGCTTTTAATTCTAATTTTGTATATGTATGTAAATTTATTTGATTCTTCAAAACAAATTGTTTTCTTAGAAAAACATCATGAAAAAGATACTTCTCATTTGTACCTTCTATTTGTTTTGTTTTTTAAGTATATTTTAAAGTTTAATTTGAATTTATGGTTGCTTTTACAGTTTATTGTAATATATCTCTGTTTTATCTAATCCTCAATTTGAAACTGAGGAAATATATTATCATTAACATGAACATCTATTTTCTTGATAATATTTTAAGTTGCAATCACTTCTGCTGAACCACAGAAAATTTTAAAATATTCTCTCTTGTATTGTATAACTTTTATAAAATAATCAAAATGAATAAGTATTGTCACTTATTCAGGAAAAATTAAATGAAATGAATAAATTTTTGGTAGTATATTTAGCTTAAATGATTATAAAGCAGTTCTATATGAATGTAACGCATTTTGTGGTGTTATTGATTTTGATTTTATTTAAAGGGATAGATACAATGTAATTATACATTTTAATTTATTATTTTTTCCAGAAAATACAGAATTATTGTTTAATGCTATCAACTTGAAAAGAGAAGTTTTATGACATTTTCAAATGATTTCTTTAAAAAAATCATTCCTTTCTGGGTTATTTCTTCTACCAGAATTGAGCAAGATATGTTTTCATTGCATCTTCACTCATCCCCCCCCCCAAAAAAAAAAAACTTTATATATTTTGGATTTATGTTTAAGTACATTACTCATATTTTTGTGATTCTTGAATTATCATTAAATTAATATTATCTACACATATAAGAAAAAAGAGAAGATTTATTAGTGTTGTTTATTGGTAAATGCATATTCAAGCAGTTGACAAACTATTAATGCAGTTGATAAATATTTTTGCTTTCTCATCAATTTTAAAATTAGAACAGCATTTGTGTTTGTTTCTCTACCATAGACAATGTCCATTCTTTCAGTATTGTTTGTTAAGTGAATTTATATTTCATTTTTAAAATTATTATAATTTAGTTTTTTTAAGGTTTCTATTTGAAACATACGTTAATCTTTGGTATAAAAAATTCAAAACATTAACATTTTTTATAGTAAATTTTTGGATGCTTCGCTAGTTCATTACCAAATTTCATGCACTTTTATTATTATCATAAATTATGTGAAAAAAAGAATGCATTCATATTTAAAAGAGCAAATCTTTTACACAATTTTTAATAGTTTCTCTTTAGTCTTAAAATAATACGAGACTGTAGTGATGTAGGGGTAGTGTAGTGACTTGGAGGAGCTTGGTTGGAAAGACAAAGACCAAGGGCAACTTGGTGTTGTATGGCTATAGAGGAAAGAAAATTGGATATAATTCAGGAGGCAGGGGTGAAGAGTGTGCAGAAGTTGTGACCTCAGAAAACAGTTTGGTGTTAAGAGAAATGATAATGATGAATCTTTAAATATATTTAACTTGTCATTTTAGTTAATTTCCTAGTTGTATTTATTTCGAATATATTCTACTTCTAGAAGACCTGTATAAATGAAATTTTGTATAATGCTGAAGCTTAATATGCTACTCAGTAAATAAATATAATTTAGTAACAAAATGTATTTTTATGCTATATTAATTTACTTGTTTAATCTTTTAAAATACTCTATTACTTAAAAAAAAATTCTAATACTGTCATAGAATATATAGCTGCTGAGATTTTTAAATATTTTCTTGTGTCTCTAGGAATATATTTTTAAACTGTTACTTATTTAATTATATAGAAGTAGTATTTTGCTATGAAGAACATATCTTTAAAAGTTAGTACATGTATTAAATTTGTGGTATTTAAATCTTACATTTTGAAATTAATTGATGTTATTGCGAAGTTAATAATCATAAAATAATTCTCGCTAAGATTAATGATTATTCAATAAGTTGATTTTGAAAAAAACTTTCACTGAGTATTTTAATGAATAATTTATCTGTAGATTACTCATTCTTTAATTGCAATTATTTGAATAAATGACTATCAGTAAAATATCTATATACCAGCATTTCATGGAATATCCAACATATGCTTATGTTTATATTTGTATAAACTTGAACACTTACTTAGTTAATACCAAATTAGCCCCCCCCCCCCATGGCCTCTAGTAGCTATGTCTCTGATTTCACTAGCAACATACATAATTAAAAATTAAAGATGTTTGAATTATTACATGATTTTCTATTAAGCAGAAAGCACTCTCCATATAGTACTTGAGTCCACTATATTTATTTATCTTGAAAATTTTACAGGCATTACTTTTTAATATGAAATTTACTAATATCTTTCTGTTGTATTGAAAATGCAAATGAAAAATGGTTGTATGATTGGTGTTTAGTGTTAAATTTTGTTAATGTTTCTTAAATTTTGTTAATTCATCAATTTGCATTTAGTGTTAAAAAATGTTAATGTTAAACATATCAAACCATCTAATAAATCTGAAAAAAAATATTCCTGCAAAATATAAATCTTTTGTTTTATAATTTATGCAAGATGTTAAAGCAAGCTCAAGAAAATCACCGATTTTATCAGCTTTCAAAAAAATAATGAACATCAGAAAAAGTATGTCTATATTTCTGTCAATCGAAATAGCTCTAATTAGGAATTTGCATTATTGTAGAAATCTTAAATTACCTTTGTGACTACGGGAAATAATAATCACAGCAAAATTTAAATTTTTAAAAAAAGGCTAGAGAACAATTATAACATTTTCTTAATAGTCAACTACGTTTTAAGTACAGACAATAGTACAATAACACATAAGAATTCTGGAAGAATTCATGAAGTTATTAATTAAAATTCATTGTTAGAGTTACAAACTCCCCCCCCCATATATAATCCGGATTGATGTCGATATTAAAACCATGCCGTTCGCACATCTGATCACAATTCTTTTGTTTGGCTCTGGTAGGATTTCTGTCGCTAGCGGTTTTTCGGGAATCGTATTTTTTTATTTCATAAAATAAATAATTATTTAAAATAATGATTTTTCGTAATATAAATATTAAATAAAATAAAAATTCGCTTCACATCAATGTGGTGTCATCGGCATTTGCTAGATATTTTACAGATGACACCAAAGTGTTATCACCAGACGGCATAGCGTTAATATAAATTCAGCGGAGATCATTTCCCCGGAACTCTCGCATTTTTTCTAAAAAACATGCAAATTCCCCATCCGCACATAAAATTTTCGACCTTGGGCAGTCGTTACCGCCACGAATGACGTTTATTTTCTCGCACATAAGCATTCTGTGCTTTATAGAAAAGAGAGTATACATTTTGAACAGTCTCCGAATGAAACGAAAATTACAAATTTTAATAACAAGATCACACATCAAATTTATCTAAATCGTTGCGTTGTTTAGCTATTGCATTACGTGCACGCGATTGTACAGATTGATGGACGATCAACTTTTAACGGGCTGAATTCAAAATTTAAATAGGATCTTTACTTTAGATATTAAAATGGTGTTCCTAATATCATTTATCAAAGTCATTTCTTTTTTTGAAGTACTGCAGTTGCATTCGTTCAAATATACAGATCCTACAGATAGTCAACCCACTTGTCAGATTTGGTTCAAAATTTCATGTGGATTTACACTTTAAATATTAAATCACTTCTCGTTTTGAGTTATCGTGTTCACTTGTACTTGGATAACCAGATAGAGACTTTCTACGACTGTATTATGTTCGAAATTCGATAGAAATCTGCCAATTTGATGCAGGGACCACATACTAAATTTCACCTGTTTAACTGAAAACGTTTTCGACCTATCGTGTTCACAGACAGACATTTAGAAAACGCAATTTTCGGTCTCGGAGAGGTCGAAAACATGGTGATTCCTCAATACCTCTAGTTCGAATTTTTTTGAAGATTTCCGCACTTCCTCTTGGAATATTTAGTATACAAGAAAATAAAAATTATGAAATGTCATGCAAAATAATGAAATTAAATTTCTGTCAGCGCATGACTTTAGATTTCAATCAATTCCGGACAGGGGCGGCGTTAGTAGGGGGGCAATTGTCCCCCCTTCGGCAATCGCTTGCCCTCCCGTCCGCGAGAAATTGAGAGTTTCGTCTGCAAAGGTTTTCACCACTTCCAGAACGGTTATAGAGAGCTGGGCATTAACGAATATGATAATTTAAAAGCCATCTTAAAGTTAGTATACTGTAAAAAATCGAAATATCTAAATAACAGTTTAAGCGGTTTGACTACATTTGGCAAAATAATCGATAAAGTGGCAAGTCTATAAGAAGGTGCATTTTGTCGATAATTTTTTAATCGTGTGTCGACGACGTTCACTCCGCAGGCTTTCATACATCTGTTTCAAATGTCGTTCATTCAACTTATAATTTCCATTATATTTAGCAGAATAATCAACAAACTGGTAAGTGAATAATATGTCGCCTGTTCTTTGTCTCTCGGCTGAGTTGGTATCATGGTCTATAGATGAAAAATTGTTTGCATCCACTATTTGGATCACTTGTCCATGGAATTATTAGGAAAATAAAAGCTTTTTATTTTATACACGAATAATAGTTCGGAAAAGTATCGCCATTTTATTCATCGAACTTTTACTTTCCCGTTAATGAATTTATAAGTTAATTTCTTTTAATTCATTTTGAGATTTCTCTGACTAAAATCTGGTTAATAGTTAAACTATATTTAAAAAACTCTTTTCTCTCGGCACTCATGCAATATCTAATGCTAAGAAGAGTTACTTAGCTGCAGCCAAATTATGTGAATTTACTATAAATCAGCAGAGTAAGTAAATTGTATAATTATAAATTGAGTTTATTTGACAATAAAATATTTTTTTGCAGTCTAATTTATTAGGCTACAATTACCTCACTAATGAAATATTACCGATTACAATCGACGACAAAATATAAATGTTTGTTATATGGTAGCTTTTTAACAGTACTTTTAAGAGCTTATCAAATATGCGCTAAACCTGTTAAATAAATTAGCACTAAAAGTTTTCAAATTCTACTTGCAGTATTATAACTATGCAATCAGAGAATATATATATTTCTTTTCTTCATTTTTTTTTCTTTCAATTATTCTTCACTGTAAAAATTATATAATTTCAAGACTTCTAAATTTTTTTTATGGGTTTTGAATAAAATGATGGTTAAAATAATTATACAAGAATATTCATACATAACCCTGACCCCCTTCTTGAATTTTAACTTCCTAATTAGATGACATTTCCTATTTGGAACAATTATTATTATTTTAATTCCTAGAATACTAAAAAGATATTGGAGTTATTGAGGAGTTTGTAAGTGATATTTGTATTTTCAATTACTTAATACTTTCACTTAATTGTAGATTTAAAATTACTAGTTTAGTAATTCAATATGCGAGTCAAACTCGCCATTGCATACGAAAGTGTTAAGAAAAAATTTGTGCATGCCACTAAGGGGAAAACACTCATACTTTGTGGGAGGAATATTAGTTTGCAATAGTTTCGAGAGAAAAAATGTACTTAACAATAAGAATACGTGTCAAAAGAGTCAAGATAGGGTTCAAATTCAAGATTGATTTGTTTTTGTATAAAATGCATTGGTTTTTAAGTCTATACTCTGTTTCACCCTAACTTGGCAGTAGTGTATATTCCAGGCATGCCGAATCACAGTCGTTGTCAAGGGAACTGGGTTACTTTAAAGTACAAAGTTACTAGGAATGCAGATCGCTGGCGAAACTTTATCTCGCAAATTTTTCGCCAAATAGTAAATATTTATTTACTTTATTATATTATCACTTTATCGGAGAATTAATTGTTTCATTATTTTTCAATATTATTGTTACATTATTTTAATAAATCATTAATGTTATTTCATTTCGTTTCATCGTTTCTCAAAAGGAAACCCTAAATCTTTCAATATTCGGTAAAGCGTAGTTCGGCTAATGTTTTTCGAAAAGATATCTGTATCACCGTTCACATCTTTTAAAACTTTATCTAATGTTGGGATCTCATTTCTACGAAAATATGCATGGATTTTTCGTCAAATACAGGATAATGTAAAATCATATTTTACAAGACCTGAATGTTTACCTACTGAGCCTGGTTGTTTCTTTCCAGGGGTACTTAAAGGATAGGATGCCTTTATTTCTTTTTCAAAAGGAAAACTTTCCATTGCGAAACACCTGTAAGGTGCGAAACTTTATCGACGATTTGATTGATAGAATCTTGAGGGTTTTCTCGGAGTCGAGAATAAACGTTTAATATGTTTCTGCATGCTGCACTTTTTGTTGGTTCACTCGTCTTGAAGGGGTGCACAGCTTAGTCGGTGATAACACTTTCTCTTTTTCAGACATTTTAGAAGTGAATAAAAATAGCGAATCGAATAAATATTCAAAAATCAAAACTAATAACTACTAATGTGATTAATAGTATCAAAAATATCAGCTAATAAAAAAGCGAGAATAAAAAAGTACGAAAGATTATAACGGTTGCGAATGGAATGAAGCTGAGTTGGCGGAGACGTAAAAGAAAAGCGCGCCAAATATTTGACCTTGAAGACCGGTTCTAGCCAAAGCGGAATTCATTATGTCAATCTTTTAGTTTTATTCGTTCGCTTTATTTACAAAATACTTAACAGATAAGCACTTCTAACTTACGAATAATTTTAAATACATACTAATAAAAAAAGAATTTCTGTAATTTATGATATTATTTGATAAATTTCTCCGCTTTTAACTATTTTAAAGTCGGAATTGATGGGGAACTCATTCCCAACGCGGAGCGTCACATTTTCTTCCTTTTACAATACTGCCAAGTTAAGGTGAAACAGAGTATAAATATAGTCCACCTGGCGATTTTTAGGGCTCGTCTTCGGACAAGTCCACTTCAGAACCGGTTGGAAACAAGAGGAGCCAATGTTGCTTTAATCATGCGTTGGCGAGAGAAATTTTTTTCTTGAAGCGTTATTGTTTACAACTTTGCGAGTGGCTTGCGTTTATTGTTGCTTTTCCAACTTCTTATATTTACACCCACTTAACATCAGTGCCATAATGTCTGCGAATAGTATCTTTTCCAAAGAAAGGAACATATTTATGAATATTTTGAAAATGAATGTTCTCAAAACCAATTAAGTATCCCACTTTCTCACTCCAGCCACTTTCAGCCGATCAAAAGAGCTGCGGCAGTGACGGGTGTTTCGACGCGAACTGTTAATCGTATTAAGTGAGGAATAATGGCAATATAAAGTCACCCTCGAAACGAAGACGCATCAGAAAATTAATTTGTTTTTCTACCAGTTTGGATGATTTTGACTTGGGTGTTATAAGACAAACTGTCAGCGAATTTTATGCCAGAAATAAAATGCTTTCTCTATGAACTCTTCCGCAGTTGTTAAGGAAAAGGTCAGTTTTCTCTGGAAAGTGGAAACATTAAGACGTGTTTTAGAGAAAATCGGATGTAGATGGATATACACATATATGTATTTATTTAGACTTAACATGGAGAATTTAATGTTTAATTTGTATATACTTTTATAAGCATTACTTAAAAAAATAAGCTTATTATTATATTTACAAGATATTTTCTCCAGTCTTCTAAAGAAACAATAACATCATCATATCTTTCTGTATTTTGTATTGTTTGTGTCCGAATTATAGTAAATTTTTGTTTGTGCGCGTGAGCTTATTCGCCTCGGATTAGAAATATCTGAATTCCCACTCGTTATTGCAACCCTTATTTAAAAATTATTTTAGGTAGGTAACTAGGCTAAAAAAAAATCGATTTTTGATCAAAACATCGAATATTTTTTTATTAATTATTCTGGTTTTCTGAAAAGTTTCCTTTGTAAAACCTTTTGCATATAGTTTTTATATTCATTTTATATAGAGCATACATTTGTTCATTTTACATGCCATATCATTCTGGCGCAATACAAAGTTCAATGTACTCTTTTTCAAGAATGCTTCGACACTGATTACGCTAGAGGAACACGAATGTGGTAGCAACCCGAATCAGTACAACAAAATCAGGTAACTGCGGTCTTAGAAATGAGAGTGAAAAAAAGGGAGAATCCATAGGAAATAATTTCGTCTAAAGTTCCTAGCTTGAAAAGATGGGGGCTCTAATATTCTTCAGAGTACCGCTGTCAAAGATAAATATTTTTTTCTTTCTTTCGGAATCGCAAGGAATTTATACGAATAAACATACAATTAATGATTTTTTTCGCGTTTTCTCTTGCTTCGCTAGCATCTTATGCATTAATACTTTTCATGTAATTATATATTATAAAAGCATTGTTCACTTTGAAGAAAAATAACTCACCTAGAAAATGTTTTATGAATTTTTAAATTTGATCATTTCATTTCATGAAGTACTATTTTGCTTATGTTATCATTATCCAATATTAGGCATTTATAAATTATTATAGCTCTGTTCGATTAATTTATTTTTGTTGTAACCGAAACATTTTATAAGTATTAAAAAATCCAGAAGATTAAGGACTGTATCAAATTCGAACCAAATTTAAAATAATTAAAAACGTATTCCTCGTTAAACTTTAATTAAATATTTTTATAATAATGCTACAACAAATTTAGTGTTGCAATCTGTGTTTCTATCTATATACTAGATTCTAGAATGAAATATAACCATATTCTTTCTAGAATTTGATATCAATGCAATAAAATCTCAAAAGTCTCATAAATAATTGACTCAAACATTGACAATCTTTTCACGGCCAGTCAACGAAACTCAGAATTTTTTTCAAATATATTTGCAAATTTTCAACATGAGAGACAAACCCAGTATCCGAACAATAAAAGCTAAATAATACTTAATTTTCTTTAATTAGATGTAAAATTAATTATTATGAGTTACTTTGAAGTCAAATTAGAAACTGTGTTTGCCCCCCCCCCCCCCCCCCCCGTCGCCGAACTTCTACCGCCGCCTCTGGTTTCCGGACCATTTAAAGTAATTATTTAAATAAACAAATTTTACATTTTTTTCCCTCCACACCAATAATGGTTACTAGTTGCAGAGAAAAAAAAGGGTCTAATATCATAATGGATCATATATTTGATGTTTCCTATCATTTAAAAAAAAGACTTGGAAACTTTTAAATCTTGTTGTGAATATTGAAATTTTCATGAAATTTTTTCCGTGTTACAATTATTTTGGAGATTTTATAAATAAGCACCACTTCCCATTTATCACTACCCATTTTAAATTATACAAGAAAATCTAATTTTATTTCTATTCCGGAATATGTTTATTTTACAATTATCTTACTCTAATGTGATCTCTTTATTTCCTTTGCCTTTTTAAATCCTAGCTATTTAAATCGTGTTAACTTAAGGGGGGGGGAGTGAATTCAATCTTTTAGTCTGAAATGATAGTCGTAGTACGATAATATCATCGTAAAGATAAAGCATTTTAAAGAGCGTCCCAAAATTAATGTAAGATTTGAATTTGCCATCATTCATGCAGTAAAGTGTTGGCAACCCTATTTTCAAAAAGCATTTGACAGCTGATAGTATTGGGTTAGTAAAAATGGAACGTTACATGATAGAATAATTTTAACTTAAGATTTGAATTAAATAAAAAGCATTTTTTTCTTTTTAATTGTTATATTTTTACTGGATCGTAAAAGTACACAGGATAGGGTTAAGTATGGAATAACACATAGGGCAAACGGATTCCACAGCTTTGCCCCCTCAGGGGCTCACCTACTATAGGTGAGTACGGGTGTCCCAATCCCGAGGTACCCAGGGATCTATACTTCTTTATGTTTCCACTCCCCTACGCCTTCTGCTATATGTTTAATCTTTTCCTTCCCTCGACGGCAAGCGAGGGAGCTCTCCATGAGAAGCTGTTGCCGCTCTGTTTGCTTCTTGCTTCTCATGGACAGTCAAAAAGACGTTCCTGGAAGTGGCTCTTAGCGCATAAGTTCTGGCTAGCATCAGGGTAAGCGCCGAAGCTGGATGCAACCAGAGCCGGTTGCTGCCTTCCCTTGTTGGGCTCCGTGGTGGGCGGTGCCGTCGGGGCTTGAATTTTTTTGCCCTTTTTGCATGGGTTTTTCTAACACTTTGCCACGTCTACCTATAACAGATTTTTAATCTTACATACACCAAAGACATTCCATAAAGTATCACCTTTCATCGTTCAAAAATTAATATCATCCTTTATTGGTGATGTCAAAGCTACTAAAAAACTTCCATCTGGGGATCTAATTGAGACCTCATCAAAAGCTCTGATTGCTGCTATGCAAAGATTAACAAAACTTGGAGACTTCCCTGTAGAGGTAACTCCTCACAGGACACTAAATTTTTCTCGAGGGGTCATCTCCGATTTAGATCTTTTTGATAGTTCGGAGACTGAACTCGTTCAGGAATTACATTCTCAAAAAGTTTGTGCAGCTCATCGTATAAAAATTAAACGTAACAGCACATCGATACCTACAAAACATGTCATTCTGACCTTCAGTAGCCCTGAACTTCCGAAATTTATACGGGCAGGCTACGTACAATCCAAAGTTAAACCTTATGTTCCGAATCCTCTGCGTTGCTTCAAATGCCTGAGATTCGGACATTCACAGGGCAGCCTTCGATGTGCTAAATGCTCAGCTGATGACCATGAAACGTCAATTTGTAGCTTGCAAGCTTTGAAATGTTTAAACTGCTCTGGACCCCACCCTGCTTATTCTCGTGATTGTCTTAAATTAAAGATGGAGAAATAAATCCAAAGCCTGAAAGTTAAAAGAAATATCACCTATGCAGAAGCGAGAAAGTTTGTTTTAGACAGGACACCCAAACCTGGCCTTTCTTATAGTGGGGCCATGAAATCAACATTAAAATGCACTGGCTCTCAGACAGAGATTACAGACATTATAACTATGAACACCTGTTCCTGTAAACATTCGGCTCATGAATCAGTTAAGAGCAATAACTTTCAAAAAACTGAAACCAATCGAAATCAAGCTTCTACTTCGACAAAAAAATTCTCCACCTGTTTCTCAATCCAAAGATTCTGAATTTTCTTTAGCTCGATTCTCTAAGAAGAAACGCAAGAAAGCAAAATCTCTAAGTGCCAAAACATCTGACACTGAGGTCCCTCCTAAACCTCCAGATACCCCTATTACTTCAGATTCTATTTTATCAATTTGTCCATCTACATCTGATATCTCTGATGTAGAAATGGATCAACATTTTCCTAATAAATCGTCCTCAGGCGTCCATGCGTAGCGTTTTCAAACATTCCTTTGTTTTTTTCATGTCTAGTTTCATTTCGTGGAATTGTCGTGGATATCGTTCTAAAACCGCCGAAATAAAATCACTTTTAAATGAATACAAGCCTGCCTGTTTTGCCTTACAAGAGACATATTTAAAACCCTCAATAATTTCCAAAATTAGAGGATACAACTGCGTACGGAAAGATGCAAATACAAACTCAAATGCTAGAGTTTCGGGAGGTGTTTGCAATTTTACTTCCAACCTCTACCCCAGCACACATCTCATTCTTCAAACCAATTTACAGGCTGTTGCTATTCAAATCCATGTAAAGAGACTATAACAGTTTGCTGCATATATCTACCTCCACGTGAAGTGATTTCACAAGAAGAATTAAATTCTTCAATAGATCAACTTCCTGTTCCTTTTATATTGCTTGGTGATTTTAACGGACATAGCATCCTATGGGGAAATGAGGACACTAACTCTCGTGACCAGCAAATTGAACAATTGATTTATGATCATAATCTCTGTTTGTTAAATAGTGATGAAAAGACATATTTTCACGAGCCCACTCGTTCATTTCACTCATTAGACCTTGCTACATGTTCTCCAATATTACACTCACTTTTAAATTTTTCTGTTGGAACAGATCTTCTCAATAATGACCACTTTCCGATTTTGATTGACCTTGCTGATAGTGTTATGATGGCACAACCACCATCTGTCTACTTATTCCAATGAGCAGATTGGGACAGCTTTCAGCAGTTGGCCACAATCACTGAGGCAATGGTTAATTATTTGGATATCTCAGAGGCAGTTAAACAAATAACTGAAATCATATTATATGCCGCTGATACTGCAATCCCGAAAAGTTCTACTCGACCTCATATGCTTTCAAAACCTTGGTAGAATAATGCCTGTCGTGAAGCACAGAAGGCGCAAAGTAAGCGATGGGACATGTTTAAAAGGCGTCCAACAACAGAAAACCTCGTTGCATTCAAATATGCAAAGGCATGTGCTCGCAAAATACGAAGACGTAGTCAGAGAGAATATTGGATTCGATATGCCTCTCATATTAGATCCAATATTTCTAGTAAAATTTTATGGAAGAAAGTAAAGGCTGCCAACGGTATATATCAAGAATTTACCTTTCCTATTTTAAAAAAGAGTTTTTTCACATACTCATTGCCGCGAGACATTGCAAATATCATTGGTGAAACATTTTGCAAAGTGGTTAGCTCAGATAGCTATAATCTTACGTTTTTAAAAATAAAGAACTGTGCTGAGCGACAATTAATTAACTTTAAAATACGCCATACCCTCCCATATAACTCTGAATTCGATATGTGTGAGCTTCAAAAGGCACTTACTAAATCTAATAATACCAGCCCGGGACGCGATAAAATTTCATACCACATGCTTCATCACTTAAGTGTTCCTTCACTTTACAATATTCTTCGCCTTTATAACAGAATTTGGAATGAGGGAATTTTTCCTTCGCAATGGCAGGAAGCTATTATCATTCCAGTTTTGAAACCAGGGAAAGATCCGACAGATCCTTCAAACTATCGCCCTATTGCACTTACGAGCTGTCTAAGCAAAACATTTGAAATAATGGTCAATTTTCGACTTATCCATCAACTAGAATTAGAAAAACTCATATCATTACATCAAAGTGGTTTTCGCAAAAGTAAATCTACTCTAGACAATATTCTACAGCTGGAGACGGAAATCCGTAATGCATTTGTGCGCAAAAATCATTTGGTCTCGATATTCATAGACATTGAAAAGGCATATGATCAGACATGGCGTTATGGGATACTTCGAACCCTCTTTGAGTTTGGGTTTCGTGGCCAATTACCCCTTTTTATTGAATTTTTTTTTATCTCGCCGTGTTTTTAAGGTCTGTGTTGGATCAACGTTATCCGATTCTTTTATTCAAATGGAAGGCGTTCCTCAGGGTAGCGTATTAAGCGTTACCCTTTTTATCATCCACATTTCTAAAATTCTTTTAATATTTCCTTCATCAGTTTTAGGCACATTATATGTTGATGATTTATAAATTTCTTGCCAGGGATCAAACTTGAGACTGATTGAAAGACAGCTGCTAACTGCTGTAAATAGTCTTGTCAAATGGTGTGATCAGATTGAATACAAAGTTTCATCAAGTAAAAGTTGTTGCGTCCATTTTTGTAGAAAACGTAGTATTCACCCTGAACCAGAAGTTTATATAAACAACAGAGTTCTCCCTGTGGTCCCAGAAGTTCGTTTTCTCGGGGTAATTTTTGATCGAAAGCTTTCTTTCCATCCTCACATCTCCTTTCTATGAAAGAAATGTGGAAAAATGCTAAATATTCTAAAGGTTCTCTCCAACACATCTTGGGGGGCTGATAGGATATCATTACTCCGAATTTATGAAGCTCTGATTCTATCTCGAATAGACTACGGTTCTATAGCATATGGCTCTACCAGCAATACTGCTTTGAAGAAACTTGATACAATCCATCATTCTACTCTGAGAATTTGCTCTGGAGCTTTTCGCACATCCCCAGTGCAAAGCTTGTATGTGACGTGCCATCAACTTCCACTCTCTCTGCGTCGCCAGAAATTATCATTGCAATATTTTTTTTTAATTTCATCTACACCTAGATATCCTTTAATTTACACCACTCTCAGTAGATTCTTAGAGCGACTTTATAATGCTCGACCTACAGCTATCCGTCCGTTCTATGAACGCATGAAATGTTTCATTTCTGACACACAACTTTCCGAAGTGAGAATATCATCTATTGACCATTTCTGCTTTCCTCCCTGGAAAACACCATGCATTTCTCGTATAAACCCATTCATTTGTTTCAAAAAATCTCATATTGATGCACGCTCGCTTCAGCGACTATTCCTTGAACATCGTGCCCAGTACAATAACTATAAAGCAATCTTTACTGATGGTTCAAAAACGATGAATCATGTCGGTTTCGTTGTTATTTTAGATAACGCTACTTATAACCATACTCTACCCAAATATTGCTCAGTGTATACGGCAGAAGCAACCGCTATTTTATATGCACTGCAAAGTATTTCTCCCTCTGACTCTCGTAAATTTTGCATATATACCGACAACATGAGCGTTTTGCAACAATTGCAAAATTTTGATAGTTTTTGTCATCCGATTGTTGCAAAAATCATGGAACAACTGTCGGTACTGGTGAACAGAGACTTCGACGTAATTTTCTGCTGGATACCAAGTCACGTTGGAATCTGTGGTAATGAGCTTGCAGATCAGGCTACAAAATTGTCTTCAGTTCCTCTTGATTTCCGTGTTCCCTTCTGTGATATTTCAGGATATATCAAACGATATATCTATGAGGAGTGGCAGAAAATTTGGGACACGCAGGTTGATAACAAACTGCATGCTATTCAACCAAAAATAAATATGTGGTCAGTTTTACAAAATCGATGCGCAGATGTAAAATTAATTCGTCTACGCATTGGGCACACAAGGTATACACATCGACATTTACTGTTTGGTGAACGAGCCCCTCATTGTAGGAACTGTGGAGTGGTCAACTCTATTGCACATATTCTTATTGAATGTCCTAATTTTACTTCTGATCGTTTAAATTACTTTCATTCACCCATTTTAAATTTACAGGACTTAGTGAGTGAGAAACCTCACTCAAAACTTTTTGACTTTTTAAAAGCCATTGGTTTTTTTCATAGTATTTAAAATTTTATTTTATTCTTGTGTCAAATCATTATAAATCATAGACCTTCTCAACTTTTGACGTTTTACAATGCATCCTTCTTTTATTTACACATTTTATAATGGAACTGTTTGAAAATGCTTGTGAATGGCGCAGCTTGTCCTAAATTGGACCTTGTGCCAAAAATCCTAAACCATACCATCCACAGTTTTGCTGGCATATACGCAATTTTTTTTCGAAATTTTCCCTGATTATTTTCCATAACTGAAGCTGAATTTCACTGATGCACGCTTACTTGTTGGTACCTTTGACTTCAAATAACCCCATAAAAAGGAATCCAAAAGTGTTAAATCACACGATCTAGGGAGCCAATTCTCAAATTTTCAAATTGTGGCGACCAGACTTTCATTATTTTTGAAATAGTGTTTAACAATTAAAACTACATTGTTCTATCGTATAAAGCTCTATTTAACTAACCTAAACTATCAGCTGTCAAATGGTTTTTTTAATAGGGTTGTCAACACAGCACGAATGGTGGCAAATTCAAATCTTGCGTTAATTTCGGGACACCCTTTATATTTTATCGGCTGCATTTTAATAATATTATTTTTATTATCGTTTCGAATAAACTCATAACATTATGTAAAAATATGACAAAATATGAGGTATTTTCACTAAATTTGAAACAAAATGAAAGCAAGTCTTTCTAGAATCCGGCTCTACAGTTAGTCTACTGAACTTTCTATGCCGAATGAATGGTAAAAAAAAATTATTGCATCATTTTTATATTTAGTTTTGGAAAATTTTATTCCGTAAAATCGTAATAATAAAATCCTTGAATAAAACTGGTATCACTGAAAATCATATTTTATGAATATTGATAGGATGTGAAACTGACATTTGTGTAGCAATATGTTCTGAATTTAATGAGAAAAACATTAACATTTTATTTAATAAAAATTAATTAAAATGAAAAAACTTTCGTATCTACTGTCCAAGAATTAATTACGCATCAAATTTGACAGCGTTAGGCCCAGCAGTCTATCCTTCAGAAAACTCTGCAAGATGTTTGCATCATGTAATTTACAGATAACACGTCAGAATAAAAACCCATTATCATGTTAAAAAGTAACAATGCGAAGAGTCTTCTTGAAAATTTCTCACACACTCTCACGTAAGGGCTCCTTCTCCTATGGTGATATGGTTTTGTGAATTTTTCACTAGGCCGTGAGCGCAACAAATATTCAGATTTTTATTTTCAAAGTTCTGCACAAAATAATTTTGTCGTCATATTACAGGGGGAGGGACCAAGCATGCAATTTTGATGCATTTATTTCATCTGGTTGAAATTAAATTTTGACACAGAATGACAATTTTATTAAAAAGAACACATATCAAATGCCATTTATCGAAATCATTGCGTTTTTGAGATACAGCGGTTGCATACTTATAAAAAGTACAGAGGGTTAATGTATTGCCGGATTTAGTTCAAAATTTGATACAAATCTACATTTTAGATGTTAAAATATGTGTACCAAATTTTATTTATCTAGTTTTTTTAAGTTTTTTTTATTTATCGGGTTTACCTCTACTCAAACAGCCAGACTTCCTAAAAACAGATTTCATTCAAAATTTGTTGAATACCAAATTTCATCACTCAAATTCCGATCGCTCTTGAACTAACATATTCACAGACAAATATAACTTCAGAAGTGAGTTTTTTTACGTGGAGATTCATCAAAATCTAGAGTTCGAATTTTTTTTTCTTTAATGATTACAATACTTTTGTATATAAAGAGAGACATTAAAAACCTTCTTGGAGTAAAAAAGAGATTAAAAAGATCAGGAAATACTGTGAAACGGGTATATTCGAAACGGCAGTTAAGAAGTCAGAGAGATACTGCTAAGAATGGTTTCTTATCAACAAATGCTTACGTGTGAATCATTGTTTGATCAGCTTAATTAAAATGAGGAGGCAGCAATCAAACGAAACGTCGGAATATCTATGTCAATTGCCAACTTTCCACTGTATTATGTAACTAAACACTTGAGCGTTTGCTGTCTTTTGAATTGAGAATATACATATTAGCTGTGTTTCGAATAGTTTTCTAATGAATTGAACTTTTACGAAAGGTCTATCTGAAAATTAAATTTCTAAAAGAAATGCAAATTAACCAAAATGTGTTCATTTACATATGGAAATATTTTATATATAATAATAGTATATATACATAAACAATACAAATAATAAACTGCTGCAAACTGATTTTGAAAGTGAGGAATTCACTGAAATTTCTTCTAAACAATGAATTTAACAAAATTTGAATTTCGAGTAAATTATCATTAAGGGTGCCGTATACACGCCACCTACAATTTTCAAACGTAATGTTATCCTATGGAGAAATATTTTAAGACTTTTAAGTTTGCTATTGCGGTTCCTTTCTTATGAAGTCAACTGCAATCTGTAGAATGAATAAAAACACAGGCTTCTGCCCAAAGAATTTT
Organism: Argiope aurantia; assembly: GCA_026543865.1. Classification (NCBI taxonomy): domain Eukaryota; kingdom Metazoa; phylum Arthropoda; class Arachnida; order Araneae; family Araneidae; genus Argiope; species Argiope aurantia. The sequence goes on along the minus strand of JAPMOR010096887.1, from coordinate 252,570 downwards.
TTCTCGGACTTCTCAAAGTATTTTTAAATATTTATTACAAGTCGCAAAACTTAAACAATTCTATAAAATTTTTTATCGTAAATAAGATAAAAATAGCAAAATAGAGGCATCAGTTTTGCTATCTTCTTTCTGATGCATATTTAATTTCTTATTTTAAAATGTGTAAAAGCAGTATTTTAGTCCTAAAATTGGAAAAATAATTTGCACTCCCCCTCCAATGCCCCTTTAACTCCTCCCATTCGCGGAGGAATACACTATAAACCCTCCCTTTACAATCTGATTGATTGTCACTTTTATTATCTTGCCTGCCGGTGTCCTGGCATTGGGGTAGCGCGTCTTCCCTGTGATCTAGGCGTCCCGGGTTCGAGTCCCGGTTCGGGCATGGTTGTCCTTCATTTGTTCTATCTGTGAGATGTGTGAATGTGCCCCCCTTTAAAAAGGGGCTGTGCAAGCGAATGTGATGCGTGAGTAGCAAAATCGTACTCTTGGCCCTAGTTGGTGCTACTAAAATAAGAGACGTTCCCTTTCGGCTTAAAATCGTTGATTTCAAATCAGCGGGCTTGCCTATTGCAAGTGCCATTGGAAACAACAACATTATCTTGTCTTCACCACGTCTTAAAATCTCCCCCTCAGCATTATTTTCCTTCTGCTTTTCGTTTTGTTTTGTTTACCATCACAGCTGTGGTCATCTGCGCCTTCACAATCCATCCTGCGCCTTGTTTCAGCGAATACTCTCGCACCACTGTAAACAAATTTAGTAAACTTTGGTAAAAAATCTGAAAGTCCACTGCTGCGGTTTTTTCGTAAACTCAAATTTTGCATGTTTAGCCACATCTCCGGACGAGCTAATTGGTGATGATAGAATTGTAGAAGTAAAATGTACAGCATCTTATAAAAAATATTACTCCAAATGAGACAATCAAAGGTAAAAAATTTCCAATTTGGAAATTAAAGATGGAAAAATAACTATGAATAAAATTCACAAATATTATTTTCAAGTGCAGGACCAGCTGCATATAACACAAAAACAGGATTTTATTTATTTTCAAAGTGGTACGGAGAAAGGGCAGAAAAAATAATTCGTAATCCAAACTTTGGGCAATAAAAAAAATGGGAAAAAAATTGAGATTCTTTCATTTTGACTGTTTATTGATAGAACTTGTAGATCAATGAAAATTCGGGATCCTTCTGCGATTATAGAGGCCCAGAAGAAAGAAAAGGAGAAAATATATTTATATATGTATTGAATGAATATTTTTATAAATGCACTTTTTTTATATATATAATTTAGAAATCAGTGCTATTTTGTCTGCATTTTTTTGTAAAAACTCTATTTGATCGTGCATTTATAAGATCTCGTACATACATTTATCTTACTCATATATCTCGCAATAAATGATAATTAATTCTATTATTAATAGAAAAGTGATATTGTTTTTATCAGAAAAAATAATTAGCAGAATTAAATTCATTTAAAGAAAAGTAAGATATAAGAAAATCTATGTCTTTTATTTACTACTATTCGAATATTCTCATGTTTCTGAATGAGTTTTCTTCAAAATCGCTATTATCTATACTCATAAAAAAAGGGGGGGGGGAATGTATATGTGTGTATGTATATTATAATAGTTCACTAAGCAATATCTTTATTTAGAAACTAGCCGTCTTTGGCGACCAGCCGGTTCAGCGTTATAAATAATCTCTAAAATTTTCAATTATATATTTTATGTAAATTGGTCTTTTAATAGCTTTTTCTGCAAAATATTTAGCCATAAAGCTTCAGATTTTGATAGTTATATAATTCAGTCATACTATTATGTAGGCCTTAAACAGTTCTGTTCATTGTGTTACTTATGCCTTACTAATTTTCTGTCAGAGCCCATAAAATTTACACTTTAAATTAGAGAGGATATGTTAAACTGCAATTAATATAAAAACATTTTTTACTGACACCAAGCACATATATTTTTTTTTAAATATGGAAATTGAAAGCATTGAAGTTGTATGTGCACTGCAGAATAATTTTCGTAATTTATATAGTATGTTAAGGAATTATTCAACAAAATTTTTTCTGATTCATCGTAAAATTCAGTTTTTAGTTTTACCTTCAAAATATTTAAATGATGCAAATAAAAATATTTTATTTGACTTCAGTCAATAAATGTACTTATTAAAAAATTTGGAAATTTAAATTTTGCAAAGTCCAGCATTACGAATTTTCTTTACATTAGAATTTTATAATAATTATAATTTGGAATGAATTTGCCGAAACATAAATACACTGGATCGATGTTACAAATTTACATCCTTCTTACACAATTTACAAATTAATATGCATCTGCATTCTTTTGTAAAAATTTTATTTGTTTGATCGTGCATCTATGAGATCTTGTACGTACATTTATCTTATTCATATATCTTGCAATAAATGGTAACTAATTCTATTATTAATAGAAAAGTAAGACATTTTAGCAGAATTAAATTCATTTAAAGAGGAGTAAGATATAAGAAAATCTATGTCCTCTTATATTTACTATTATACTACTATTTGAATATTCTCATGTTTCTGAATGAGTTTTCTTCAAAATCGCTATACTCGTAAAAGAGAAAAAATGTATGTGTGTGTATGTGTATTACAGTAGTTCACTAAGCAATATCTTTATTAAGAAAGTAGCTGCCTTTGGCGACCAGCCGGTTCGCCAATATAAATAATCTCTAAAATTTTCAATTATATATTTTATATAACTTGATCTCTTAATAAATATAGAAAAACTTTATTCAGAGATAAAGCTCGGAATAAAAGTTATGGGCCCATTGTGGAAAAGCCTGATTTGTTAGAACAGGAGTTTCGCCAAAAACGAGAGCAAATTATAAAATCCCTTCAGTTATCTGATGCTGCAGTTGCAGCCTTAGAAAGGGCAACGATTGAACAGAAAGGCAGTTCGTTGTGGAGAGATGAGTGTCGGAAGCGACTAACGGCTTCTGATTTTGGAGTCGTTTGCTGCAGAAAAGAATCAACTAGTTGCGAAAATATAATTAAAAATAAATTATACTTGCATTTTCTTTCTGCGGCTATGAAATACAGCCAAGGAAACGAGGTCAATGCTATTAGGGCCTTAGAAGAAAATTTTAATTTGAAAGTCGAATGTTGCGGTTTATTCGTAAACCCAGATTTTCCTTATCTAGCTGCATCTCCGGATGGACTAATTGGTGATGATGGGATTATTGAAGTAAAATGCCCAGCATCCTGCAAAAATATTTCTCCAGGTGTGGCAATAAAAGCAAAAAAATTTCCATTCTGGAAATTAAACAAAGATGGAACAACAATTGTAAATAAAAATCATAAATATTATTTTCAAGTGCAGCGCCAGCTGCATAAACATTTAGTTTCTACTAATACTTGAATAATATCTGTCACTTTATTATATTAATTTCCAATGATGTTTTAAATTATTCATATCTTCATGACAATCGTTACTTCCTGAAATCATAAATCTATGAGCACAACCATCTAACTAAATATTGTTAAGTCAGCATAATTTCTTTTGTTTAATCGTCAAATTTTTCAACTCAGGATCTTGTATTTAAACACGGAATCTCTTTCTATATTTAAAATATGATGAAAGATGATCCAAATTGAAATGTTTCAAGAAAGTAAAAGAATTTTTCACACACACACAAAAAAAAAATGTATCATTTTCTTGAAATTATCTTAAATATTATTCTAATAAATTACATTAAATTGTCAGTTAAGTTAATGAATTTTTAAAATAAAAACCTCTTTTTTAAAATTTTATATTTGCATCATAATTTGTAGAAATTTGAATTAACTCGGATAAGTTATTATCTACACTTGTTTTTAAAATTCCAAAATTTTCAAATCCCAATTAATCTATTTTCTTTGTTTTTTACACACTTCTCAGAATGTCTTAAAATATGCAAAATTAAAAAAGGACTTCTGTATACAAAAATCTATTTCATTCAAATTTGACTCTAAAAGTAACATATTATATGAATTTTTAAAAAATTTCTGACGGAGAAGTTACAGCTTCTACAAGCATTAAAACAAAGTGCCATTAAAGGCACTTTAAAATGTAACATTGATGCTGATTATTAATTCAAAATTCTTCTACGAGAATTACAAGGAAGTGTCAATAGAGGTGCTTTAAAATACAGCATTAATGCTGATTTTTAATACAAAATTCTTCTATATGTGTCTTTTTATTTCTCTAATACATATACATATTGTAATAAGATAATGAGCACATAAAACCACTAGGAAAGAACTACACTGATATGAGCCATACATGTATGTCATTTTCTATAAATTATAAAAAAGAACATCATCAAATTAAAAATATATTTGATTTTCAAAGATGGGAATAAGGAATTATTTAGTCATTTCTATACAGATAAATTATAAAATAAAATTTTTCAAAAAATAATTAGGTAGAGAATACATTAGAAGTAATGTTAAAATTTGTTGTGTAATGAGAAGGAAAACATTAATAAAAACTCAGGATCATTTTCAGCAGATAACAAAGGCCATGATTTGATCTCTTTAAAAAATGTTAATTTTATACACATTGTTGAAGAATAAAGCTGAAGCAAACTGATATTGTAAAAGAGATTAGCTGTACTGAGTGACTAAGCACATTATTCTATCACACAATTTATAAGTAACAAAAGTAATTTCTTTAAATTTCTAATTATTAATCATAATAAAAACTGAAATAATTTTTTTCTATAAAATAAATAATAACATAAAAAATCAATTTACTAAAAAAAAACTTATATATCCATGTGAAAACATTGTGCAGTCATGGAAATGAATCATACAGGAAAGTTTCAAAAATACAAAAAGCAATCCTGTATAACCATCACTAGACAGATGAAAAAGATTTCTTTGTTTGTTGTTTTTCTTATTTTTTTTCAAAAGGAAAAGGTTGTTCCTTATTTGTTCCATACCTCGGCAAGTCTTTAATCTGAGAAATGTGAAATAAGAATTAATTATACTATTATAAATAATTGTAATGAAAAAAATTGCTAATTTAACAATAATACTTACATGTCATACTTAAAAATTGATAGTATAAACAGAAATATTTGATATAAGTAAAAAATACCATTTTTTGTATCTAAATTTAGAATAAATATTTAGTATTCATTTATACAGTACACCTATTATATATATATAAAAAAAAGACATAAGATATTCTATTCTCAATCACTAGAAATGAGCAGTCTAAAAAATTTGTAAGTGATTTCAGATAACTTTGGAAAATATTCTACAGAAAGAATATTTTTTTACCTACTCTTAAAATATTATTTGTTCAACAAAAACATATTTATTATTTAGGTGGGTTTTTTTTGTTTTTGTTTTTTTTCAAAAACCTTTCTTGCTTTAAATATTCATACAAAAATCTGCCATAATCTTTGATATACAGCTGTATAATGGTAGGGGTGGAGAAATAAGAATTTTTCAATATGGAATAAAGCATAATTAAAATTTTAAGTTTATATTGCAAATAATCTTCAATACTTGAATTTTTTATTATATTTTTACAGATTTACAAAATTGAACAATAAAAGGAACAAGGTTAAAATTGATTAACATGTACACTGTCTAAGTAAAGAATGGGAAAATTTTCTTATAGCATGACAAATGCCAAAACTGTTAAAGATGAACTCTAGTTATAAAAGTAATATTAAAAGTTAATTAAAAATTATTTGAAAAAATATTACATATATACATTATCAATTTTTAATAACTTATATCGCAATAATAACATAATTAAAAAATCTATAAGACTAAAAATGATATGAATATGTATAGATAGGAAACAACTTATTTTACAAGTCATTAGATTAACCAGATAGAAACTATGCAATAAAATGTTTTTAATGGAAGCATTTTAAGGAACAATCATTTGACAAAAAACAGTATAATCATACTAAACTTGACGAGTTTTCTAAAAGATATTAATAAGTTAGGCAAATTCTTTTAATTGTAATTCATTTGCTTCAAAAAATTGAATGTTCAAGGAATTATACAAATGACAGATTCTAGTTTTAATTCTAGAAAATAATAATCAAAAATCGACTCGGATATAATAATAATAAAAAGGGATTCCCATATGAAGGATATAAGAGATTAATGTAAACATACCTCAAGTCGGTCAGATTTGTTGTGTTCGTGCGTCAACAAAAATAAAATGCAGACAAACTTACTATAAAACTAAATCTTATTACATTATAGGTAATATTATCAAATTTACATCACCTTATTTTCATTCAAAATTCTAGCATCGTTTTTAAACAACAAATTAAAAGTTCCAAAAATATCACTGTTGCCAATCTGAATTTCACAACTATTTACAAAATAAAATTTATAATTATTAAAATAATCGTTAGCTACTTTTAAATGGAGTGACTTCCGATATTCGCATATGATGATGCACTATTCCATACAGATCATTTTTAATTGCCCGTGACATGATTGACTTTGATTACATATATTCTGTTTATAGCTGGCGCCATCTATTGGTAGAATATAGAACTAAAGTAAGCATTTTAAAGAAATTACATATATTTTTAATTTACCTGTTCCAGAAAATGGTTCACTCCAATAAAAAATTAAATAAATAGTTTTGAGAAAAAAAATAAAATTTGAGAAGTAAGTTAAGACAGATAAATTAATTTAATCACACGTTATTTAAATTAGTAAATTAAGTATTAATTACAATTAATAAATTTTATATTTAATATTAAGTAATAATCTTTAATTAATAATATGATTGAAATAACAGATATTTGGAACACATATTTAAAAATAACAATAGCAATATTATTTGTTATTCAAAAAATCGTGGATTATGCATCTCTAGTTATTTACCTGTTTCATGAGACTTTATAATCGTTTCTAAGGCAACACAGCTGATAGTTTGGAAATTAATACTTATACTACCCATAAAATTCATTAGATATTTTTTTAAGCATTTTATGTTATTTAAACTATCAATGCTTCATTAATTTTATTTCAGAAGATAAAAAATGTTACTTTTTAAATAATCCTTATGTTAACAAAAAGAAACCATATTAGGATCTTTGCTATATTTTATGATTTTCAAATCAATATTTAGAAGAAAAAGAAAACACAAATCTGTAATATGATAAATAAACTCAAAATTAATTTAGATTTTTAATTTCCACGGTCACTTTCATCTCTGAAAGTATTATTTAACCCGTAGACGAAAATGTGCACCGCAAAAATATTTCTTGAAGCATTTTATAACAAATTTATTTACACTTTAGAAGGAATTAAATAGCTCCTTTAATATTATTTTTTAAATCCGATATTAATAATTACAAACAACCAAACATAATTTTAGTAATTGCATGAAACTAAGAAGCATATACAAAAATGTACAATCAAATTAAACACGTTCCATAAACAATAATTTAAATGTTTAGAAATGTACAAAAATACTGAATAAACATCATTTCATAAGAAAATAATTTTATTCCAATATTATATGAAACCATATTATAATATAAATAACAACAATCTTATATTATTAAACATAATTAACATTACTATTAAATCAAACTAATTTGTTGAGAAGAGAGATATTAAAAAATGTACCAGTGTGAGAAGTAAAACTTTTCATTGCTCTTTTTTTTTTTTTTTTTTAGAAAATTCAAAAATTTGAGGTTTATTAATTAAACAGTTTAATTCTTCTCACTCTTGGGTTAATTAAATGTTCTGTGAAGCTCCGCGTTTGAAAGTTAAGAAGCAATTTCTCTTACCTGACATCATGAAACACCCTAAAAAATTGAGAAAACCATTAGAAAAACGAAGCCATTGACGTTGAAAATAGTAAAACTCAATTTCCCTCCCGATGAGAAGAGTAACGCATGCGCATTGCACGGAATTAGATGCAGGAAATGACAATTACTAGAAATGGGGATGCGGCTCCCTACCACAATAGAGAGAATTTCGGTACTTTCATTCCGGATTGTGTTTGTATTCTGTTTTGAGGGCAGAGCAAAGGCACTCGTGAATTGGACAAAGGGTTGCCCCCCCCCATGCCCTGTTTATGATATTTACCGATTCGTAATGAGACAAATACAATGATAAAAGATTTATGAAAATATGTTTTAGATTAGTTTCCTTTATAACAATTTGTAATTAAGCTTATCAGCTGTAATCGTATTTATATTAATCTATTAATAATGCAATAATATACAAAATATTATTGGTTTAATTATATTTGAATACGGTTATTTTTTTAAACTTAAAAAAAAGTAAGGCTATTTATTAGATCCCATTCTGGTATTGCAAGTGACAAATAAATAATAAGAATTTTCATTTGTTTAATTCTAACAACTGACGTTTGAATTTCGACAAAATTTAATTCAATCATAAATCAAGAAAATTTAAAAGAATAAATTAATGCAAATAACCCATAATTTTAATGCAGTTTTAGATAGTTATAAAATAATATTATATCAATAATATGTTTAACAAGAAGTAATCACAATGAGAACAAATTTAAAAATTGAAATACATTCTAATTTTTTCTTCTTTTTCTTATTTATTACAAAAAAATATATGCAACAAATAAACAGTTTTTGCACTGTTTTCCACAAAAGAATTGTCTTAATGCGGCCGCATCACCAATAAATACTTTGTAGTTCAATGCCGCATTTATTTCCTTAGAGGCTCGTGGGCAATTCTGGTGTGGCTCTCCTCCCTCCCGTCCCTTTCGATTTCAGAATTTTTTTCATAAATGTTATTACAATTTCAATGTAATCATTTTCTTTTTCCTTTTTTTAATTTTTTTTTTATTTTCCTATAACATAAATATTATTCTAAAATAGAATGACAGAAAAATGTGTCGATTTTAATGTAAGACATGTTTAAGAGGTGTTTAACGACAATGTGTAAAAAAGAATTTAAAAAATTTATTTCCTGTTATATAAAAGAATACAAAATTTTCTTAATATGCCCGATATAATGATGCAAATACCCTTTATTATATGAGACATATTTTTTAAACTGTGAGCTATTTTTTTTAAAAAAATCAATGAAAGCAAGTTTTATATATTAAAATTTTCTCAATCTTTTTGGGCATAAATACTACTGATTGAGAAAGTAATGGTAATCGAAGAATCGTATACCAAATTTAAGTCATTGAGTCATTTATTTGAGTATTCGAGTAATCATGCATACACGCTTTGAAAAATACAAATTGATATAAATTTTTAATAAATTTGGTTCCAAATTCAATACATATCTATATTTAAGGTGTTAAAACTGTGTACCAAATTTCATCCATCTAGATTTCGTTTTACAGTTGTCGTGTTAACTTCTACGCGGACAGCAGAACAAATAAATTTCATCTGAATGAATTTCGTTCAAAATTTGACAGAAATCTACAAATGAGGAGTACCTACCAAATTTCATACGTTTAATTGAGAGCGTTTTGCTGTTATCATGTTCAAGGGCAAACAGACAGACGTAATTCCACAAGAGTTTTTCGAAAATTGGAGAGATCCGAAATTTCGAATTTTTGAATAATTGTATTTACAGACAGACAAAATTCCAAAAATGTGTTTTTCGGATACAGGGAGATCTAAAATGATCATACTCTCTCCTTCAAATTTTTTGACTTTTACAATAATTTCTCATTGTATACTTCATGAGAAAGGAAAAAAAAAAGAAAAAAAGAATGAATTCAATTTTTAGGAAATTCATTTTATTGCTAAATCTAAATTAAAAAAAGATCCAAAAAAAGATGTCTTTTATAAGACATGAAATAATGAACCCATGACATGCGCTTCATTCATAACTCATCAGAACTGTTGGCAGCAGGGATGCTATAGTTTAAATGCATTTTTTATTTTTTCAACTTTTATGTTTTGAAACTGTAAATGAAATTATTTTTATATTTTAATTTTAACTCTATGATTTTTGCTTTCAAACTAAACAGTTATTGATATTACTTTTTAATATGCGTTAAATTTATAGAAAAACTTTTTAAACATCTGGAAAGTTAACGAGACTTGCAGGAGTAGTCGACGATGTCATGAGTCAGAGGCAAGGAGTTAGTGGCCGTTATACCTGACTGTCGACATTTTCCGGAATCAGATGACTGAATACATTTCCAAGCGTTGTCACTCAATATTTACTGATACTAGCAGGAAACTTTTAAAGGAGAATTGCTTTTTCGAAAATAAAAAGCGGCGCGTCTGCGAAAGACACTTCTCGACCTGCGCAAAGAAGCGACTTCTTTGCAAAGTGTTCTGACTTTTTTTACATCTTCAGCATCGAATATTACATCAACTATATTGTAAATATATAACATTATTCAAAAGGCACTGAAATTTTTGAAAATCATTGATGCAGAACAATTTTGACGTAAAAATATTAATTGTAAATTAATAATTCATTTATTTTGGGATTTTATTCCAGGAAATTAAATGGAACAATTTTCTATTAAAAACTGAATATTGAATAATATTGTGACAATAATACTCATTAATTAAAACTAGAGTCTGGATTCAAGACTTCTTCATCATTAATAAAGATTATGGCAGCATGAATCGTGGAGAACAGGTCAAAATAAAAATCTTCACGTATAGTTTGTTCTTCTGCATGGAAGTTAAAAAGGTATTACATTCGAATATAAATTTACACTAGATATAGATATCAAAAATAAAATTTTCAAACCCTAAATCTTATAAGTATCATATGTGTCAAAGTGCATTCTGAAAATTTAGGGGCGTACCATTTTGATAAGATTTCTGCCGAATGTAGTCAAATGTTAAAAATTCTATCTTTTTATTCTTTTATTAAACGGATTTATTGAGCCTCCCTGTAAAAAGGGGCTGTGTAAGCGAGTGTGTGTGATATCTTCAGTTGAGCTAGAAGTCAGACTTCTGCCATTGGGTGCTCAGGGGTCTTTACCCTCAGAAGCTACTGCGCAAAAATTTGGCTTAAAATAGTCACACGACAAAAAAAAAAAAAAAAAAAAAAAAAAAAGGAAAACAAGCGTAAGAAAGATTATCTGCCCTATGATAATCGATTATTACTTACAACTGTTAAACTTTGAATATCCCAGATAAAGATTCTTGTCATGGTCATTTTGTTTAATTTAGTTAATTGTCCAAATTATCTTTGAGCTGGTGCCTGTGCATTGCCGACTATTAAGATTGTTTTTGCTTTCATAATTCAAAGTCTTTTTTTTTGCTTCGGAGACTTTTAATAAGATATTAAAATTAAAAACAAAGATGTCTTCAAAGAATTTGAGATCCAATAACGTATTTGCAATGGTGTTAGTAATGAATAAACTTTTAAAAGAAAGTCAGCTTTTTCTAGTCCTGGCATCGTAATACTTTCTCTTCCATTAATTTGTATTTTTTTCATGTAATTTAATATTGTTTTGTGTTTTATAATATGGGGTGGATTTGTTCAGTTGATTTTTTTTTTATGCAACAGATTTTTCCCGATGTAGAGGACCGCATAAACTGCTGTACTTTTGAGCTATTAATATTTTGCAATAAGAAAGATCTTTTAAAAATATTTAAGAAAATCGTATATATCGTTTACACTTTATTTTCAGTTTGTTTAAAAATTATGAAAATAATAATTTGCTACACAAGCCCTAATTTAAAATTCAATCATGAAAATCGTATTTATGGTTAGTATCCCATAATTTTAATAAAACATTTGTATTCTGTAATTAGAGGATGTATATTACAAATATTTAAGATAGAAATACATTATATTCATTTTAACTTACAGATCGTTGTTCTTGATATCTACTTACCAGTTTTCGGGATGAAAACATTTTCATGTCGTTTATCAATAAAAAATTAAATTTATAAGTGCCATAAAGCTTTTTCTTAAGCTCCCTTGCTCTTCAGTATATAAGGAAAAATTTATGTGCTTATAATATTACAAGGATAACAATATCACATCAAAATAGCTATTGTTGGGTACATTGCATAAATAGCATTTGTAAAGAGTAAAAATATGTTTAATATTTAGTACTTGATGGAAAGCCAATATCAGCAAATAAACACATTTTTTTAATAATATGAAGTATTTTAATATATATATATATATATATATATATATATATATATATATATATATATAATAAAAATGCATATTTTTTAGCATAGTTTCTTGACCGGAGAGAGAGAAGACCCTTTGAATTTTTAAGCTTCGCTTTTATTCCATCTCGGGAGGCATAATTTATGTACAAGTAAGAAGCTACGAGTTACGTCAATCTACAGCATTACACAACAGCGAAAAGAGAACGAAGTATTTTCCCCGATGATTATATACTATTAAATTCTGATAGGGATTTCTTTTCACTTGTCGATTTAGGTAAAGGGAATATAGGAATCTTTTAAAAGAATTCGCTTAGCGTGACAGATTTTTATCCCTTCACCTAAAAAGTCTGAAAGTGCGGACTAAAGCAGTTTTACAGAGCTCGTGTAGCATTAATTAACTAAAAGAGGTGGAACTACATCAGTAAATAAGAGGACATTTTAGAATTTAGTTAATATGGTTTAAATTAAGATAAAAATAAGGAAATTAATTAAGATTTAATTTAGATTTAAAGATATCATCACACGCACACACACACATATAACTCTTTTATATAAAATGCATGAAATAAAAATATCTTCTTATCACTTATAACTTTTATTTTTAATTGAAATAATATTGTCATAAAAGTCAAACGATTTTCAAATTTCATAGATCTTTAAAGAAATTAAGGACATTATTAACCAGTTTTTTGAGAAACTAATTTTTTCGGCAAGTTAAAAAATTTTTTAAGAATATTGCAGAATTTAGATAAACATTGCGAGGGCTATACTTAAATGCTTAAAAATATCTACAATACTTTCATTCAATAGGAATATCAGTACTAAAAATGTAAAACTAGTTTTTAATTGAAAAATTAACTATTTAATTAATTACGGCAGAATCTTTCCTTTTTATTTACAGTATACATGAGAATATATATATATAAACCATAATTTTTGTGTCTGGCTGAGAACAGTGAAGACACTTTGAATTTTTAACTTTATTTTATCTCCATTCCGGGTGGCATGTTTTTTTTTTGTAAAAGCAGAAGTGGCGAGCACAACGCAGAACAACACAAAATGAAATGAGGAAAAGCTAATGAAAATTTTATCCCTGTGAATATATACTGTGAGATTTTAATAGGGATTTCCTACACGCGTCGACCACAGGCAAAGGAATCATAGGAATCTTGTAAAAAGAATGTGCTTGGTTGGACAGTTTTTATCCCTTCACTCGGAGAGTGGGAACTTGTCGCCTTTTAGCCGATTCAGCAATTTTAGAACTCGTATTGAATGAATTAAATAGAAAAAGTGGAATGGGATCAGGAGATAAGAGAATATTTTAGAATGAAGTTGATATGGGCTAAATTAAACTGAAAGTCAGGAAATTAATTAAGCTTAAATTAGATTTTAATATATATATATATAGGAATCACGGAACTGCAACACTTTTTTTTCAGTGCATAAATTTAACAACTCAATTAGTGTTACATACAATACCTAAATTCATAGACAATCTAGGAGTTCGAAGGTTTCATCATCTTTAGCTGAAAAAAATGTAAAGTTATTTGAGAGAATTCTCCTTTTCGCACTTTACTCGCAGAAATTTTATTTCTCCCCAAATCCTGTTATTCTTCTTTGTCCCCATTTCTTTCTGTTGAGCATGTGAATTTCCGGACTCTCTTCAAGCGCTCTTCTTTATTCGAATAATTTTTTTGGCTATGAAAAGAACTGTTTTCAGCTTAGAGCCAACAATATTGAAAAGTGGATTTTAAACGTTTTTCCATTACGGCAAGATGAAATTGGAAAAATAAAAAATAAAAAAATATATGAAGGTGATTAATGTTACATAAAAAATCAGTTTTAAAAGCTATTGTAGATCAGTTTGAATTATGATTATTACTATTCCATTCAAAATGATTTTTTTTCGCTGTTTTTCTTACAAATGTCGAAGAGCCTAAAAGGAGGTGATTTCTAAACTTCTGCAATTCCAGTATTATTCTGTACGATCTTATATAAGGCTGTGAAGAATTTTCGACTAAGGGGGGAAATAATCCAAGGTATCTAATGCCACATGGTGAGTTATCGACTCAGAATAAAATACAGGAATTTTAGATTAAAAATATTTTTTTAAATGCATCGGTAAGCGCATTTACATTGAAAAGGACCCCAGTAGTGTCTGTTTTTCTGATACGACCACTTTTCGACGATTCTATCTCACTAAGGGTTGAGATGCGGAAGGATGAGCGCATTTCCAGAATTCTTCGTCATTCTTTGGCCTTGATTCCCGCCCTATTAGATACTTTTTCGTTCAATTTTTTTTTTCACGTGTATGTGAGTATCCTGTCTTTTCTGATCAAATTATTTTATTTTAATTTAGTATGTAAGTAATATTTTACCTTATTGTTAAATGTATACATATCCGCCTTTTATCTTTCCTCTCATCCCTATTTTGACGAATTAAACCCATCCTAACGCATGCGCAAATGAGCGGAGGGTTTTAGAATCCACTGTTAAACAAAACATGAATAGATAACCTAATTTAATCATTTTTTTTCTGTCTCTAATTTGAAGTATTCTGAGAAAATGCATTATAATTACTAAAACCGAGCTCCCATTTCTCCTTCTTCCGGGGAAAAAACTTTAAAATTATATCCATTTGTCCGTCTGTATACAAGGAGAATTCAAAACACGAATCAGCTGGAGAATCGAATTCCAGTAAGAAGTCTTCTAACGCTAAAATTGTGAATCTTTGTTAAAGTTTGAATAGAAATCTATCAAAGAAAGTTTTACTTGTCCGTCCGTATGCATCTTCGTGTGATCTGATAGTCACACAACATTAAAGATTTTTTTTAAATCTTTTCTTTCGAAATAAATCTAGACAATTTGATTTCGTTTCAAAGAAATTTCGTTAATAACATGAAATAATATCTTTATCGCCACATGTGCATTTATTTCAACTTATAATTTTCTGTTAATGACTTTAACTTTTAATGTGCGGCCAAAATTCCCTAAATCCCTATAAAGAATAGTAAGGAATATATTATACCTTTAAATGAGCAATTCTTGTATAAATATTTATTTCGTGTATCTCGGAAACGGCTAAAACGATTTGGATCAAATTTTGTACTTAGATAAGGTTTTACTTTTTAAGTTTATCTATACAAGTGTCTTTCCTGAAAAAAAAAAAAAAAAAAAAAAAAAAAAACATGATTTCATAAAAAAACAACAAAAAAAAACTTTTTTTAAATAATTAACTATTAAAGTTCAAGAGATGGCACCACCATTCCAAGTGGAAAGTTAACAAGTCGAGGTAAACATCCGAGCTTCAGTAAAAATCTTATAACTTTAATAGAGCAATTCTTGTACATACAGTGGTGCTCAAAAGTGTGGTCACTTTTGAAAATCGTTATGTTTTCTAACTTTGTATGCTTATAGAAAATGTTACATTTCACAAAATGTAAGCTCTTACATATCATTTTAAAGAAAATGAAATGCTGATTTCAATACAAAAAGCAAAATTCAAATATTTTCAATACAAAAAAAGTTATTCTTACTTTAATCTGAATAACAAACAAAGTGATTAAGTGGATTTTAATTTCTTTCCTAGAAAATCACTGTTCTTGTTCTGGGAACCAAGCAAATGTTATTAACTGCTAGCAAAAGCTGACATCACGTTTAAAGTTGGAACGCGTCATTATTGTGCTTTTTCTGTAGAAGTATGACTGTTTTTTTATGTAATTAAATTGCAAGTTATAAGTTTTGTTAAACTTTTGAATACACGGTTGGAATTTTTGTAAATATTTCTAATATTTAGTCAAGAATCAATGACATCAAATAAAAGAATATATTGGGCACCTAGAAAGAGAACTATGATTATTGTGATACATGAATGTGTTCTTTCCTATGTTAAAATTGCAAGACAGGTGGGTGATTCAGTCACTACATCTGGAATCCGAAAATTTTGTTTACGATATCAGGAGACAAATTCAATAAAAAAACGAATCAGAAAATGGCTCAAAAAAGTGAACCACATCTGTTGATGACAGAAAAATAAAAAGACTATGTCTCCAAGATAGAAGAATGTCATCAGCGGCCATCAGAAGTCAATTAAATGATGTTGGCATTTATGTCAGTTCAAGAACAATCAGGATAAAATTATTAGATGTTGGATTTAGAGGTAGAATTGAAAGAAGAAAAAAATTCTTATCTCAATTTAAGCAGCATATAAAAAGATTACAGTGGTCAAAGGAACGCATTAATTGGGCAGATGATCAGTAATTACAAGTTATTCGGAGTGATGAAACAAACATATTGTTATTTGGTAATAATGGTGAAAATAGGTAAGACATAGAATAGGCGAAGAACTACATCCTAACTTCATTCAGACAACTATGAATTCAGTTAGTTTTATGATTTGGACATGCATGTCATTAGACGATATTGGTCTCCTTCATGTTATCGATGGGACATTAAATGCAAGAAAATACATTAATACTATTCTAGAGTCAAAATTTACACCTCCCATCAGTGATCTATTTCCCAACAACGCATAATTTATTTTTCAGTAGGATTCAGCTCCTTGCTACATATCAAAAATATCGAAAGAGTGCTTTAGTACAAAGAGCACTGAATTGTTATCATGGCCAGGAAACAGTCATGACTTCAAAATTATTCAGAACTTATGGCACCGTTTCTAAACTCTTGTACATATGAAG
>JAPMOR010096887.1:181873-230747 GCA_026543865.1 Argiope aurantia | reverse complement strand
TTTCAGTTTGTGTGTGTATGTTTTAATATCCCATCTCTTCGTTAATAAAATTGAATGAAAATATTATAGTTGTGAGTGAGTCTCTATTATCTCCTGACAATCAAAACTTTCAGACACAGTTCACCATTCGGCTTAGTCCACCACAGTCCACCATCCACCACAGGCTGGGGTAGCTCGGTGGTAAGGTCTCGGCTGCGAAACCGGAGGATTCCAAGCTAGAGACCCGATTCCACCGAAGAACCATCGTGTAAGCGGGTCTGGTGCACGCTAAATTCGTCGGGGCCAACGCCTTCCCACTGGCGTGGTTTGGAAGTTTGGAGAGGGGGTGCCAGCTCAGGTGTTGTCCATGTCATCTGACTGCGGCTCGAAATTACGAGGTCCGTCCCGAAATATCCCAAGTGTTGACTTAAAAACGGGACGGTAAAATAACCAAACTATAGATGTAATATTTCAAACACGAAGGATGTTTAAATAGAATATAAAAAAAACTTCAGATTTAATTCTTAGAGCATTTTATTTACTTTGTACTTCTCCTTCATTTAAGGGATTAATGAAGCAGAGCCTGTTAACTTTGTAGTGAATAGCTTATAAGCCAGTTAACAGCTAAGCTACAGAGCAATTGCTTTTGTATCGTGGTCATATTACGGGTCTGCGAACCATAAGGCCCCAGGTTCTATCCTCGCGCATCTTAATTCGCCATATTGGTGACCTCGGACGATGAACCTTCAACCTTCGTATAGCTGTTGTGGCGCCCTCTAACCGCAACCACTCACCCACGCACGCTCGCCATAACGCTTGGCGCTACTCAAATGGGTACAGGCGCATTAAAATCAACAGTTAATACATCACCACTCAACAGCCATACCGTTCGTCTCACCTTCGACTCACTGGAGGGAGGGTCTGTAGTGAATAGCTTATAGGCCAGTTAACAGCTACGCTACCGAGCACTTGCTTTGTATCGTGGTCATGTTACTGTACTGCGAACCACAAGGTCCCAGATTCTATTCTCACTCATCTCAATCCGCTACAACTTCAAGAATGTCAATGTTTTCTGTACTATCCAAGAAATTTGTACGGTTTTACTCCTTTGTATAAAAAAATGGAAAACATTTCTAAGCTTTACCGATGCATTATCTTATTAAAATATATTATGACAATTTTAGTGGTATTTTTTAAATTTAAATTTTACTAATAATATCTGAAGAAACTCTGTATTTCTTCAGATATATTATGTTCTTTCTTTCAAAGGAAGACAAGATTTAAATGGGAATGAGAATTTTGAAGAAATCAAACTAAAAACGCTTTAAATATTTGGATTCAAACTCTCAGGAAAAAATGGCTTGTAAATATTTCAAAAATATTCTGTAGTAAATTTTGGAAAATTTTCTTAGCAATACTACTCACTACTTCTACAAGTAGTGGAGAAAGAATTCTTTCGAAGTTAAGATTAATTAGGCATTATTTGAGATCAATAATGTCGAAAGAATATTTTTAGTTGCGTAACAAAACCACCATAATCTCCCTTAATGTCAGTGATACTGAGAAATGTCAATCGTCAAAAACAAACCTTTGCTAGATTTTTTTTTTTAACCCCGATTTTGTGTTTTCTCTTTTTTTTTTTTTTTTTTTTTTTTTTTGTTGTTGTTAGTCAAACTTCTATAACATGTTGTGTTACTTTTGAGCTTTTACTGTTTTATTTTTTTATTCTTTGGCAATACATGTTTTTCGGATAAAAAAATTTTTCAAAGTTTTCACGATGTATTTTCAAAAATATTGTTGACAATTACGATCTTTGTTGCAGTTTTCTATCGTAACGCCGGGTTTACACGCGGTCGATGGCAAGTAATTTTCCCGACAGGACAACAACATGCCGCTGTTTAGTTATATTCTACAAAGCTGCATTGCTACCCGAAGAATGTTGTTACTTGTAGAGCAAACACTTTAATTACATGCGTTTGGCAAAAATACCCCAGTATCTAAAAAGTGTTCAGTTTTGATTGGTAGAGAATATTTGAACAAGGGATATCTGAAACTGAATTCATAAATTTGAACAGAGATAGTTTGGTGATGATGGCATGAACCGATATTTCATTCTCTAAACTTCCACACTGCTTCAGTTCAGTGGCGTAGAGGAGGTAAGTAGCGACCTGGACATGATATTATACATTCACAACTTCATTATAGTTCCCTTTAAAAAGCGACATGTGTCCTAATGTTTTCTGTATATGGCACCCTCATAGACTGATGGAGGGCCGCAGTGGCCTGGTGGTAAGGTCTCGGCTTCAGAATCGGAGGGTTTTAGATTCGAGACCCGATTCCAACGAAGAACCGTCGTGTAAACGGGGCTTTTGCACGTTAAATCCGTAGGGACCAAGCATCCTCCCCTTGGTGTGGTGCGGAAGTTTGGAGATGGGGGATGCCAGCTCAGATGTCATCCTCCTCATCTGACCCCGGTTCAAAATTATGAGGTCCATCCCAAAATAGCCCTAGTGTTGCTTTAAAAACGGGGCTTTAATATAGCTAAACTAAACTAACTAGACTAATGCTCGGAGCATCTACAACCCTCCCTCCTCCCTCCCGTTCCCCCTTAGTTACATAACTGTTCGAGTATTAAGGAATTTGGCCGTGATTGGAAACTGAATGTGCACAGAGGAAATATGTTAGAATCCGGGTCTCAAACTTATGATATTACGATCCCGACTTCAATAACCACCAGATCGCGTTTGCTTAAAAATTAAAAGCGCATGTGAATTTTTCTCGAAATAAAAAATTATAAATGACGATGAAAATATATAAAAGGAATTTTGAATTATTTTCAGAAAATGGTTGATTAAGTCATGCTAAAGAGACTATTTAATTTGAGTTATATTATATTACTAAGTTGTATATTTATATATAAGTTGTGGATATTGTGTAGAAATATCAGCTTGAATAAGTTTCCTCAATAGATTTAGAATTATTTATTTATAAAATTACTAATGAAAACCTGATATTCACCATTTTATTAATGGGTGTGTTTATCAACTGAAAAAAGAATTCACCGAGATGAGGTATTAAAAATGAAAGATAATCCCCTAGATCATTGAATGAAAGATAATCACCGCGATCACTGAATGAAAGTTAACAGCCGAGATTAGAGGAATTTCATTTAATTGAAAAAATTTCACAATTTTGCCAGTCAAGTGAAGTATAATATTTTTTAACATTAAAAGTGTAGTAAGTAAAAAGTAGTTTTAAAAAGTGTAGATTTCTTATCCTAACTTACATTTTGTTCATAAAATATTCGACAGAAAAATCCACGACAGGGTGAAATAAAACTATTCGATTGCTTTCTTTCAAAAAGTAAAATTTTCGGTAAACATGCTTTACAATCTTGTTGATCGAAAATTATATAAATAAGCTTATATTTAATTTAATTTTAAAACTTATTTCCCCACAATATCTCTACACATTTTCTCGCCAAATGGTGTTCTAGTTAATGATTATTGGTTGAACGCGCTATGACGTAAGAAGGCGATGTTGTCAACCTAGATTTCGAAAGTACCGCGTATTCATTTATAAAAAGATTATATACACTGTGTGTTGATTGTCCTTATATACAAAGCGATTTTATAGATTTAAGCTTTTTTTAAAGTCTTATAACTTTATATTTACATATTTATTACATATTAATATTATAAAAGATTTTATCTTTTACAATCAAAGATTTAAAATAAACCACGACAGTGCGATATAATGTAAGTAATATTTTTGGAACTTTCTTTTCTATAACGGAAGTACTTCCTCGAGAAAAACTTGAATTTCAAAACTGTATATGCATAAAATTATTATTTTTGTCTAAAATAAAATGAAGAATATTTTACATTCGCATATAATTTTCGAAAATTGATTATATTGGCCTATTTTTAGATAAGAAAGTATATTATGGGGATGAAATTTTCCTGTCGACATTAGAATATGAAAATACTAGAAACATTAAAATATGAAAAGAAGCAAGAGATTAAAAATTCCTAAATTCATTGTTCTATTTCTTTTTAAACGTTTTAAAGATTTTCCATGAAACTGGTTTTACTTTTAACGTACAATTCTTTACTTTTGAACTTTGCATCCATTTTAACGGAATGTAGTTGTTTTTATAAATTTCTTAATTGCTATTTTTATTATATATCTGTTTGATCGTGTGATGTATTATAAATGCTATAGATGTCGAAAATAAAGTTTACCACTTTCTGGGTTATTACTCTGAAATTTTCATAACTTTTATATCGCTTTTCTTTTGTCGTAAGAAACGTTTTCACCCGATTTCATTGGATTTTTTTTTTAGTAAAATAGGAATGAAATGTATTAAAATATGAAATTTTACATCTTTCCATCCGTATTAAAATATGATATAAAAATTTTTCTCCAGACAATTTAATAGATATTTGTGTTCTACAAAATATTTTTATCTTAAAATCTCTAATTCTTAAAATTTCTTTATAGCAATTTTTGCAGCTATGGATGAGGCTCTCAATATAACAAAAATCGTGAACTTAAATGACCTTGACCCAAATACTTTATGGAAATTCTGTCAATATATGCTTATATAATATGGAGGGAAAGTTCTAGCCTAAAAGTTTGATAAGCATAGATACTATTTTAAAATGCGTTTAAAGTCATTAAACCGTTTTTCGAAAATACTAAAAATATACTTAAAATACTTGCATAGTAATATAAACCATGAATAAAAATTTCTTATATTCAGAGAGTCGAATAAAGATATTGATAAAAATTCCTTTTGCTAAAAAATGAATAATAGGATTAAAATGAAAATCCCAATTATCAATTTTTCTACGGTAAGTTTACTCTTAACATGTTAATCGGGTAATTAACTTGTATTCCGTTCGTTTTACATTGGAATTTTTCGTCATACCCAATTAACAGATTAAATATGAAAACTTTTGAATGGCATCGAAGGTATTGCTTAAGTTCTAATCTATTTTGGTGCATTGTATTAAAGTAATTACTTGTTTACAAAGTATAAGGAAATGTGATTATCAATCAATCATAAAATTTTGCTTTTATTCTTCTGTTTGATAAACAATGTCAGGTACTACATACTTTTGAAACATTTATTTCTTTAGCATCACTTTAAAACTCGATATATTTTGTGAAGTATAAGTAATAAATTACAGTTTTTGTATAGTTAAAGTTCCATGCTCCATATTCATTCTATTTAACATATAGTTGTAAGTAATTTACTGTTTGGTTTCTGTGAATTCATTATTAGACCGCATTAATTTCAGTAATTCATATTATAAAGTTTTCTGAAAAAATGGCAACTATTTAATCACAAAGACGCGACAAATGTATCGAATTAAAAGAAGTTATCGATTTGACCAAAGCTTTAACATCCGAATTTTGTAAAATCGGATCTTATTTGAAAATGCGTATAAAAGGGAATTGTTTTGGGAAAAAAAAAAGGAATTCTTAATTATTTGCATGGTTAAAAATTTCCTAAATTTCCGTATTGGGTCGTTTAATCAGTTGTAATCGCTTTCAGAAAAGTCCACTGGTAATTTATGCTATAATTTTATTCAACGGGCTAACTCCAAAAACTGGAAAGAGTTCCGAAAATAATACGTATTTCAATATTATTCCACATAAGTATATGCTATTCCACATAATTTGCAAAATATAAATTTAAAACTATTCTTTGTGGGAAATAAAAATTTGGATTGTTCTTTAAACTGAAATGTCACTTTAGTCATCATATTTATACTTTAACCCCTTAACTGTTTCCCGCTAATTAGATTGTGTCTTTTCCGGAAATAAGCTGTCCCACTGATTCATTTACGAATCCTTAAAACACGAGGTATTTGTGGATTATGTATAAATTTTGCTATGCCTTGTAGTGTCTGATTTAATTTTAGTTTATTAGTTTCAAAAACAGTAATCCGATGCTCATCTGACGTAAGGGCATTAAAGTGAACCCCTTGACATACGAATTTATCTTCCTAATTGGATGACTCGTTCCATTTGGGACATTTATTGTTATTTTGATTTTTAGAAACGCTTCAGTATCTCAAATGCTCCTTATTATAAGTGATTTTTGCAATTTTAAATACTTTGTTCGCATAATTGCAGACTTAAAACTAAAAATTCGGCGTTAGGCACGACATTGTATGCGAAAAGGCTTAAGGGGTAGAAACTATTCGTTTAAAATTTTGGTCATTAATTCGAATACTTCTTTTTTTTTCTTTTCTATTGCATATGGAATATTTTCCAAAACTGATTAGAAACCATAAGTTGTGATTTTGATAAAAGGTTGGCGATCGGTGTTGAATTAAGACGAAAATCTTTGCTTTTCAAACCAGAATTTTTCGGATCAAAATACGGGCATTTACGTGATATTTCTGCTTATTATGAGAAACTTGTTTTCAAACGCATGTTAGGATGTGAATTCGAAAACTGGCAAATTTTCAGAATTAAAAACAAAAATAAATCCTGAACGAATTTTTGGATTTCTTTCAGAGACTGCTAATGAAATCGCACTTTTCTTTCTACCCCCGTTTAATTCGTGTCAACTTTTTTTTTCCGTACAAAAATTACGTTTTAAAAATTCTCATTGTTACTGTAGCCTACTGCCATAGTGAAACCGATTAACCTATTCCAACAGTGAGAGTCTTTGGAAAGCATCGGTTGATGCAGAGGCAGTTTTCCTGGACAGGCGTTAGAGGCGGTCGCTTCATGTTTGGCGATCCTAAACACCATTTATCAAACACTTTTACTTGCTTCGACTGATCATCACTGTTCTATGTGCTTCAAACTCATTTCGTTATTTATAATTATTAACATGTATTGTTTGCCAACAGATTCTAACCCCCCTCCCCCGCGTTTTTGCGCATGAGTTAGAATGGGTTTAATTCGACAAAATAGAGGTGATGAGAAAAATGAAAGCAGAAGATATTTACATTTAGAAAGAAAATTCTGGAAATTTGCACATTTTTTCGCGTCTCATTCCTTAGCGAGATAGAATCGTCGAAAAGTGGTCGTCTCAGGATACTGAAACGAACAGTACATTAACTTCGAGAATAATTAAAAACAATATTATGATGGGAAATGTACATCACCGCTGGGAAATCTACATCACTTCCATTCTTGTTAGATGGCGGTGGGAATAGTTTTTCAGATTATAATCTCATGATATTTTAGGATGGGATGTAAATTATTATAGTTTATTAATGATCAAAGTTTGCATATTTATGATGTAAAATTATAGTATGTGTATATTATATACACTCCAAAATTTTATAGTACATAATGTTTTAACTGTACAAATAATATATTTATAGTACGGTTGGCATCAATGAGAGAAAAAGAAATGGACGAATTACAACTAACCAGAAGATTAACGCTGATATTAACTCAGATTCATCGCAGAAATAAAGTAAGGCAGCGGAGGCCTGGTGGTAAGGCTTCGGAACCGGAGGAGGGATTAGGCTCGAGAACTGATTCCACCAAAGAACCGTCGTGTAAGTGAGTCTGGGGCACATTAAATCTGTCGAGGCTAAACGTCCTCCCGCTGGGTCACTGCGGTAGTTTGGAGAGGGGGTGCCAGATCAGGTGTCTTTGTCATCTGACCGAGGATCTAAATTACAAGATCCGTCCCAAAGTAGCTGTAGTGTTAATTTAAACGCGACATTAACTTAACCGAACCGAACTGCATAAATAAAATTTTATTACAGAAAACAAAGCTGAATTCCTTGTCTTTGGACAAGGATTATTGAATATACCTATACTTGTCGGTTGTCGGCATGTGGTTTTATCACTGTCGATAAGCACTGACCTTTCAGATAAAACATATACTCAAACTGTCGAATTTCAAATATTCATATCTTTTTAAAATTGAAATAATATCGAATTAAAATTAATAATTTTGATTTTCTTTTTTCATAATGGACTATAATTTGAATTAGAAGTGCCAATTGTTTCAATAGCATTTTACTTTTCCCTTCTGTTTAATCCATCTATCAATGCCCATCATTTTTTTTTTTTGTCCGCATACCGCTTAAGATCATTTAACGTACTCCTGGTGGTATGCGTACACAGTTTGAGAAACGCAGTCCGGGGCGACTTTTAAACTAATCGCTGTGCATCACAGTGCTAACTAGACATCGAATTTACTTCATTGCACACTTGTTCCAAGGTTAATCCATTCCTCACAGACCCCCTCCCCCCTCCTTCTTTAATCCTTTCTAGGGCCGTGGGAAGTACGTTTCCCACCAAATTTATCAATCCTTGCAAGAAATTATGTAGGTTGGTATAAGTTCTAACAAATTTTTTTAGTAAGTCAGAAACTTAGATGCTTCAGTTCTTTATCTCAGACAAAATGTCTTGATTTGTTACTTAATTATTAATTAACCAAATTAATTAATCAAATTGAATTTATCTAATAAGTTAAATGAGTCCCTTTTCTTATTCTAATTTCAAGCCTAAAAATATTTTAACATAATACGACTAGAAAAAAATGGCCCTTTAAAGGGTTAAAAGAAATAAACAAATGAGGGAAAACTACAAAATAAATGTTAATGGAAATAAGCCCTCATGTAACATATGTGCAACTTTACTTATGAACTATTCTGATGGTTAGATGGCAATTATGCTTGTTTTCTGCATAGAACGCAGTAAGCAGAGGCCATAAAGCGTTCAGATTTTTAATTTAAAAAAAATTCTCTGGTTGCCTCACAACTTTCGCTTAATTGTTGCTAATTATTCAATATTTGTATACAAAATTTTAAGTATTCATTACATGACAAAGCCTGCAGTCATAACATCAGATTAATTGTTGCTGATTGAGTATGTAGTATAAATGTCTCATGCAAGAAGGCAAAAATATAGCAAATAGCAGCATTTGACAGAAATCTAACACACATGTAAATAAAAACTTTTTTTTTTAACTTTCTCGTATATGAGAAAGTATTGTAATCATCAAAAGATTTGAACTCGAGATTTTGACGAGCCTCCACGTTCTAGACCTCCCTGAGTTCGAAAAACATATTTTTGACATTATGTCTGTGTGTGATAAAGATAACTCAAAAACGCTTTGAGCTAAATAATGAAATTTGGTATATGGTCTTCACACCAAATTTGTATATTTCTATCAAATTTTAAGCAAAATTCAGTCAGAGGAAGTCTCTGTACAGCTGTCCGAACATAAGTAAACACGATAACTACAAAACGTGTAGAGCTATATAGATCAAATTTGGTACACAGATTTAACATCTAAAGTGTAGATATTTAACAAATTTGGAATCAAATTCAAGGGGTAGATTTTCGGTCAGTCTGTAGTTTAAGCATATAAACCCGATGAATAAAAAATATTTGACCTCAATGACCTTTATCAAATTTGGTACGTGATTTTGTTACTACAATTGCAATTCTGTGTCATATTTTGGTTTTAATTAGTTGGCGTCTAAAACACGAATTCGATTTTCGGGTACTTATTGCTAAATCCTAAGGGATTAATCGCCAAAATAATTGCCAAGGACACACGAAAGATTCAATAAAATTACTAAATTCAAGCCAAAGATCAATATTTTGTAACTATTGTTCGCCTAGAAGCTTTTACACACAGCCCACAATTTAATGCGGCGGAAGAAGGGTGATAAAATTTTTATTAGAGTAAGCGAGAGTGTTTTGGGAAAACGCTCCCGCTGATTAAAAACATTTTTTATGTAAAAATACTATTATGCAGAATAATTTTTATGCTATTCAAAATATTTTTGATGTGCATTATTTTTAATTAAAATATTTACTCCAAACAACTTTTGAGTCTTATTGCTTTTCAGAAAAATTAGACATTACTAAACAGATTTTTAAAATCTGTTGGGAAAAAATAGTTTTCCGCATGTTATTAATAATATTTAAAGAATAACATAATTAAGTACGGGAAGAGGCATCTCGGAAACAAATGAAAAAAAAATTGTTTGAAATATTTATAATACTTTTATTCGGCTGGAATTACAGCACAGAAAATAAATCCGCATTATGTGTAAAAATAATTTTTATTAATAAAAATTAACCACTTCATTGTCACGAAATTTTCACTAAAACCTTCCTTATGCTCATAATATTTATGAGCAAAGTTAGGAATGTCTATGAATTTCTGTAACATTCAAAATGTTTGATCTGACCATCTCTTTTATTTAATTAGATTTTCAATAGAATATAATCACAAATTATATTGGCGTCTTCTTATTTAACTCCTGTTAGTTTTTAAAAGATCTGGCCCTTTTTTAAAAAATAACTGATGACAATACGAAGGTAAGTGGGTTCCCATAGTCTCCTAGCAACTAATATTTTTAGATTCTGTCCGTTGCTACCCAGCCATATACGTAAATAAGACTGAAATTTGGCTTGTAAGCAGCGTTTTCTGTGTGGGCGCGGTTTTACCTTATTAATTGGTAACGTAAGAGGAAAGAAACTAGTTTCTATTCCAAAGTTGTTTTCGAACTAGAAACTCTGACCGTCTAGAAGGCTATTATCCTGCTAACAATATCTCGGATCTGTTTGTTACAGATTAAATAACGAAAGTTGTTATAGAAAATATCATGTGCATCAGCAGAGGGCTTAAGAAATAATTATTCGCGGTACATTTTAAATGTCAAAATAGGATAACATTAGAACTTTTGTTTCGTTGCAGCGAGATCTTTTGTTTATCGAAATTTAGTGTACTACTAGCCGCCATTGGTTACTAGTTTGCCCGCTCCGATTAGCTTTTTAAGCTGTTAAGTGATCAACACGGAATGAATTAAAAACGTTTCACCTTGTTGTTTGATACGACTGGGAAATACGAATTTTGAAATAAAAGCGGAGCTGAAAATTCTGCTACGGAATGAATGATTGGCATAAACACGCTATTGAAAGTTTTGATGGATGAGTTTGAATTCTATCACAGCATTTAAAAACATTGGATTAAAAACATTATTAAAATTAAGGGGAAATGAAATTGATATCTTTAAAAAGATAATGTTTTTCCAAAAAGTCTTTGCAAGAGTAAAATAATTGTTTTGGGAGATATGAACGTAATTTTTTGTAGAAAAGTCATAACGATTACTTTATCTGACGACGGTTAAGCCTATTTTTGCGCTCGATTAGACTTTCTGTTTGAAGACTATTTCCTGATTTTTCTACTTTCCTCTGACTGAATGTGCTTTTGGTGACATTTCGAATCATTTCCAGAATGTTTCTATTTTGCAACTCCATTAATGAAGCGTTGGATTCAATGAAGCTGTAAAAACGTTCAATGATGCAGCCTAAAATTCGTTTGATTTATTTTAATTGAATTGTTGCCATTTGGTGATAAGTAACAAGAGATTTCTGTGCGTTATATAAATATATAGATGTTTGTGATTTGATAATGTTCACAAACGCTGAAGTCAAAATGAATCACTGAAATCGGATTGAAATAGTGATCCAATAACATAAAATATAGCAGAATATATCAACAATAGCCTTCAATTTGATCCGTGAAAGGATAATATAATGAATCGGCATAAATCTAAAATAGTAGCTGACCTCAGTTCATTGTCTTTAACTATTTATTCATTCTTAGGTTTATTCGCACTCGATAAATAGTCAATTTAAACATTAAAAAAACTGTCTTAGTTGCTAGACGTCAAAACAGAAGTTCAGAATTTAGCATATAATAATGACACAGACCAAAATGGATATATTTTTAACCCCATCCAGCGCTGCATATGGCGATGGATGTTTATATCTACTGATTAGTATGAGTAATCGCTCTGTTAAGCTATAGCTCTTATAATAAGAAGTGACAGGAATGAGAGTATATATATGAAAATGTATAGAACTTATTCACAATCAAAAGCAAGAAAAGTGGCATTCTAATATTTTGAAGTCTTTCAGTCTCATAAAATTTTATTCCGATTTCTTGCTATAATTTATAGTCGCTCGTTCATTACCGTTTCAATATATTTTAATGTTATTTCAGATTCTTTTTCTTATCCCTCTCTAAACCTTAATTCAGTTTATAATTTAATTCTATTTTTTATTGCCTTTCAAGAATTCTTATTTCACTTTCTAAATTGTAAAACATGTGAATGAACTAAAGTTAGGATATCATAATTTGTGGTACAGTTTTGTCTAAGATTTCAAACTCTGTCTGTTTTAATTTACTATTCGTATTATAATTTTCTGAGAAAAAAACTTTTTAAAGAAAAAAAAAAAGCAAGAGCATTATTAATGATTTACCTGTAGCTAAACTAGATTTTTTTTTTTTAGGATGTTTTTGAACTATTTCGAAGTGAAATCTTTTAAGACAATTTTTTCGGGGACAATTTTATTGTGCTCTTACTGTACAATAGCATTCAGCTCTTTGGGACAAAAATATTTGGCATTATTTCAACTTGAAGTTCGGAAAAATACAAAGCGCTCACTTCAGAGTCATCTGTTAATAGTAAAATTCATTATGGTTCATAAATAAGTTGGTAAATGAGTTCATTTTCCACTTTTTCTTTTGTTAAATAAGTCATATTTTTTTATAAACATAGAAATAGAAGAGCAATGAAATATATATTAAGAACATTTTTTTTTTTAGTTCTTGTACTTGTTTAATGAATTTTAATGTTCAGATACTGTTATTTTATTTATACGCACAGACCTAAAGAAACATAAGTCATTATTTTTTATTTATAGCCTTTTTAAGTGGGCCTTAAACATTTTGCGTATGAACTTCATCTGACGCACTGAAAAGGTGCGGAAATTTGGTGAGGAGTGGGCAGCTCAGGTGTCGTCTTCGTCATCTGACCGCAGTTCAAAATTACGAGGTCGGTCCAAAATAGCCCTAGCATTCCTTTAAAAAACAGGACGTTTATATAACTAAACCAAATTTAACAAGTGCTTTCAGCTTTCAAAATCCGCTCTTGGGTTCAAGAACCTTTCGTCTTTTGTTGAACTTGAAAAAAAAAACACGCTATGAATAAATAATTAATGGATTTATTAATTTTTTTAAGATTACTGGTATCTGAGATTAAGGGGGGGGGGGGGGGGGGTAAAGCGATTTAGAATTTTGAATATTTGTATTTGTACATAGTGATGCATTTTAATTTTGCATCCTGATAAATATCGCTCGAATCACTCTCTGAACATTGGATTCCTAGAAGGTTTCATATTTACTCATTGTACTTAAGAAGACTGGCCGTGACCTCCGAGATTCAAGGTCACGTATGTTGAAGGTTACTGTTTGGCCCCGTGCTTTCTAAGCAGATCGCGTGACAGCTGATATCACTATATAGAATGGACAATTCTTAACCCCTGAGGTGTAAAAGAACTTGGCTTTTCAGAATTCTACTCACCGATTATTTCTCAGAAGATAAGAAGTGCACCCCCAAAGGAGTTGCACATCTGCATTTCCGGTTTAGTTAGTATACTACTAAACAGATGTCGGCTATGTGTCTCACTACGCATATATTTACAAAACACTGCTTAATAAGCAGTTATATGAACAATTATCTTTTAAAAGACTCATTATTTTTTATTTGGACAATGATTGACGATATACTTTATATATTTTGAGGGAAGGAGAACAGTTCTTCAATGTTTCTCATACACTGTCCTCTTCTTTTTCATTTGGAGCAATCTATGCTTTAAAATCTGACATTTCTTGGTGCCTATTATTTTAGGTAGATTCCTATAGGAAGACTACATATTGCAATGGTTCTCATGACAAGACTTCGGGGAAATTTCTTCAGTTCTTTACCATTCATGGTCCCTAGAACCCAAAACCACCCTTCATTGAAAAGTTTATAGATTTAATGTAAACATTTTAGCAGTTGCGTGGCCGAATAGAAGAAAGTTTTGAAATTTTTAAGCATCTATTTCACCACGGGAGTTACAAATTTACGCGCAAAAAATAACTGGTAAGAAATACATCAGTCTACATCGCGGCACAAGAGCAGAAGAGACCAAATTTTTTTAATTTCAGTAGTTTTACTATGAGATTTTGATAAGGATTTCTTTGGCACGTGTCGATTTAGGCAAGGGAATTTCAGGTGTTTTTAAAAGAATGTTGAAAGCATTAAGGATTTTTATTTCTTAGCTCAGTGCGTAAGAACTTGCTGAATTTAGCAGTTTTGCAGAACGCGTGCAGAATTAAATAAAGTGGGGATTGGATCACGAAATACGAGAACATTTTAGAATAAAGTTAAATTAATATAAAAAATTAGAAAATTAATTGACTTAAATTAGATTAAGAAATTTCATTACATATTAATATATAATATAAAGTATATATAATATATTCATATAACGCTTTGCCCATGTTATCTTGTGAACAGGATAATTAAGATGAATTTTGTTTGACTTCTAACTAACTTGGAATATGTTGTTAGAAATGTGAAAATCTCGGACGAGTTCGTAAAAGGCCCATCTAGCTCAAAGAGGGAGGAAATGGTGGGGGTTGACATTTTCATTTCGCTATAATTTTCTTAATATTGAAGATAGAAACATAAATCCAATTAACTAAATTAGCGCTTCATTAAGACAAACAAGTTTTGTATTTAAAGTTTTTCGACAACAGCAATTGCTTCGAAGTTAGGGGCTGAAAAATGATTTTCACTCCCTAATTTTGACTGTTTCTAACATCAACAATTTATGTTACCAGATAGTAACTCAAATGCAAAGGAATCTATCTGCCTTTGCCTTCCAGCTTGCCAAGAGGAATTTTTTAAATATTTCGTTTCATTTTTTATAAGTTAAAGGCGTTTTACCTTCACTATAGCTGCTTTCACCGCTGGTCGCTGAAAGCAGGTCATTCGATTCTTAGGTCACATGGTTATTCGATTCTTAGTCATTTCTTGATCGTCCTTCTATATTTATTTTAATAATCTTTCTTCTATATCTTAATACATTCATGGGCAGTACGGTTATAGCAATCAAATATTTATCCCGTCCATAAATACAAATGACAATACCCTTCAATAATTTTTTTTAAGTTGTCGAACCCCCTAGGATATTGCTCTATAAATATATTTCTAAAGGAAAGTTTAATCCAGAAGATAAAAAATATAACCATTAGTTCTACCTGCATTTTAAAAATGTCTGTGAATATGTTGAAATTCTTTTCTGCTAATTACTTTTTTCAATTTGTACAATTTTTTGACTTTGTTTTCAATACTGCACGCCGCTGCATATAATAATAGAGCTGGACAAATTAGATCGAAACAAACTCATTTGTAAGTGCTTAAATTGAGTTGTTGTTAATCTGTGTTCCATAAGGGATTATTGTATAGCGATGCTTAACCTCTTCAATGATAATGAACATATATGCGTTCGTTTAGTTATTCTTTAATTTATATTTAATGGAAAATTTAAAATCTTTTATATAAAATAAAAACACAATCAAATTAAAATATTGCATATTATTATTATTAAACAATCGGGAGCCCCCACTGGATCTTTCCTGCATACTCCCTAAGAAAAATATTCCTTGTCGGTGGGAAAAAAACCATTGGGCAAGGGTGTAAACACCATGAGTGCTCAGATTTTTATTTTTGAAGTCCCGCACATGAGCGTTTTGTTGTTCGTTATATAGTGAAGAAAACAACTATGCATTTTGATGCCTTTTTTCTGACAATTTAAAGCAAAATTTGGCATAACTATTTTAATTAAACAATCACGAACACATATCAAATATCATTTTTTGTCGGTGTGTTTGAGTTATCGTGTTTATATACATGTAAATATACAAACCGACAAACTGGTAACACCTTGATGGATTTGTTCTAACATTGGACACGGACCTATACTTTAGATACTTGTGTACGTACAAAATTTCATCCATTCAGCTCTTTGCATTTTATAGTTATTGTATTACTTTAAACTCGGAGAGACAGACAAATTTCCTGTAAATGATTTCGTTCTAAGTTTAATAAAAATGTACAAATTTTGTGTTGAAGCCACATACTGAATTTCATCCATTTAGCCCAAAGCATTCTTAAGATATCGAATTCAGACATAGTCCCCAAAATGAGCTTTTTCGGTTAATAGATTTGTTAAAATCTGTTCAAATTTTTTTTTCATGTTTGCAATACTATCTACCATCTCTTAAAATACGAGAAATTAAGAATTCTTTTCTGAAATGGTTAATAAAAAACACGCCTAATCGTGTATTCATCCCAGAAAGCCGGGTGAACACTGGCGCAAGTTTATCATACCGTCTGAGTGAGTTGGCGACTAATTTCAAATTCCACGACATAAAAAAAAATAAAAAAAAAATTGCTGCAAATGATTTTGTTTTTATTTGAGAAATTTTTGTATAATCCTACATATCTCCACGCTAAAAAGATAAATACAATTTCTTGCAGACTGTCTATTTCAGGTCATTTGTATACATTTTTTTGCAAGTAGGTAAATATGTAATTTTGTTACTTTATAGAGAATATGGAAGCTAAAATAAATACTAGATAAAAACGTTGAAAAACGTTTTATGTTATCAATTTAAATTTTCTAGGAATGGGGAAGTCTCGGATTGTGATTTATGAGACAGAATAGGTTGATAAGATGCTCGGTGATATCAACGTTAAGTGTGGATTGCTCTTTGCTATCAACGCTAAGTGTGGATTATGTGTGGTTTCTTATCCAAAAAGATGAAAATACACAAAATGGAACGTTTCAATCATCACACTTTATTATTTTTAAACTAAATTGGGCAATAGTGTGATTGGCTGGGAATCGCGCTTCAACGAGCTCACTTTTTTTTTTTATTATTATTATTTAAGTCATTTTGAAAATAGAAATGTTAGATTTAAAATTTCGAAGATTCACGGAGATTTCTTATACGAAAACAGCGAAAAGATTTGTTTTTTAACTTTATTTTTTGAAACTTATTTTAATGAAATAGAAGAAAAAAAAATGTACTGTGAAGTTACAGAAAATACATGTCTTCGCTTGATTTCAGTTAATATATTTAAAAAAAAAAAAAGTCATCCACATTTCGTCTTAGATAGTCATACGTCGTACGAGGATTTTTTTCCCCGCATAGGAGGGGAAGTTTACTAAACTTATGGAATCTTTTTATTACTAAACTGATGGAAACAAGATTTTTCGAATATTCACTTCCGGGTGAAATTTAAATTCATTTATCTTTGTAAAATTTTGTCAATTTATGTCCCCTTTTTTTCTCCGTGTATTTATCCTTCATTGTATAGGTCAGAATTCTTACAAACTTTTTACGCAAAATCTCTAACAAGAGGAATTCCCCCCCCCCCCCCGGTGAGGGAGCACCTTCGACATGGGAATGAGAAGCTTCCGATATGATGGTTGGTTCTTGATGGTACAGAAATGGACTGATGACAGTTTGTACCTCTATGTTAGAGGTCGGTGCATGTTCCATTCTTAATGGGGACTGCTATATGTTGTCCACAATGTCCGATGTCCTGTGTCGCGGCGGCCCGGTATTCAGTTCATCCCGAATGCCTAGGCAAAGCGGGGATGGCAATTCTTTGCAATTACAAGACAAATCTAAAATATTTTGTTTGATTCGATTCATTTTCAGTTGTTTGTGTAGACCACGACTGTAACTTCTACAGATGTAATTTGTGACAGGCGCTTTATAGACAGATCCAAAAATTTGAGTTGGAAATATTCAGGTTTATTTATATATGCGCGTGTTTCATTTTTACGCATTTGGTAGCTCAGAGGCGTTTAGATTGAATCTCGTAGTCGATAACTCTTAGTTTTTCACTCTGCGTAATTTTAAGTACATATGCATCAGAATTGTTCAAATTATTAATATGGAATACTCAAATCTAAAAGGAAAAAGGAATTTGTCACATTCCTTTTAAAACAAAATCAGATTTTCTACAAACATTTTTGAAGTTAATAATCAGTATTTAAAGTTCATAATCATTATTCTGTAATCGAGGATAACGTGGAATTGGGATTTTTTTTTTCTATGTGTGTGTTTTATATTTGAGAGGGGATTGGAAATGAAAAATGTACTCGGAAGTTTTACTAAGTCATATTTCCATTTACTTATATTACTGTTTATTTTTGACCACATAGCAGCTTATTCATTTATTATTGATGTTTAGGATGAATGGAATCTTGTATATTTTTGTCAAATTTTAGTAGAGAGATTTTTTTTTCGTTCAAATTTAGACCTTACTTGCTTTGTATAGCATTTTTTTTTTTTTTTTTTCATATTGTACAATTCTGTGTTTCATCTACGTTTTTTACAAGCATTATATTTCAAAGAAAGTTTTGCCTTTTTAAATCTTTTTTATTTATCTGAATTTTGACAAATATATGAGCCAGTGCAGCGGAGATTGGCTAAAACTCTGATAATCAATCAAATTTAATTATTCGTTACCAGCCGGTTCGCCAATCTTAATGTTCGTTAAAATTTTAATAATTAAATATTTTATGCAATTCCTACTTTAACAGCTCCTTCATCAAAATATTTTAAAACTTTAAATTTTGATAGTCATATAATTCACTCATATTATAAAGGCCTTCAGTCATAACGTAATAGGTATCTAATGTAATAGGTATATCTCTCTAATTTTCTGTTAGTTTCCGTAGTATTTATTCCTTAAATTAAAGTGGAAAGGATTAATCTGCAATTAATATAATAATATTTTTTACTAAAACAAAGCATTTTTTTTATAATATGATTACTGAAAACAGAGTCACTGAGCGTTTAAACTTTGTGGGCAATAAAGAATAGCTTAATTTATGTAATATCTCAAGAATTTGTCAAAATTTTTTTCTCAGATTCACCATGAGCAGATCGATTAATTAACAATTTTTAATTTTAAATGCATCAAACACTAAGAAAATAAAACGAATCGTTTAAAATAATCGGTTAAAAACAGGTAAAAAAAAAAAACTTAAAAAACGATATACTTAAAACTATAAGCATATAAATAAAATATATAACTAACATAAATACAATTTAATTACAAAAGCATACAACTAACCTAAAAATAATTTAAATTAAGTCCGCATCCGTTGATAATAGTTGTCAACAATCAGAACACAATGCGGATGTTTGAATTTTCATCGCCAGTTACGGTAACGCAAATGCGTGAATTTTTCTACGCCAGTTGGTATAACGCTATGCAGATTAGAAATTTTTTAATTTCCTTTATTCTGTTTTATTTTAATTCAAAAGTACTTCAGAATGAATCTGAAAGATCGATTAATTAGCAATGTTTAATTTTAAATGCATCAAACATTAAGAAATTAAATAGAATCGTTTGAAATTATCGGCCGAAAAATATTAAGCCTAACCTCATTAGCGTGGGGAAAAAAACTGAAGCTTTACTCATTTGGCGGTGGGGGAAATGAAAAGATTTTTTGGCGGGAAAGTTAGTTTTTAACTAATAATTAAAATTCTAATTAAAAATTCAAAAAAGGGACCCCAGGTGCACATTCCCGACCTCCAAGGTATACATGTACCAAATTTGGTAGTTGTAGGTCAAACGGTCTGGCCTGTAGAACGCCAACACACACACACACACACACACACACACACACACAGAGAGAGAGAGAGAGAGAGCGCTTTATATAAGTATACTAACCGCCTTTGGCGACCAGCCGGTTCGCCAGTATTACCGCTCGCTACAATTTTCAATTAAATATTTTAAGTAACTGGTCTCTTAAAGAATTCTCAAACAAAACATTTTTAATCTTCAAATTTTGATAGTCATACCAAACTTATATTGTTTAGATCGTTTCGTTCAATTTACTATATATATTTTGCTAATTTGTTGCCATTTCCGGTAAAACTTCAACTTTAATTAAAAATGTAAATGACGAAATTGCAATTAATATTAAGATATTTTTTAATAAAACCAAGTGTTTTATTTTATTAATCATCTTTATTGTTATTTATTAATTATTATTATTGAATATGAGTATTGCAAACAGAATCGCTCGGTATTTAAGTCTTATGTTAACTACAAAATATTTTTCTTAATTTATGTAATATCTCAAAGAATAATACAACAAAAATTTCTCAGATTCAGCATAAAATTCAGTTTTTAGTTTTGCTTTCAAAAGGATTGAAATGAAATCAATAATAATATTTTGTTCCGGCCTATAAATATATTTCAAAAATTATGAAGTCTAAATTTAATGCAGTAAAGTATCATATTCTGAGAAATATTCTGGACACACCAAATTTTAAATAAATGAATGAATGTTTCTATTTTCCACGATCAACTAAGACTTATTTATAAAGTTTTAAATGTTAAAAATTTAGAAACTCACCATTTTCATAATCTTAGGCCAATTAATCTTCAGAAACCTGCGCGCTTATTGGCGTATTTTCTTTGAAACGATTGATGAAAAATCTGAAACTATCCTTTTTTTATTGAATAGTGATATTCAAATCTTCATAAATCAGTCAGTTTAAGTGATTTGAAATTAACTCTTAAAAGTCAGTGATTTAGTTGATTGGAAATTAACTCTATGACCACCATAAAATCTGTGCTTTCTCTTGTGGTGTATGCATTCTCCTTAATATCCGATCGAATAAAACATCACATACAAAAGTACTACATAGAAGAAACACATCAAAAGTAAACATAACATTTCAATAGTTGCCAAAAACAAAAGAGAGAAAAATGCAATTAATAAGCAGACGATATTTAGAAAAGTATAGATATTTAGACTGGAAAATGAAATTATCTGAAATTAAAAACACGCGCAGACGATATTTACAAAAGTAAAAATATTCAAACCTGAAAAGGAAAATATGAGTTATTCCATCAATAAATGCCATAAGTTTGTTTATATCTTCATTATTTTATGAGGCATTAAACATCAAAATGGGTCCGGGACTAAATAAACACCCTGTATAGAGAGTGTAAAAGATCATAAAATAATTTTTCTTGAATTTATTTTTTAGAAAAAATAATATTTCATATTTGTTTCATTTCCTACAAACACTTGCCGAAAATTATAATTTTGCAGATTTCATTTCCAAAAAGATTTAATTTATTTTCAGTTAGAGCTTTAATCAATGTGATGGCAACACTTTGAAAAAAGCTATTTTTTTCTCATGAATGCGAAACGTGCTTAATCCTCATTTTTATTTTTGACGAAAAAAATTATTGAAAAACATAGTTAAAATATTTATTTAAAAATTCATTAAAAATAGAAATTTAATTTTAAGATTAAAACAGTAGTATCATTTAAAAGATAAATTTTTTATCTTTAACTTCATGTAAAAATCTTTTTTGTGCGGTAATATTTTCGGCAGTTATAGCAGAAACATGTCAAAATTTCGCTTAATTTTTAAATAAATAAAATTCTAGTTAAAAATTCGAAAAAATAACCCCCAGGTGCACATTCTCGGCCTCCAAGGTATACATGTGTCAAATTTGGTAGCTGTAGGTTGAATGGTCTGGTCTGTAGAGCGCCAACACACACACACACATTGAGCTTTATTATAAGTATATATAGACTAGATAGATTCATAAGTTGCATTATGAAGATGCATCTACTATCAGAATTTCATAGCGGATGAAAGAAGTAACCATTTTGATCCAAATATATCGATCTTGCGCAAGTTCATCATCAGGTTGCACAGAAAAAATGAATATATAGAGAATATAAGCGCGTTCTTCATTTATCGGAATTATATAATCAAAGAAATTGCACACATTTTGGAATTGTTAAGAGATTCTCTCGAAAGTTACACTTGTCATAACTTGCATATAAACGAATCGAATTGGTAAGGGAAGGTAAATAGGATTCCCCATTTTTAATGGGAAGGTTTTTGCTGC
The DNA here is from genome assembly GCA_026543865.1 of Argiope aurantia. NCBI lineage: Eukaryota > Metazoa > Arthropoda > Arachnida > Araneae > Araneidae > Argiope > Argiope aurantia. The sequence goes on along the minus strand of JAPMOR010096887.1, from coordinate 208,950 downwards.
ATCAAAATAGGAAATAAAGAGAACTACTAATGAGAACATATTTTCCTTTTAAAGCAATTATTTTGTAAATATCTTTGAAATATTTTGAATGAAGAATACTTTAATTTTTCATACCCGTGTTGAATCGGAATCAAGGAAATTATCAATTAACATGACTTCACATCTTCCCTTAGCAAAAAGGATTTGAGACTGAGCCAGGTAGTTAAAGGACAATAGCATTAAACAACTGTATGGCGGAAGTAACTAATCATTTGACAACTTTTTGGAAAAAAAATTAGTTAAAAATGTTTTTAGGGAAGTTGGATGAAATGAATCCATAATAATAATCCTGTTTAAGTGGCTTTCTCCTTAAATAGTCTTTCGGTGAGAATCAGTTTATATTATCTTTAAACTTCTGATAATTTATGCCTTTTTGACGTGACTTTAAATCCTTTAATACAAAAACATATCTTACTTCAAGTCGTATGCTTGCTAAAATATTAAAATAGCCACAATTTTTTCCAAGTCATACTATTTTAGCTAACTTAACATATTCTAAACGCAGATATCCAACAACATTTATTTCATTTTGACCTATATAAAACTTATGATTCATCCTTATTTAATACTTGTAGCTGGGTGTGTGTGTTTATTCCAAGGAAAAATGCTTTCTTGTTCTTTTCTTATTTATTTTCGCACACACACATATAACAACACACATGGACGAAGATATATATATATACGGAAACACATAATATATACATTTAAAAGTAGAAATTGCAGCTAACAAAGAGCGAACGGTGCCTGCTTACACCAGTTTCACACGAACTCTCTGGTTGATGCGTTTACAATTAAAAAGCTTAAGTGCGCTTCCCTCACATTCCAAACATATATACGCCATCTATGTTCAGTATTAATTTTTACTATATGAATAAGTATTCAAAAAAGAAAAAATTACGAATAAGGAAATCATACTTATGATTAATACTTATGATAATGAAATCATACTTATGATTTTTTTTTAAGCCAAAGAAATTGATTTCGTTTCAAAATCCGAAGTCAATAAAAAAGTGCTTAGCCTTTTCAGGGATAAATTATTTTCAATAAGAAAAAAAGTTTTTTAATTTTTTTTTTTGTTACGTTTTCATGCTTTATTGACAACTATTCAGTGAATCGGAAAATACTGGATTTAATTATTCTGAATATTTTTCCACTAGATTTTAACATTTTTCGCCAAAAACAATTTTAAATAAAAGACAACTAAATATATAGATGTCAATGCCCTTGATTCGGTCAATGGAATTACATTTTTAAAAAGAAATCTGTTCTTTAATACTAGAAAGACTATGTCGTAACGAATCGGTTTTGATTTGCTGTTTCTTTAGCGCTGAAAATTTCATTAAAATAGCAATCTATCTGACGGTAGTCTTGTTGGCACATAACTCAACTGGGGAAATGGATATCTTAGATTGGGAGGTATTATTTCTACATCGCATGCGGGAGTCCAACTTTCTCTGCCGGGTATTTCCGGTTGTGGGAGGTTTTGTCACTACTTCCTCCCTAGGCCTCCAGCGAGCCAAAATGTCTTGCGTCACTTGTTTGTAAACACGTGGGTTTCTGGGAAGTCATGCAGCGCCAGTCCGAGAATCTTGAAGACGGAGAGACTAATTTTCTTCGAACCACTTAGCGATGCATTTGGAACATGACAAAATTGTTCGAGGCAATAAATCATTTGAGAAATGCGAGAGCTGTAGTTGGGAAATGGAAAAAAATTTGTTTTGATGATTCAAGTACTGATTTTTGTTTTGAAATTTCGGTAATTCGTGCTGAAGACTGATATGATATTCGTCTGATTGGTCTATTTTCTTTTAAACTGTTTTTGCAAATGGATCGATCTGAAGTTCAAAAGATTAAAAAAAGATTATATATATATATATATATTCAAAATATATATTTGAAATGTATTTATATAAATGTATTATTTGAAATATATATAATTCAAAAATAACACATTTCATCTTCTAGGGTTTTCACTACCCCTTTAATACGCAGTTGTATATCAATGAAACCACCATCTCCAGAAAATTATTTCTGATCGCACGGTAGTATGTAAATGAAACCACCACTTCCAGAAAATTATTTCTGATCGCACAGTAGTATGTAAATGAAACCACCACTTCCAGAAAATTATTTCTGATCACGCGGTAATATATCAATGAAACCACCACATCCAGAAAATTATTTCTGATCGCGCGGTAGTATGTCAAGGAAACCACCACTTCCAAAAAATTATTTCTGATCGCGCGGTAGTATGTCAAGGAAACCACCACTTTCTAAAAATTATTTCTGAACGCGCGTTGGTTTCTCATCGAAACCGAAAGTTCTAGAATAATATTTTAACCTTAATAATTGCTTGTAGATATCAACACACTAGATAATACCCCTCTTATGTACAAAAAAAATGTCATTTTTAATGCTTTTTCACAATAATTTCAATTTATTTAATTTTTTTTTCCAGCAAGCAAAAATCAAATTCAAAATGCAGTTATAAATTTGTTGCATGTGAGGTGTCTGTAACATGCAGATTTTTTTCTAATGAAATCCTGAAATAAAAGTTCTTTATTCTTGACATTTTTTAGGTGGTTTCAGACAAATACCACCGCACATCTACGGCATGAGATTCCCTACCACTTGAAACTTGAAGCAGATCTGTTTTCCTTCCCCTTTCTCTGTTAGTTCAAGTGGCTGATAATTCATAGGGGTTTTGCTATGTGTTTAGTGGATGAGGAATTTATTTACATTTGTGTAAGATTTATAACGAATAGGATGGTTAAAATTCTTTCTTTCCAGTTGCGTTCTTCTTGTCTTAGCAAGCAGTCATGCTCTGAGGATGTTAAATACATTTTCTAATATTGTATAATTTTCTTAATTTTTAAATGGTTAATTTAAACATTGTTTCTTCATAGCTTGGATTATAGCTGTTAATTGTGTTTAAAGTCTAAATGCCTCGTAAAGAACTTGCCATTTCTGAGGAGCTAGCTTTATTTGAGGATTACTGGTAATTAAAATTGTTTATTTTTCTTTTAATCTTTTTCCTGTTATAAGATGGTATAAGTAGTTGTCATTGACTTTATTGTATGTTTCAGTATATCCACAAACGAATAGTGTTTAATTGTTACAAAACAAATTAAAAAGCATTAAATTAATAACATCAGAAAAATGTCATGCAGACCATTAAAAAATACTGTTTTATTGTTTATTAATAAATATATAAAACTGTTCCTAACTATTCCTAACTAAAATTGCCAAGGGTAATTGAAAATACTATAATGTTTCTTAGGAGAAAGTTCGTAAATGAAAATCGAATTTTACCCGTAACAGGTGCATCCGACCGATCCAAAAATATATCCATGTACCTGACCTTTCAAATAGGCAAAGTAGGGATTTAATACTGACACTTAGGAAAATTTTAATTTCACTTTTTTTAATACGCTTTGCAACTATATTATATAATTAAATGATTGTATCTTTATAATTAACTGATTTAATCTGATTGTATCATGATTTAAGTCATGTGGGATCACACTGCCTCTGCAACGTTTTACACAACCATTATACCAAATCTACTTTAAGTTTACATCTATATTATTATAAACAGCCATGTAAGATTTCGATTCGCGAAGAAAATTACCTTCTATTAATATGTGAGATTTTTTGATGATATTTTATTTTGTTCATAATCTTTATATTTAATTTTCTGCTATAATATTTTCGGTGGCAATAGTAATATTCTTAGTCTAATAATAAAATTTTAATTCGTATATTTCTATGATATTCTATTTCTTATCAGAGGATACGATTGTCAAAACAAAACTATAAAAGCTGAGATTCTGATATAAATACTCTAAATAAATTGAGATTTAATAACATTTATAATATATTTTAACTTTCAATGAATATGTAAGAATCTGAAGAGGACAACAGGAAGTTTTTTTTTTTTTTTAAACTTAAAAACACCATTCTATGACTTCACTAGGACATTGAAAATAAAAATTCTGAAGAAAACTAGCAGAAAAGAGAAGAGGCACTAAAATGAAATAATAATAATAATTTCAAAGACTGACTTTCCAAAACAAAGAATTGTATGGAATCGCTTATCTCAACTAATCTTCCGTTTTTAGATCAGATGCTTTTGATATCGCTAGAAAGGACCCATTGAGTTACTGAAGTATTAAAATCAGAAAATTGTTCAATTCCTAACAGAAAATGCACTCGCCTTTTATATAATTGCTGAATCATAATATTTTTTCCATCCTATTCACCTGCCAATTTATTTTTGAACAATCGCGGTCTTAGAGAAGTGTCAAGGGAGTCACAAAATCGAAAAGAAAAGATACGCAGCATTCCATTGAAAATGCGAAAACTTTATATAAAATGAAAAATTGGGAAATAAAGACAAAATGATATTAAAACGCTCGAGCAGATGTTTATTAAAATAAGATTCAAAAGCTCGTTTATTAATCAACGAAATCAAAAAATAAATTTTTCGAAATCATCTGTTAAAGCACCGCTAAACTGTTATTACTCAAAATAATTTTATTAAAAAGAAATTAAATTCACATTTTCATCCAGTTCTTTAAATCAACAATTATTTGCTTTTCTTTTAACTCTTGATTCTTTTGAAATTCATGTAGTAGATGTACAACTCAACAACTCATTAGTAGTTTCGTAATGGTCGAACCTAAGGGTTGCTAATGTTATAATTGGATTAATCGTTTGCCGTTTTGGCGCCAATCAGCAAATAAAGCCGATCTCTATCAAGTACGTGGTTGTCGTTTGGTTATGCATTCGTGTGAATGTGATTAGCCGAGAATACTGCGAACTAGTTTAATGAAATTTTGTTGTCATTACAATTTTGTTGTCATTATCAAATTTTAAGCACGGTCATTCAACGATAAGATATCGAAAACGCGCTTTTCATTTTCTTCCCTGTACGGAGTAGCTGGGCACAAAGTACGCCAATTTGTAAAAGTACAAGAAAGGAAGAACTTCCAACTGAACTAGTTTCTAAAAGAATGTTTCTGTTTACTTATGAAGAGTAAGTATACATATTAATGCTTATTACTATTCTGAATGTTCTGCATGGGCAAAGAAACATTCCTATTTTTTTAATCGCTAGGTTAAATTTTTCTTTTTAAAAAATAGGCTTAGCTTAAATATACAAAATAGGCTTAGCTTAAATATACAGAGCCCAAATTGATAGTTTTTCATGCAGGCCCTAGTGGCTTTCATATCTTGAGTGGAGATACTTAGTGAGGGTTTTAATGACATTGGTTCGATGTACTTCATAGTGTTAGGCAACGGATTTTTTTTTAGTAGAATTCAGAAAAAGGTTTCAAAACAATTTTGCTCCTATGGCCTTGCATTGTGAAAATCAATGTCTAACGGAAATATCTAAGCGAATGCGTTACAATACCTTTCCTCATTATCTGAAGACTTTCGATGAATTTAATATTCTTCCTTGTTTTATTTTTTACGTTTATTCTGAACTCTATTGGCAGATGAAAAATTTCAAAGAATCTTGTATAAAAAAAAAAAGAAAAATCATTTTAAACATTTTTATACAAGTCATTCTCTCACTAAGAATCCAGCAAATTACTTAATGCCCACTTTTAACAAAAATTTTGATTTGTATTTATAAATATTTTAAATTTACGAATTTGACACATGGCATTAGAAATTTTATTCATCGATTCTTTAACCAAAAGTTTTGTTTTCTGTATTATTATTAGTGTGCTATGGTGCTTGATTGCACATATTTTGTTGATACTTTATTTAGTTACTTATCTTTATTGCTGTGCAAATACGGTTTTCCCGTCTGTGTTGTAACTTCTCATCCATAGCTTATATATTTTTTATTCATATGAATTTTTAAGCCGCTTTTCTGAAAATTTCCCAATGTACGCAAACATTTTATCCGTAAATAGTTGCCATAATTTCTTACTGATATTTGCTTAGTTTTATTCATATCATAAAATAATTAAACCCTACCGATAAATTATGTTCAAAATAAATTTATGGCAATTTGATTGATTGAATGCTTTCATTCTTTTGTTTAATGTTAACTCATAACTAACGGTTTTCAATGGTACGCATTTTGCTTGTAAAACTGGCTTTTACGAAAGATCCGTATAATATACAGTCACTCAAAAAATATTGGGACACTTGGTATAAATAACTACGAAGCTATTTATAAAACTATTTATCGCCTTAAAATAAAAACGAAATGAATCGAGAAATATTTTAACATTTGTTGTACAATTTGTAAAGAAAATTTTATTGGTATTTTAAAATTATGATTTGAATTAACTTTTCAAATATAATTCAACGGCAAATTGGAGTCAAAAAAAAATATTGGAGAACTTTTGAAATGAATAATTCAACAAACATACAGCACATCAATAGAATTGAATTTACTACCACCTTTTTAGACTATAACTTTAAACATAAAAATTTCAACAGATAAGATTTCTTATAGAAAAAACGGCAAGAAACAAAGATATATCAGTTGATGAGCGAAATATTGTAGTAAGTCATTGGAAAAATGGAAAATCAGTTCGCTGTATTGAACATATCTTGAAATTGAGCAAGTCTACAGTTTTTAACATTATTCACAGGTCCAAGAAAACAAATAGAACTGAAAGCAAGCAAATATCAGGGCGTACAAGTTCATTTAATGAATATGAAGAAAGGTGGATTGTGAAACAAGTTTACTTTAATCAAAAAACTAGTGCAATAAAATTGACACCGCAATGTAAAGTTAAGTTCGGAAAATCTGTAAATCCTGAAACTGTTAGAAATATTTCAATAAAACATCAATATCATGACAGAGTACCTCAAAGAAAGCCCTACATCAGCAAAGCAAATTGACAAGCTAGGCTGGCATTTGCTAAAATATATGTAAAGGAGCCAAAAGAATTTCAGAAAAATGTAACTTTTTTGTTGATGAAAGCAAATATAACATTTTCAGATCAGATGGCAAGCAAAAAATTTGGCGGAAACCAAATACAGCAATGCATGTCAAAAATGGGCAGCCGACTATCAAATATGGAGTTAGTAATCGAATAGTCGGGAGTTGTATTTCAAGCCCTAGTGTCGCGAACTTACATTTTGATAGTACAATGAATAAATATGTCTACCTTGACATTCTCAAGCGAAATTGAAAGCAAAGTGCGAGCAAGCTGGGAGTCTCGAGACATTTTAAACTGTACCAAGATAATGACCCGAAACCTGAGGCTGATATTTGCAAGTTATAGGTCCTCTACCACTTGCCTAGTGATATTAAGATTCCTGCGCAAAGTCCAGACTTTAATCTCATTCAGTATGCGTGGGATTATTTGCAGCAAAAACTGTGTGAATATCAAATTTCTAACAAGTAGGATTTAAGAAAACATTTGGTAAAGATGGGTCATTTTGCAAAAAAATTGGTCCAATCTATGTCCAATAGACTGAGAGGACATAATACGCTAGGGCAGCCCAACAAGATATTAACTTTTAAGTTTGCATTGTTTTTCTTATTTTATTGGGAAGTGTCCCAATACTTTCTTGAGCACGTTTTCTTATTTGATTTCTTTTATTTTCAGTTATAACCATAATTACATTAGTATGGGAATTTTGTTTAAATTATTATTAGTTTTTATCAAAATAATATTCATTTCTTTGTTTCGGTTTCAATTGTACATTTAAGTAAAGTATTATGATAAAAATCTGTGAATTTGTAGTATGTCTCAATACTTTTTTGACAGACTATGTACAGATCATGAAAGATTTATGTCATCATATAACCTAAAAAAAAAGGTTAAAATATATACATATATAAAAAAAAGACTGTAATGTATGGTAGTAGGACACATCCGTACGGGTCATAAACGTCCAATAGAAATCATTTGTAGCTCTTTTAAAACAGGGATTAGAGTAATTAGTCTAGGTTTACTAAAGCATATGTTTTCTGTTGGCAAGAGTATTTTGCGAGAAAATGTATTGGTGTTTTAACTAAATTTTGATGCATAAACATAAGGAAAAAAATTCTGTCTCTGGGTGTATGTGCTGCCTCAGACCGTTTGCCTATCAAATTTGGCAAATATATAGTTTGGAGGGTAAAAAAGTTATTTTTTGAGTTTTTAATTAGAATTTTAACTAATCAAAAATTAAGTGAAATATTGACTTTTTTTCGTTATAACTTTCTAAAATTTTACAATAGAAAAATAATTTTTACAGCATCTTAAAATTCAAAAAAAAAATGGTATTATTAAAAATATATTTTTATAATTCCTATCCTATTAATATATAGTCAATATATTAATAGGAAACTATTCATTTCATTTGAATAACACGATTACAAATTTCTATAACGGAAATATACTGAAGATTTAATCAAGGTTTCATGTATTATGATTGAAAATAAATTACAAAAATAGAAGTGAATGTTCACTTTATATAATTATGAAGAAGTAAATCATCTCTTTAAAACTCTCTTTAATGTTACCACAAGAATTTCTCCTGCAATGCAATAACAGAAGCCTGACTTTATTTCTTTTAATAAAGAAACTAATGTTCTAAATTCATGCGCTCTTGAAATCTTATATTAATCATGATAGGATTTCTGCGAGCTATGGGCTGATTGCAAAATAGCCAGACTTTTTCCATAGCAAAATATCTTCAGCATGCGCATTGTTTTCACGGAAAAAAAATTGCGTAAGAACTTCGAACATCGAAATGTGCCCTCAAAGCCATTTCTAATAAATATAATTAAATTCTCAAGAGATTTGAATCTACAATAAGGGAGCAGTAATGTCAATAGATTATTTAAATAATTTTCATCAAGGGGGAGAAAAAGGGGATGATTATTAAATGAACAAAGTTGGCAACTGCCAAGGAGCCCCTCAGCTCTTGAAAAATTGTTGCAGTTTTAGAAAGTTTAGTTTTATACTTTCATTTAATGACAGAGAGCCTTGCAATCAAATTTATTCAAGTCAAAATCAAGTATTGATTAAATTAATTTTGAAACTTTTTTCTAGTAATATTCCTAATTACATTTACAAGTTATTCATTATGCTATTTTATAATTCTAAAAAAATTTGGAGCTTTTCAGTTGTGGAAAAATGTCCCCTCCTTTTACAATATTATTTAAAATGTATTAAAGGAAGTTGTATTTTGTTTTTTAATATTTTGCTTAAAGTTAATTTTATATTTTAACTGTGCACTTTTTTTTATATGTAAAATATTGAAATGGACTTGGGCCTGCAGTTTTTAAAAATTTGCTGCTTAAAACATTAAAATAAAAATTGAATTAAAATCGATAAATTTGGAGGGAAAAGGGGGCTTTGAGATTTGCATTACTTCAGGGCCCCTGGAAGCTTTAAAACAGTCCTGAATTCTTCTGAAAATGGAAATAATTACATTGTTTGAAATATGGAATAAAGGCATAATTAATCAGTAAAAATTTATAATAGAAGTATAGATGTATATTGTTGAAGGGTGTATTACCATAACTTCATTCATCACGATCTTTAATGACTTAATTTACATATAAATATGATCTTTAAAAAAATTATAATTTTAGAAGAATATATACTACATATATTAAAGTAAAAATCATTTTTTATTCTATTTTATGTTTCAGCAGTAGATTTGGGTTATGGTTTAATAAATAGTGCATCTAGAAGACAAATTTGAGTTCAGCTAACATCTTCTACATATTTTAGCAGATACAAATGATAAGTTATCAAAATATTGATATACTTCTGTTTTAGTGGGCTCTTCCTTTTTATGCACTGTCTACTTGCAATATTTCATATAAAAAATGAAAAATTATATAATGAACAAATAATTTATCTTTATCAAAGTACAGATTTTTAAAAAATACAGCAGCATTGAAATTAAATCTACGATGATAAACAGAAAAGTTTAAATTTGTAAGAGTGCTTCTTCTCTGGAAACTGATTTTTTTTGGAACTGATACAAAATGGAAACTTAACATCTGTAGTTGGAAACTTTTCTTATTTCTTACGGCATTTCAAGAATTGCTTTTGCAGCTATTCCCCCCCCCCTTACAAATCATTCCAATATTATTAACCTCATTTAATTGTACTTCAAATTTAAGAAACAGCTTTTTTTCAGTGCCTATATTTCAATAATATATATTTCAGAGTTCGAACTTATTGAATTAAACAAACGAATCAAGAAGAAATAAAGCAAAAAACTGATTAAACCAAAATCCTTTCGCTTAATGAAGATCGTTATATTTATGTAAAATAATGCATTTACTATCTAAAATATAGCAGAAATTATTTATTTCGAAGTGGATACAGTATTTATATACGAAGAAATATCATTCGTCCTTGATTTTTATCATACATTTTTGAATAAATTCATTGAAAAGCAATTCATCTTTCATAAACGACAAAAGGGAAAGTATTCAGATTGCATTAAAACGTATCAAATTGTATTAAAGAACATGCCATTAAGAAATCAAAAATGCGTTAAACATTATGTTAATTTTCGCCAAATTTGACATTTTAAAATAACGTTTAAAATGTTGTACAGTATAACAAGTCGGCATACTGGACAAACATAAAAAGCACTCCAGAAAACCGCAAGAAGAGGGTCAAGGGGGGAACGCGTGCCTCGTCTACAGGCGGATAGGTCGTAGAAACGCCGCTTTATGGAGAGCCGCAATGAATTTGATGGTAAAGTTCCGGCTTCAGGGCTGGAGGGTGCAAAGCTCGAAACCTGATTTCTTCGGAGAGCCTTCTTGGGTTTTGTCTGTCGGACTAAATGGCCTCCCGCTGGAACGTCATCTCGGGTATCATTCTCTCGTCGGTATTCAAAATTATTTGATACGACCAACAATTACCCTAGTGTTTTAAAACGGGACGTTTATATGACTGAAACCTTATTATGCAACACTTGTGTTTTAAATGGGACGTTAGTATAACTAAAATCTAAATATGCATCTTAGAGTTACTTTATTACTCTTCACCAACAATCAACGAAAGGTATTTAATTTCTTTTAAAAATTTTAAGTATAATATATAATTCATGCCGAAATAATGCGATGCTTCACTTTCGAAACATTTAGACACTTTGAGGGATGAAATAACCCCTCCTCCCCTTTTCCTCGTGTTTCATTAAGGTATATATTTTGTTTCGATATAATATATTAAAGAAAAAAAAATTGGAAAATTCTGATATGAATAGAAATGTGGTACAATATTCAAAATTGTATATTTCTGAAAATTTTTATAAATATTTATTAAATTAACATCAACCATTCTTTCGTTCTATAATCGAGAAATAAAATACTTCAATAATTTAAAAAAAATTTACAAAGAATATTGAAGAAAATTAAACTGCTTGTATTGCATAATTGAATGAAATTACAATAAACATCGAAATGCAATACACATTTTGAATTGTATAAGAAGTCATTCTTTTCCTCTTTTCAAATTACAAATGCCTAAAATTTTTTGAAGTTAATATGATATATACATTAAATATTTTAATTTATATTATTCACCACTGCTTCAAGTCTTATTTGAAATATTTCCCATAGTAGAATTGAAGATTTTATGGGTACACTTTTGCACCAATTAATCTATTAAATCTATAATTACCATATTTTACATTCCTCCTCGGTTTATTAGATAAAAAGATGCAAATTTGTTGTCAGTTCGTACGTTTGTAACTATGCAGATCGGAAATGGATTCAAAGTTCTGAAAGAAGCGCAGCTGAAAAATGTGGACACAGGGAATAGGTATGTGTGCCGTATAGGGCAAGAGATAAGCAATGACATTCCATTCATAATACCCATTGTACGGGGTACGAACTGTTGAAGCTTTTTCACCACCTGTGAAGATGTTTTCATTGAGTAGAAACGTGTTTGGCGATAACGCGCAAACGATTTGCTTAACATGCTTCAAGATTTTGTTTCATTTTATTATGCTAACCTTTAGCTTCCTGCTTTCTTTTCCTTCGTTATTACATCGATTTCTAAATATTTATTTTTTTTAATCAAGAAATTGTTAATACATGAAAATGAGTATTAATATGTTGATTTACATAAGTGATTAGGTAAATAAAATTACTTTAAACATATATTTATGAATTGGCAAATTGGTTATGTAGAAACAGCCATTTCCATTTCATGAAAAAGAGTTAATCAGTACTAGTAGGCGCGATTAACTCTGTGACATAGACAATTGGATACCCCCTCCCAATGTCTCCAGATTTTTTTTTTTTTTTTTTGCTGTAATTTTATAAAAATTGAACTCATAACGGTCGTGCACTCTTATTCATATAAAAACAAGTATTTCTTAAATGTTGAAACATTACCAGCATTCCTAATTAAATATCATTTGCAAGTTTTATATTACGATGCTTTATACTTCCGACAAGATATGCTGTTTTATAATTTGAAAGCTATATGATAATGAATATTATTAAATAGTATTTACATTAAATAAAAAAAGTTTTTTTGCCATTTTATTTAAATTATCTAACTTGAGAACAACCCGAAATGAAATAATTCATTTCAGATTATCAAAAATGATTTCTAAAAACTGCGTGCGTACATAGATAAATCATGAGAGAGAGATGTGAAAAGTGTCCCCGCGGCTTACATTGTCAAGGACTTCTTGAGGGTTTAATTCGGCCTTGTAGGTCTAAACAAAAAAGGTGTCTGGTATAAAACTGATTTAAATTAACTGAATTTAAAATAATTATCTCATGTTATAAATATTGAATATTTTCTTCAAAGAAATATTGACACTTTCGTTTATGGCTAAAATTGTGTAATCGGTACTAACTACCTGCAAGCATATTGAGATAGAAAACAGCCAGTGCTGCCTTGGATAATCGCAAGATGATATTCAAATGCACGCATATTTGTATTAATTTTTTTTTGTTGCACAATCAATTAGTGTAATGCGAGGCCCTCAGAAGCCCAAAGCATTGTGCATTCGGGACCCCTTTTGTTTCTGGTGTACCAGCATTTAGTTGTATACCGAGAAGCAGGGATTGGTGTATTTCCCTGTCTTCGATCATCTACCGATCCGTAGCCTAATGCAATTTATTTTAACTTTAGATGTATTTTGAATATAGACTATACTGGGATTTTTCGACGTTGGTGGTAATCGAAATTTTGTTCGTAATAATGTTCATAAGGACAGGACAAGCTAGTAGTTTCATTGCAGTCAATAACAGCGGAACGAGCTTGCTGCTTGTCTTACCAGAAATGTTTGAGCTACTGCTCAAAGCTATTGTACCTCCCGAAACTCGCTATGATTGCACAATATATTCTGAATTTGTTGACCCAGTCTGATATTTTGTAATTATATCATTTAGTCATTATAATCCAGATGTAAATTATTATAGTTAAATATGAAATTTGGTTTCAACATGCTACACGTCTTATAAGAGGGCCTAGCGCATGTTAAATTCGTCGAAGATCAAACACTCTCCCACTAATAGGGTGTAGAACTATGGAAAGGAAGGCACTATTTTAGGTGTCGTCCTAGACATCTGATCATAGTTCAAAATTACGAACCTCCCGCTCTCTCCCCCCCCCCATGTTGCTTCAAAATGAGACTTTAATCATTTACTATTTTTAGGAGCTATATCGGACAGCTGTGACCTAGTGGTAAAGTCTTCGACTTCGTGATTTGAAGGTTCCAAGTTCGAGATCCGATTTAAAGGAAGGAAAAAACTTATATAAACAGATCTGGTGCATGTTAAAGTCGTTGGGACCAAATGTCTTCTTAATGGTGTGGCGCAGAATTTTAGAGAAGTGCGGATTCAAATTTTCGTCCTCGTCATCTGACATAGTTCGAAATTACGAGGTCTGTTTCTAAACAGCCGTCGTGTTGTTTCAAAACGGCACTCAAATATAATTAAACTAAATTGCTGCCAGACTTTCCATATAAGATACTCTTGCACCACCTTAGTGCGAGTGGTCTCCCCGAAATTTTCTCAAATACTCGCCAATAACGGTCTCATCCCCCTTTCTGCGCATAAAATTGTAGACCTTGGTTAAGGCCACGAATGTCATCTAAGGCATTGGCGAACTATAGTGACGCAATATAGATTTTTTGGCGTAAATCTAGCTTTTTTACTGAATCCACAATGTGAATACGTATTTTAGACTCCTTTTTTTTTTCGAACTGTTGAAACCAATATTTGACATGGAACAGAATTTGTAATCAGATGATAAAATACTGAATCTCATTCATTTAAGTCATTGCATTTATGAATTATTGCATTTACATGTAAGTGAAAGTATTATTTGCCAACGGATTCTGATAATTACGCTTGCGTTAGGATGGGTTTAATTAGTCTGAATAGGGGTGAGAGAAAAAAATGAAAGGAAGTTTATATTTAACTATAAAGTAAACTCGAATTACTCGCTGAAATAAAATAAATAATAAACACGACACTCGCCTACACGCGAAAAAAATTGAACGAAAAAGTGTGCGGAAATCAAGATCAAGGGAATGACGGAAGAGTTCCGGAAATGCGCTTATCCTTCCTGGCCTCGGCCCCTTAGTGAGATAGAATCGTCGAAAAATGGTAGTCTCAGGATACTGAAACGAACAATACACACCGACAGATGGTTAATCTTTTGATAGATTTAGTTCAAAATTTTGTAAGAATCCACTTTTTAGATGCTAAACTTGCGTATCAAATCGTATTTACCTTGTTCTTTATGTTTTGCAGCCATCGAGCTGATTTGCACTCGAATGGCCAAACTTCCTTTGAATGGATTTCGTTCAAAAATTAAAGATTCGGTCGTAATTCCATATACCAAATTTCAAATATCTAATTCACAATTAAACTTTAATTAATTAGTTATAATTAATTTTCCGTTTCCTGCTTTTCGGTCGTTATTTAAGAGCACATAAAATATTCTTGCTACACCCCCTGAAAGTTTTATTGCCACTTGAGCTAGCCGTATGAAGAATAAATACAATTTTATTGCACAGCAGTAGTTTTTTTTTTTTAATAGAATTGCTAAAATAGTACGATCCAAAATGACAAACTGGGGAGGGGGGGGGGAATAAGAAAATGCATTGGGATGGAAATGACCGGCGGTCTAACAAGGAATTCCAGAAATTCGCTCTTCTTATTGTGTGCGTCACCTGTTTGCTGAATGGAATCGTCCAAGAATGTTATCTCTGAATTTTGAAACAAATCGTAGGCCCAGTATTTTCATATCGTTATACAGAATAATAGTCCACTGAAATAAAATAATTTTTTTTTTAAATTTGGAAGAGATTAAAATAAAATCATAAACGCATTTTGTTTTTACTTTATTTCTTCTATTAATTCATCCATACTGACCGTAGATGACCCTATTTTTTGTATAAAACGGTTCGAAAAAAAAAAGTTTTTGTAGCATAATTTTTGCAAAAATTAAATCCATCTAATTTTTTTAAACAATCTATTAATTGATGATTATAAAAAAGAGAAACGTGCCTTAGCAAATTAAATCTTTTAAAAATTGCAATAAATATTTCTCCTACGAACTATTCTTTATTTATTTTGTGACATTCCAAGTCATTTACAATTCGGGAGGACTTCAAGGAAAAACAATGGATGTTCAGAACCGTCTCAGCTAATTTGGGATTACTGGTCCCTTGATACACATAGCAAAAGTTACAAATCTAAAATTAGCTTTATCTCATCTTAAAAATTCATTTTAGTTCAAATTTTTAACTCTTTGCAGTCGGAAAGATAATTCGATGCATAATTATATACTTAATACATGAACCTGTTTATTTCACAGAAAAAATAAATACATGCAACTGCTTTGAGTCGAGTTTCGATGAAAATTGAATCCACTTTATTTTAACATTCTGTAGGTATTTTTAACAATTAAAATTAAAAGATAAATAAATAAAATGTCAAAATGATGCACCGTCTTGAATGGTGGTTGAGAGAAGATATTCGACTGCATAGGGTTAATATGTACTATTTACTTACATATAAATTCTGTGACAATTTGGGTTATTTAAAATGTGGGACAATTTCCCGGCCCACATCGGAACTTTCCTGGCTAATCTAGATAATCTGATCACCTTAAATGAAATAAAGATGTATAATTAAAAAATTGATTTTTATCTTTTGTGATAATCTAAAGTAAATGCATTTTACGTGCTGCAGTTGATTGATTCTTTTCAACAACAACAACAACAAAAAAAAAAAAAACCCCAAGATACGATAACATTTTTGTGACAGGGAATACATTTTATGAATACCCCCCCCCCCTTCCCAGCCTTCCTTTGCGACTCACAGACGCTGATAAGCTGCGCCATAAGCTAGAAATCGAGATGCTTCAAGTTTTTATAATTGTTAGCAGATCGGGGAAGGGAAAGTTACTAACAACCACCTGCTTAATATCCATCTTTCAGTCAGCTTTCCGTGCAATCATCAAAGAGAAAATCATGAAATAAATCACTCTGCTAGAATGTTCAGGAAAAGTTGTTTCGTCTTACTTTTCTATTTCATGCATTGCTTTTTTTAAAGCAGTTCTAGCAATCAGTTAACGTATTATCTATCATAAATTCTGTTCGTGATCCTTTTTTGGACTGATGCGTAAGCACTCGTGTGTTAACATGTACAGTTTCATATAAATAAAAATAAAGATAACGAGATCTGGAATTTGTTTTCAAGAGATTAAAAGAAAAAATGACTCCAAGTATACACCTTTTATTCAAG
The DNA here is from genome assembly GCA_026543865.1 of Argiope aurantia. NCBI lineage: Eukaryota > Metazoa > Arthropoda > Arachnida > Araneae > Araneidae > Argiope > Argiope aurantia. The sequence continues at coordinate 192,197 of JAPMOR010096887.1, read as the reverse complement.
CTGTTCAGATATATCCAACTTGGTTAAAAATATAAATTTGGATAAAAACTCGCATTTTTTTTTTCTTTGCAGTTTCAAAATATAGATACGTTCTGTTTCCAATGGTGTCTTTAACTTTATGTCAATTAGAAGCCAAGTTTATAGCAAACTATTGACATATAAGTGATGCTTATTATACGCATTTAAAAATTTTAAATGCATTTTCTGAAGAACGAGTTTTTTCACAATTCTACTGCACGAGTATAGCCATATGTCAAGAAATAGTCAAGATATCATAATGAAGTTTATAATTAGTGCTCCTTATGTTATACAGAATGTGGAGAACTGTAGATTTGGTGTTGAATGCTCTAGAAGTGTATTTGATTGTTTAATGTAAATATTGTTGAAAAAAATTCCAAAACTTCATGGATAATTTCATATATTACATACAAAAATTTTATGTTTGAATATAATTCTTAGATAATAGTTAGTTGCATTCTATGTAACATCACATGTTACACATGTAATGTTACAAAGAAAAATGAAAAACTAGCAATTTTTTCCTCTAGAACAATCCTAGTTTTTGTAAATAAATGTTAAAATTTACATTAAAATGTTTTTTCTTCAACCCTACATATATATTTAAATAAATTCACTTTTATTCATCATGTTATAGTTATATTAATAAAAACATCATATAAGCGTTAATTTTTTTTGAAAAATCCCGTCTGAACCTAATCGAATACCATCAATTCCCCATCTATAGACAAGAGATTTATATAATAATTTATTTAGAATATTTTAATGAAATATCTTGGCTTTCTGAAATGTTTGTTGGTCAATATTGTTGAATTTTAGAAACCTACTATTGTCAAATGGCATTTTTAGGGAGGGGGTTCCAAAATTCTTATATAATATTCTATTTAGAATATAGATTCATAACTTCAAATCTTGCATCAAGACATTTCCCATTATTAGATTTAAATTTTCAACATCGTTAGAAAAAAATTTTTTTTTCTCGTATAAGAACTTGAAAGTATTATAATCGGAAGAATTTAATAAACGCCACATTTTTAGACCCCAATGACTCTGGTGGAAAAAAAATTTTTTTAGGAATTTTATCTGTCCGTCTGTGGGTGCAGTAACTCGAAAAAGAGATGGAGTATACTGATAAAATTTGGTATATGGTTCTTCCATCACTATTACACATCTGTATCAGATTTTGGATGCAATCCGTAGACCGGGGATTTTTCTATCCCCTCCCCCATTTCTTGCGCAAATGAAAACGATAACTAAAAAAAAATGCAATGAGCTGAATAAATGATTTTGGTTTTGGTTTCTAAATTACAGAGCGCTGGTGTGGAGAGGGGGGTGCCAGCTCAGGTGTCGTCCTCGTCATCTGACCGTGGTTCAAAATTACGAGGTCCGTCCCAAAATAGCCCTAGTGTTGCTTCAAAACGGGACGTTAATATAACCAAACCAAACCAAACTAAATTACAGAGGTTATTTTTTTTATATAAGCATGTATCTTTGTTTCAAATTTTGGATTAACTCCCATGACTGCGCAATTTTTTAAAATCAGTATTTAGATGCGACGTTTGCAAATAAGTTCAAATATTTTTTTGAGCGAAGTGAACTGATTCTATATGTTGCAAGACAATAATATGATATAATAAAAATCTGTAATCGTAAAAATAAACACACTAAACTGCGAAAAACGTGGGATGCAATAGAAAGTGGAACTGATTACTTGAATCGTGGGATAAGCAGACGGAGAATTAACTCTGTCAAGGAGAGGAAGAGATCCATAATCGATTCTCTTCCCTGTATTACGAAGCTAAACACAAAACTTACCATATTATGGATGAATTCGAGAGAATACTCTCACTAGCTCTAAATTCTATTTATAGTTTCTATATCCTATTTCTTCAATCATGGATACAGGTCCCCAAATGAAATCCGGAAAATTTTAGCCTATGATCTTTAATTAATAGTAATGAAAAATGACGATTTAGATCGTATCGTTAAGGTTTGCCAGATGCTTTAATTTATATATTTTTATTTGCAATTTAATAAGAAAAGACTGTGCACATTAACCCTTTGCACTCGGATGGTGCCTCTCACTCACCATTCAAGACGGTGCATCATTTTGATGTTTCACTTATTTTTCAATTTTGATTGTTAAAAACGCCTACAGAATGATAAAAAGACGTAGATCGATTTTTCAAAGAAATTCGACTTAAAACAATTATGCATATTTATTTTTCGGCTTAATAAACAAATCTTTGTATTAGATGAATAATCGTGAATCGAATTACTTTTCCAAGTGCAAAGGGTTAATTTGCAATTTTTAATGCCTTTGTATTATACAAATTTTAAAGTCAAATGATTTGCGGAAAATTATCTACAATACAGCAGAGATAGAATGGCCCCTGCAGTGGCGTAGCAAGGATCCAGGGCGTTATATAATTTTTTCGCCCACAATTGTTATCGGTGATTTAGTAAATACAAATGGAGCCCAGAACACATTTTTATTCCCTTCATGATATTTCATTTCAAAGAATGCCGTTTCGAGTGGTCTCCCCTAAACTTTCTCGCATACTCAATAATAAACTTGTCATGCCAGAGAATCCCTAAAATGGTATTGACGTACAATAGTTACGAAATATTAACTTTTGGTGCTAATTTTCTTTTCATATCCTATTTTTTTTGTCGATTAATCCCTGGCATTCCGTTAATAGTATCAAAAACAGAATTTGTGATTTTAGAAGTTTATCTCAATCGATTGGAACAAAGATTTGACACAAAATTTCACTTGTAGTTACTAATTCCCACACCAAATATGATACATTTAAGTCATTGCGTTTTTGAGTTACTGCGCCTACATGTTTCTTAAATTACAAACCGACAGACAATCAACCTGTTGTTGGATTTGGCTCAAAAAATTTGACAGGTTTCTACCTTATAGATATTAAGTCTGTGTACTGAATCTTATGTATCTTAATTCTATTTATTTGGTAGTTATCGAATTAGTATAATATCTAAATTATATTAGAACAGACGAACTTTCTCTGAGCAGGCAGCGTAAAAGCATATATCAAGTTTCAAAAGTCTAGCTCAGTGTTTTTAAGTCATCTTTATTACAGAAGATATTTTCCAAAAATGTGTTTTTTTCGATCTCAAGACTGTCTAGAACATGGATACTTGTCAAAATCTCGAGTTCGAATTTTTCGATGATTACTATACTTTGTTTATACTACGTACACGAGAAAGTAATAAGCACTTGAATGCCTTGTACCAACGGCACCCCAGTTATCAATAGCTCACATTGCTTTCTGATCGCCATGCCACTGGGCAACCACATATCGAGCGTAAATCTACAACGACATATCGTAATTCAATTCCCAATTAATATTTAAATTTTAGTAAAACCTTTCGTAATTTAAGCCCAGTTTTTACATTTTATTACAGATTAATGTTAATGATGGTTGAGATTTATTGACTCAAGACCATATTTACTGCTCAAAGTTAACGTTGAATAAAAAGGATCACGATCATTAATGTTTAATGAAAAATTAAGCGAAATCGTATGAAAATATTCCAAATTTATAACAAACCTGAATTTCGAACAAAATTTGTTGAATTTAAATTTTTAGGAATATAAATATTTTCTATGAATTAATATAATAAGTCTTGCTCTTTCCATAAATACATTGCTTGATTATAAACAAACAGTCCTGAGTGATTCCAGTTTCAGACAAAAATTTAGCAACGTTGGCGTATTCTAATTTTATTTTCTAATTAAAACTGGACAACCTGAAAATTTGTGTTAATGATTTTCATATTTAGAAGCACCAATATTTTTATCGAGGATTATTATAATGAATTCTTATTTTCTTGATGTACCTTAACTTTTGAAAGATACCATACAAAAATCGATGACAAGTATCCGATATAAATGCTGATTTTGCAGTTGTTCCTTTTTCATACTTTTCGACATAAGCTATGGTTCTGTAAATATTAAATATATTTTTCCGGTTTCCGCATCAACTTAGAATTTTTATTTCATCCATGATTGTATTTGAAATTGATTTTATATTTCTTGTAATCGTAATTTCATTATACATCCGAAAATAAACTAAAAAAAGTATGAAAATAATCGCATTATAAGGAAAAATTCGGGCTTTTTTTTCCTTAGAAAAAGATTGGAGCGAAATCTTTAAAATCTTATCTCGGGACTTTTCTCATTTTTCCTGTTTTACCCCCCCGAGATCCTCATGGCAACAGAAAGTGGTATCTTCCAAGCTCATCAGTCAAAAGCTTTATTCTTAGTTCTCCCTCGGACAGAACGTAGAAATCACCCCGAGTGTCAGCTAGTACCTGTCCAGTCGGTAGATAACTTGCGAATTCCACAAGATAAGTAACAAGTAGGACGTCCTTTGTGGCTAACCCCTTCGAGGTACAGACAACTGACGCAGCATTTTTGAGGGGTACACTACAGCACTTCGCTCTATCGATAATGGCTTATGGTTATTTCGGAGTCTTTGAAGAAACTTTAGCGTAAGTTTTATATATATTTTTTATTTCAAGCACCTGTTTAGAAAAGATTATTGTTTTAGTATACATCTTTTAATTTCAGTTAGATATTTATAGCATGTTTATTGCATTATGTTCTTTCTAGAATCGTTTCAAATCATTGTACATTCCGTCAAAAAAGTATCCCGGCATTGCTTGCTCCGAAACTAATTATGGCACAATAAAATTGCAAATGTCTATCATTGTTAAAATGTATTTTCTATAAAAGTATGAAATATTTTTTCTGCTGGGGATCATCTTCATATTAAGATTTAAACAAATTCAGTCTTTTTTTAAATATCAATATATTTGAATTTGTTTATTGCGTTATATTCTTTCTAGAATCTTTTCAATCCATTATACAGTCCGTCAAAAAAATATTCCGACTAGGGTTTATACAAAATCCGACTTTTTGGAAAAACCGGTTTTCGAATTTAATACTTCCAGAAAACCGGTTTTAGCCGGTTCTCGAATTTTTGTCAAAAAAAAAAAAAACAGAATAGGAAAAAATATTTTTAAAATTTATATAAATTAACATAAAACGAAATCAAAGTCAAAATATTAAAAAAAAATAATAAATAAGGATTACATATACATATTACTTGCACAAAATAACGAAAACTCAAACAAAAATTTCAAATAATATTTATATTATTTTCACTAATTTTAATTTCTTCTAAGAAAATAAGACTAAAAAACATAAGATATCCACTGATCGGTGGCCAAGTCTTGTTCTTATTTTGGACATAATATTACCTGAAATTGAAAATAATCGTTCACTATCTACTGAGTTTGGTGTTATAGTTTTCATGGCATCAAATAACAAATCTAAGTTTTTTATTCTTTTATTCGTTGACTCAAATAATGAAAATTCAGTGTCTTTGGGTTTTTAAGTTTTTTCTTCAGGATCTTCAAGGGGGGGGGGCGCTGTGGCCTGGTGGTAAGGTCTCGGATTCAGAACCGGAGAACCGTCGTGTAAGGGAGTCTGTTGCACGTTAAATCCGTCATGACCAAACGTCCTCCCGCTGGTGTGGTGTGGAGAGGGGGGTGCCAGCTCAGGTGTCGTCCTCGTCATCTGACCGCGGTTCAAAATTACGAGATCCGTCCCAAAATATCCCTAGTGTTGCTTCAAACGGGACGTTAATATAACCAAACCAAACCAAATCAGGGTCTTCAAGAAACTTTTGAATGGATTTTTCCATGGCTTCTTTTTAAAAAGCATTACTCTTATGAGTAGTTTCTTCGATTTGCTTTTCATCAGAATTGGTTTCCACATAAGAATTCGGAAATATTCTATACAGTATCTTTCCAGATAACTCAATAATTTCGGTTTTTGAAGCTAAAGAAAGTACTCGATTTCTTCGCTGAACTAGAAATGTGCAAATACAGCAAACGAATTGCTAATTCTACTTCTTTCTTAAATTCGCTCTTCTAAAGCATGTAATAATTTCAAATTTATTTCAGTGTTTAAATTTTTTAGTTCATTTAACAGTGGATTCAGATATACCTTTTCTTGTTGATAATTTGGTATCTCGTCGCCTAAGCCTTCAGCTGCTAGACAAATCGGTCCCAACCGATAAAATTCAAAATATATATTTTTGAAGAAGAGGAGGAAGATCCAGGCTTTCAGGAAAACAAGTTTTTAAATATCACAAACTTACTTTAAAAAACCCGGTTTGAAAAACCGTCAAACCCTAATCCCAACGTTGCTTGTTATTCCGAAACTATTTATGACACAATAAAATTGCAAATGTCTATCGCTGTTAAAATATATTCTCTATAAAAGTATGAAATATTTTTTCTTCAAGAGACAATTTTCATATTTAGATTTTAACAAATTCAGTTTTTTTAATAACAATATAATTGAATTTGGCTCAGCTCCCGTATACGGCATCCGCCAAATTGGCGAGAAATCTGGCGATAAACGGTAATTTCTGGCTGCAGTCATCGGCATATGTATTCTTCTTTATGGTAACCTTAAACCTTTGAACATATTCATTTTTTTTTATAAGAAGCAGCTTACATATACAGCTATTAACTTTTATAAACTATGCTTTTAAAATGAAAAAAATATATGAATGTTTTCATGAGAACATATTCAGCATGAAATTAAATCATTTTTAAAAATCGGAGCAAAAAATAATTTCGTCATCATTTAATATTAATTTTTAGCATTTCATTATACTTAAAAGCAAGTGAGCATTTCATCATGCTTCATTATACTTATAATTAAACAAATCGTTTCATTAGGATCTTTATCATAAATATTTCAATACCCCCCCCCCCTGACTTACGCTCGTGTATTTTGTCAGTCCTAGGATTAAGCCTAACATGGCTTCAAAAATTAGAGTCAATAATCACAACATTTATCTGAATTATTTAAAATAAAAAAGGGGGAAGCGCCACCCCCTGACTTATAGTCTAGTGCATTTTGTCAGTCTTAGATATAAGCCTAACGTGGCTTCAAAACTCCCGGGTAAAAATCATAACATTCTAAACACGCATTATTGGCGACTTCTTGGCGAAAAAAATGGCGCCACTAGGCCGTATACTGGAGCTGCTCCTTGAATTTATTTATTGCATTATACTCTTTCTAGAATCTTTTCAAACCATTGTACAGTTCGTCAAAAAAGTATCCCGGCATTGCTTGTTATTCCGAAACTAATTATGACACAATAAATTTGCAAATGCCTATCGCTATTAAAATATTCTCTCTAAGTGTATGAAATATTTTTTTCTGGGAGGGATCGTCTTCATATTTAAACAACTTCAATTTTTTCTAAATAGCAATATATTTGAATACTCCAAATTATAGCAGCTCAATTGCATACAACATTTTCTGATTTTGAGTAAGCAGTTGAAGTTATCGGCAACTGTAATTTTCAATTCTTAATTTAAATTTTCGTTTTTTTCCCAATATATATGAATCTTTTACGATAATTCTTACTTTACATCAAAGTACTTAATAAAACAAAAAGACAATGTGTGCATTTAAAAAATATATATTCTATAATTTTTATCAATTTTAAATTCATGTTAAAAATTTTTGAGTTGAAACTCTCAAAAATCTTGATGCCAATCGAAGGAGCAAGACCTAAAACGTCACTTTTTAAAACTTTGTATTTTTCTATCAAATAACAAATGTAACAAAAACTCAATGCTTTCCGAGAAGCTTGATTTGCACTCTCATTAGGAGGCATTTCAACTTTACAAAAAGATTCTATGGTAGGAATCGGTAGGAATCTCTTGAGCAACGCGTATCTTTGAAAGCTGCTTTCAGATAAATGCACGGAATTAAGATGCTCACATTTATTTCTAAAAGAAAATATCTGATGACGAGTGAAAAAAAAAAAAATCGATGCATGTGATAGATTCAATTCCGCTAAAATTTCAAATGAAGATTTGTTAGGGATAAACGGAGTTGATTGCAGCTGTAAAAAAGGATTTGTGAGATCTTTAATGAAAATAGCGCAGGAGCATAATTCTGTTCAAAACCGTATAAATTAGTACTGTGAATTTATGAATGAATACAAATTTACTGAATAAATTATAAAAACAACTCCTTATGTTTAGATAACGCAGTGTTATAAAAGTTTACGAAACGAAATAAAAGCCTAAAAAGACTTCGGTAAATACACTTTTTCTGAATGATTAACTAATAAAAAGAATCTTAACCAGTTAGCTGTTTTTGACGAGTATACTCGTTACGGAAAAAGTACAACATTTCGCGTTATGATGAGTTCATTCGTCAGGAGTAATAAGTAGTTACAATTTGCAGTTTGAATTACAATATTAGTAGTAAAAACTCAAACATATTCGTAAATTTCAAGATATTTAAAACATTTTGAGGCCAAGTCGAAATCAAAGGAACAAATAAAAGATTATTATGCGTTGTACCATGTTTTGCTCAATACCCTTCTGTAACAGCAAATTAAAATAATAAATTTTTTTCTTTTTTGTTCATAGGCAAAAAATGTAATAGTTTAAGTAAATAAATGTGATTATTGAAATAAAAATGTAAGTCCTTTCATTACAACATAATTTCATGTTGCACATACTCTATGTTTGAGTAGTATACTCGTCATTGCTAAATTTTTTGGGCACAATTTAGATACGCATTTTCCGAAGATGTCGAAACCATTAAGTGGTTAAAAGTGATTTAAAGTATCATTTGGTGGAAGCTTGAACGTACATTCTGCTATTGATGTGTGAATAATAAAGGAAATTTTCAGTTAATAAACATCCGCCTTTTACTTTTCAGCTATTCAAAAAACCTTTTAAATAAAACTTATTTTATTAATATTAATAGCTAAACTTACACAGAATTTGAGACTATCTTAAACAATATCCCTCGAGAATATTATTTATTTGTAATTAAATATTCAACTAAAGCACGCATTTCAAATTCTTATTAACCCTTTCTATGGTCGTGGGAAGTATGCTTCCCACCAAATTTATCAATATTTGTATGAAATGATGTAGGTTGGCGTAAGTTCTGATAATTTTTTTTTTTAGAAAGACAGAAACTTAGATGCTTCAGTTCTTTATCTCAGACAAAATGATGTGTCTTGATTTGTTACTTAATTATTAATTAACCAAATTAATTAATCAAATTAAATTTATCTAATAAGCTAAATGAATCACTTTTCTTATTCTAATTTCAAGCCTAAAAATATTTTAACATAATATGACTAGAAAAAAAATGGCCCTTTAAAGGGTTAAGTCATGTTTCATCTCTCCTATAGCTGTGAATTTCAAAAAGTAAACAATAGTCTTTCTGCGAGCAAAAATACAAGATTCGCAAACTGATCTGTTTGCTACGTTTGCATATATTGAGTTTCTAAATCTTTTTCCCCCCTTGTATTTATCTGGTTATTTTAAACTTATTCGTCTAAAATTTTATGCCTGGAAATTTCTCACTATTCAGAATCATTTTAAGGACAAACAGTTTGGGGGTGGCTATTGGAAACGTTGTTTATGAGAATAGTGGCCCCTTAAGGTGTCCTTATGTGAATGTAGTTTTAATATTTTTAAAGCTGCCAAATCTTAAAGTGGAATATTCTCCCCTTGAATTTAGCTTTTATAGATTATGAACAATATGAAGCGTCTATTTTTTAATCGACTGTCCCGGATATAGACAGAGCAAATTTTTGAAGTTAGTGATGGTTTGTTTAGAAATGCACATTAAGATCACATAATTATTTACCATAATTTCAGCTTGTTTTAGGTTTATTTTATTGCAAAATGTTATCTTTCAATCGGCTATGTTGAAAAAAAAAACAAAAAACAAAAACAAAAAACAAAAAAACCGGATATTTCTAGATTATAGTTGTTGTTTAAATTTTTAGATGAATAATTTTGATTTGGTTTTTATTGCATCAATTTCACACAAGTTAATTTGAAAGTTCAGAAATGCATATTGAGATACGGCTAACGGGTGATCTGCTTCATTTTTTATCTCTTGAATTTCTCAGTTTTATTACTATTATTTGTGTTAGCAGTTTCTCTCTTTTCAAATAATGTCATTAATTAAAATTCTTCCGGAAATCATATATCATAGACTAGAATAAGCATAGTGAATGCATCAATGCAAAAACGTTATGTATAAAAATATCCAGGCCATGCTATTTGTTTGCTTTGTATATGAAAAAAAAAAATGCTTCAATAGCTTGGTAAACGAGAAGTTTAATTTGTTTGATTATTACTAAGCGGTTTTTCAAAATAATTTTCTTTACAATGGGAACTGCGGGAATAAAAAGCGTACTTTGTA